>PVLD010000844.1:0-241491 GCA_004027595.1 Dinomys branickii
ACAGAAAAAAAACACCGCTTGTTGCTGCTTTACATATTGATATCTTCGAAGTGTGTGTTCAGGCTAACACATACAGATATACACTATTAATCTAATATCCTGTCATCGATTATTGCTTAGCATTAAGTGATATAATACAATAGTAGAACCATGTTAGCCCTCCTGCACATATGTATATTCATATATATTCCTCTATACAATGGGTCATTTTGAAGAAAGCCTTATTGCTTACATTTCAGTAATATAAGTCACTTTGAAAATATGATGAAAACTATAAATCATCTTTATGGAAATGTAAGTATCCACATATGTACAATTTATTAGAAAATCCAAGGTATTTATGGATAACCTGAAGCGGGGGGGGGGGGCTAAAAGATTCCAAATAAGAATTCGTGTGCTAATATGTTTCAAAAGAATAAAACTGTTCAGTCTATGGAGAAGGGGTGATATTCCCTACACTCATTTTGGCTTTGCACATTTACACTAAGAGCAGCATTACAATGCAAAGTTTCATTGAGGGATAACAACTCAGGTCAGAATGTGTCAATCTCCAAATGGGCTGAACTTACTGGTGGCTTGGATGGATGGATGGATGGATGGATAGATGGATGCATAGACTGATGGATATGGATATATATGTATGGATATATATATATATCATGTTCCCCTTAAGATCGCTTTTGGTTTTTTTACTGAAAAATGAAAGAATACTTCAGACCAGCAAGCAATAATATATTCAGTATACTCCTCAAAGAATATGTTTTGACTATTATCATTTTCTAGACCTTGAAAACAATACATCCTGCAGTTAAGTTCAAGATCTATAGAAACACAAGCTAAATGCATTTCTGAAAAAGACAGCATGTCCCATCAAGTGTTGTGTGTGTGTGTGTGTGTGTTTGTGTGTGCGTGTTTGTGTGTGTGAGCGTGTGTGTATGTGTGTGTTTGTGTGTGTGTGCGTGTGTGTGTGTTTGTGTGTGCGTGTGTTTGTGTGTGTGTGTGTGTGCACACTTAACTTTTTACTTCTATCCTTTTCTTCTGTCAAACATTTTTGCACATTGAAGTTACACATTGTAGTTTCAAAATCACCATGTAGGTTCTTATGTGTCACATAGAACTCGAGAGAGAAACACAAAGAATTTTAAGATATTTTACTGAGTGATTAGATTTGCATGTATTCACGTTGTGATGATCCCAGATGTAATTAGTTCTTTCCGTTTACCAATTATCTGGGAAGATTTGCCAAATGCATCTTGACGGTATTCTGACAGTAGCTAACAGAAGTAACAAATTATCCACAAAAAGTTCATTTATACCATAGTGTAACTCTGTGCTACATGGAGAATGAATGCTATTTATTCATGTGATAGCAGGAATACTCTAAGGGATTTCTGTCAGAAAGAATTGGGTCATTATTTGTTGAAATGAACAAGTCATTAGGATGTCTGACATATAAATCTCAACCAAAAATGTTTTATTTTTTGTTTTATCTCCATAATTTCAAAGTTATGGAGATGAACAATTAAACTAACAATTTAAGATCATTTTCATCAATGCAAAGCCACGAGCGGGCTAATCATCACTTGCAAATCCATATTAATAGCAGAAAAGTTAACCTGGTATTTCCAAAAATGTGAATATTGACCTTTAAAAGGTGATGTGACCAGTGCACAATATTTAAATGAAGCGATAAGCTTCTGGCCATTCCCATCATTCCCTGTTAAAAACTCAGATTACAAGTAAGAAAATTAAGAAAATCTTGCTGCTAAGTCTGCTGTTTATCATTTTTTATTTTGAGTGAAAAATCAATCTTTAGGTTTAAAATCTATTTTCTACTGTGATCTTAATAGAAGTGTCTAGGAGACCCTTTCATGTTAACATAGCATATGGTTAAGTAGAATGAATGACACCAAAATTTGGTAGTCACACAAGGGAATGTGGTAAGACAAGTAAGTGTAAATGATGGTAAAATATTTAAAATATTCAAACTGAACAGTAATGCACGAAATATAAATCCATCCAACAACAAAATTCCCTTTTTCACAATCAAGACTGGAAAAGATGAACATAAAAGACAATGTGCTACATCAGTATAACCTGCCTAGCAAACACTGACCTGTCTTCCCATGGGATTTGAGGCCACCCAGCAGAAACACAAAGTATAGACTAGTAACTCACACAGTCACATGAATTTAAATACATTTGAAAACATATGCCAACAAACGAACAAGTAATTAAGAGACAAGGCAGAAACGTATTAACAGCCAGTAGAGAGACTAGGTTATATACACAATAATGCTATAGATGTACACATACAAATATTTAACTCTAGTGTTGCATTTTACAGTTAAAAAAAACTGAAAGGTGATTTATGTGCTAATATAAAGAGGCATTGTCTGGGTTTAATGTGGAACAGACACTTGTGATAGCTAACTGATTGTTTCGATTTGAGTAAGATATGCTCAGTTAAATTGGTTCAGCATAGTTCTGGGTGTGGCCAAAGGGCTTCTCTGAAGAGAGATGACCCATTTTGCGGGTGAGTGGTACCAGCCAACAGGTAGCCTGAATAGGAATAAATGGAAACAAAGAAGGCAGGCTCACTTCTCTTTCTTCGGAGGAACTCCAGTGCTCACCTGCATCTTGGACATTGTCTCCTGGACTTCAGCCTTCCAGTACAGACTCCTCATCCTTCCAAACCCTTTGTATGCACCACATGAGACATTGCAACGAGCTCCAGGCCTTCAACTCCTGGTGGATCATTCAGTTCTCTAGCGCACTGATAACCCTGTTACATTCTTCCATATCTGACTGTGGGGTCCACTGTCAGCCTAGCTTTGGAAATCCTTATCTATTTATGTATCTTATGTTAAATTTATTTCTAATGAGCTCTTACTGATACAACACTCACTGAAGATGAGAACTGTCAGTCTCCAAGACCAAGTTAGATAGGGAGAAAATTTGAGTGTACCCAGTGAAGAGATGGGCCTTTTGTAAAGTTTTGTACCTTATATGGAACCTTAAGACAAAAACCCAGAAAGATAACCAAACTTGGAAGACAAACATGGTAGGCATTGAAGTATGAATTCAGAATAATTATGTGATTATACTAATCAGGATTTTTGGTGATCTAGCCACCTACAAGAAGTTAACATAATTCATTAGTGGAAGTATCACAAACCCACCAATTTTTACATTTTTCTCTCAAGCATGACACTGCAGTGTACAGTTGAGGATGTTCCAGGGTTCTCCTGAACCATCCATAAAGGGATGAAAATACTACGGCTTCAAAATTCAGCTGCACTACAATAGTTTGTGGAGTCTCACAAAGCAAACTAGGATAGGTGTTTTATTCCTTAAGAAAAGGATCCTAAGGAAATCCACATGAGGCCATTAGTGTGGGCAGAGGCAGAATCAGCACTATAGCAGAAATTGGCTCACTGGGATGTAAGTAACCTACTTGTGCAACTCTTATGAAACTTTGAAGAAATAGCTGGATTTCTTTCGTATGTAACCTCCATCTGTTTAATGATAATGTGCTGCTGGGAAACTTGGGTGATCTGATAGCTGAGTAGATTTTCACACAACCAGCTCAGGAGGAGCTACTAGGAAAACAAGTCAGTTGATGCCCTGTGGACATGTATCTACTCTGCAAAATGGTGCCTGGGAAGTCAAGAGCTGTTTTTGAAAGTTTATTTCATGGCCACCTCCAGTGAGTGCTCTACAGACCTTCAAATCCTCTTTTGGCCTCTCCCATCTTGGCTTACCATCAGTCGGCACAGAGACTTAGAGTCATATTGTGTTTAGGATCTGCTGTGGTTTGGGTCTGAAATACCCCTGAAAAGTATCAAGTTTGGAGTAGGGGGAGGGGTTGGTCAGAAGTGGTGGGACACTGAGTTTGTGACCTGGAAGGGGATGTTCTCTTCCTGGGCATCTCCATTTTCTCTCTACTTGCTGGTCTCTACCTGGTGAACAGCTTTTCTCTGCAATGCTATTTCTGCCTTGGAGGCAACCTATTTTGGTCTCAGCCTACTGAAACTATGACCCAAAGTAAACCTTTCTTCCTGTAAATTGTTGATGCAGAGTGTTTTATCATTGTGACAAGAAAGCTGACCAATACATACTTCCAAATTGAAAGTGGAAGACATGGTTTGGATAAACTGAAGCACCCTTCTGGGATGGGCTGTAAGAACAGCTGGATCCTCGGGGGTAACTCAGGAAATGTACTGCTATGTTCCCCTCAAATGTGACACATATTCCCTCAAGATGATTTAGGAGAACTCTTTCTCAGTGTTTGGGGACACAGGGATAAATTAATCCAAGGAATAGGCCTGGTGCGTCCCAATCCTTTCACCCTCCAAAACATTCTCTGAGGTGACAGATTACTGTTAGTTTGGTCGCAGTCTCAATGCATGTGGGTTCCTGAGCCAGATAAAAGCTTACATTTTCTGTATCAAGTTGTTAAAATACATTTTTACACAGTAGGTATTTTTTGATCAGGTCAATGTTCAAAATATTTTCAATCTCAATTGTCGTAGGTCACATGGTCTGTCTTATGTTGTTACACAGCTGATGCACAGCTCCAAAGCACTAATCTAAAAGAGCCAGAGAAAACACAGATCCAATCTGTACTCAGCTCACTTGGCTCTGTACCCTGAAATTGTGCTGCACTGGAATGGAGAAAGGTATAACAAAATTATACCTAGTTCTTCCCAGGATCAAATATTTCTAATTTGTTTGTATTCTGAGGTGTTTTACATACTGTTTTTTCTAAATATAAGTATGGCAGCTTAAAGCTTAATAGTAGCCCTATATAGAGGAAAAGTATCCATGAAGCAAGCGATAACATTTTATTATTGTATTTGCAGGGTAAAAGCCATCCTGTTGTGCTTTAAATGGAGAAAAAATATTTGTGACATTATAAAGCATGAGAAGGACTGCTTTGGCTCAAAAGAATAACTGCAAACCAAAACAAAGCCATGTGCTGGGGGAATCTGAGACAGGAGAGTCCAGCTGAAAACTTTAATGTCGAGTCTTATCACACTCGCATTGCACACTGCATCCCGGCTCACACACAAGATGCCTAGACCTCGGGGAAACAGTGTGATCTCCACTGTTGCATCATGTCACCGTGCCAATGCTGCTGTCTTCCCAGATATCACCTGATTATCAAAAGACATCAGTTTAGTTAATCTCACATCTACAAATAATATTTTTCTAAAACCTTTAAGCTTTTGTAACTACAAATTTAAATAACATGGCTGAAACAATCGAGCACTATAAAAGTTTCAAAAACAAGTACATAAATTTCTCCCATACGTAGAATCACCCTGCTAGGGGTAAACTTTATAAAAAATTGCAATAAGTTCCTCTTTCTTCTTCTAATTGTGCATGACCATAAGCACTTAATTAGTATTTTATATAAATAGGATTATTTATGTACTGGTTTTTGTTTTGTTAACCCTGAGCGGTTATTATGCGTAGGTGTCTCTTTGCTAAGAGCTCCATGTAGAAGACTCTATACAGATATTTCAAATTTTATCTCATCAGCTGAAATGTGCATTTAATTTATCTAAATGGTTATATTATTGACTACAGTTAACATGCTTGTCTATAAGTGTACCTCATTTTTATTAATATCCATAAGGAATAAATGCAAAAAATGGAAACCATAATTTAAAGAAAGAATGAAAAGTTGTGACAGAGAACATCAAAGAGCTCTGAGATTCTCCAGTAAGGGGTTAGCAGATTCACCAGACCCATGTAAGCAAAAAGGCTGTGCTCAAGGCTTTCAGGGAGCGAAGAAGTCTTGGAACAGCTAATGCTGCATGACATTAATCTGTAGCCTGTTTTCAAATTATAATACTATTTTTTTCTTTCAACATAAAACCCTTACACAGCTTCTGGATGTTCCTTAGATAACAAATGTGTTTGCTCTTACTAGGAAAAACCTGAAGACTGAGAGAAGAGCTAATATTGCCATAGCCTCGCTGGCCTTCTCATGCCTGTTTATCTCAGTGACAGGTAGAATTATTAAGAACAGCTCTTTCAAAAGAAGGATTGTACACCATAAATCTGAGTGTTTCACTGACCTGCAGGGAGAAACACCTGAAGTGGTCCAAGTTGGAAGTCGGGATAGTAGTAAGATGGACCCATGTGGCAAACAAATGTTTGGATATTTTTTCCAATATTTTCAAGTCAACTTGCATTACTAGTTCGTTCAACTATTATGCGAGATTTACTGATTCATTTTATCAGTTTTTCAAACCAACCATCTGACACTGAAATCGCTTGTAAAGTCAAGCGATCAAATAAATGTTTTGTTTTTGTTTCATAGCAGTGCAGTTTTAATAGTTTTTGCTTGCTTATTTGTTCACAAAATGTGCACAAACTAAGCTAATGTGCTGAGAATACAAGGACTGGAAAGGCAGAGCCTCTAACTTTATGAAATTTTTGGCATAGTAAGACAAAAAGGCAAACAGTTTAAATATTGAAACTACTCAATTATTTGAATATTGAAAAAGTGAAACAGTTCAAATTATTATAGGAAAAGTCAGGGTGCCCTCGTAGGAAGTCAGAAGTTTCAAGTTTCTTTCTTGAAAGAAAGCATGCATCACTGATAGAACTGGAGCTGGGGGTGTAGCTCAGCGGCACTGCACCTGCCTGGCAAGCATGGGGTCCTGAGTTTGATTTCCGGTACCAAAAAAAAAAAAAAAAAAAAGAAACTGTTTCATTGATAGACCTGATGTAGTTCAGAACTATTGGCCAGTAAGATTTGAAAGGATAGAGAAATGACTTAATTCCACATTATTTCTTCACAAAAAATACATTCACATCTAATTTTGTATTTGGAGAAATTGAAAGATTGATGTACATTTGAAATTAGCAAAGAATTTGCCATGCATTGCACAGATGTGTTTTATTTTTAATATCCTTGGTTAGCGAAGAATTTCCTTGCTATTGTCAAAGAACACGCTATGCAAACTCCCAAACTAGCTCCTTGCCATTTGCAAAATAATACTATAGCTGCCAGGAAACATACGGAACCTAAAGATACGGTTGGTCTGTGTTGCTTACTGTAAGTGGTACATCTTTTCAGTTTACACGCTCTGTCTATGTTCCCTGAGGGGAGAATAAAAAACTGAGTTACTGTATTTAAAATATTTAGAGATTGCCAAGGCTTAGCTCCCCGGCAAACAGAAGCACTGCATATGAATATTGCTAACATATTGTGTCACCATTACAGTCTGCTTCTCCACCACACTTCCCACTAAATCGTGATTGCATTTAGAAAACTATTTAATCGCATTTATCCATCTACTGTTAAACTGGGCATGACACTGTCAGCCTTGAGGAGTCTCGTAGCTGGATTGCAGTTTGCTCCTGGAGTTTGGGAATTGCAAAGTAGTTTGAAAGCAATTTTTTCTATGAATTAACGAGGCACTCAGATCATCTGCACTCTACATCTCTATAGAACAGCTGCAAAAATGGCAAAGAGATAATTGTTTTAAATTTTGTTGTGTGTTACATTCAAATAATATTGCGTACACAGCACCATAAAAGGCTTAAAAAGATGTTCAAAGGCCTAACATACAGCCAATTCAAAAATTAAACTCTTGGTTATGTTATGCAAACTACCCAGACTGCTTCCATTAGATTCTTATATGAAAGAAAATTTTCATATAATTAAGAAAATTAACATATGTATTCAACATATGTTGCAGTTTACCAAAAATTTATTGAATGCTTATTGTTTTAAAACAGTTTTCCAGACACTAAGGAAGCAAAATAAACAATCTATTGAGATTAACATTTTGTCTGTGCAGATTGCATTCTAAATGTTTTCCTCTTGTTTTTAGGATATTTATGTATTTACGAGTTTACGATTTCATAGTTTAATATTTTCACAGATACATATTTTATAGGTTCTATCTTATTGGTCAAGGTGTAGTAAACACTTAGTAGGTTCTCAAAAGTTTTTGTGAAGAGCTAGGCATAGTGGCACACGCCTGTAATCCCAGCACTCAGGAGGCTGAGGCAGCACGATTGTTGCTAGTTGGACAACAGCCTGGGCTACAAAGTGAGTTCAAGACCAGCCTGAACTGCATAGTGAGACCCTGTCTCAAAAAAAAAGAGAAAAGTTTCCATGAAGAAAAAAAAGAAGGAAGTGGGGAGAAATCGTGAGAAGGAGAAATGCAAAAATAACGTTGGTTTAATTGAACGTGGTCAATTGCTTCAGTTACTTCCCATATCCAAGAGGACGCACAGGACCACATCTAGGCAAGCCTGAGGGAGATGATTGTTTCCCTGGGAAGATAAACTTTTGAGGTTTCACATCTATGAAAATGTATCTGTTTAGTCCTCATCTTGCATAAATAGCCTAAATATAATATTATAGCTGAGAAATAAAATTTACTCATATCTTAAAAGATTTTGTTCTATTTTTTTACATCCTTAAATTGTTAAGTTCAATATCATTCTGCTGCTTTTATAAGTACACATTTATAACATACATCCTGTCTTTATATCAGTTCATGTCAACATTTAGATCTTGTCTGCTACAAAATCTCTGGATAACAACCTGAAAGGGGTGGTCTATTTTCTTCTGTTCTTCTGGGCACTTAATAGACTTTTTCAGTCTGTGGATTCCTACACTTTTAATTCTAGAAAATATTCTCGAATTATTTTTTAGTAATCCCTATTCAATTAGAATGTAGGCATTGACAGCATCAAAGCTGGAGTCATAATGCTTGGTGGACCCAAACCCTGTTCTTTCCTACCTAGGTGTCTAAGGCCCAATGGGCTTCACCTCTCTTTAAATAAAATTTTTCACCTGCTAAATGTAGAACACAACAATAGTATATGCTCAGGAAATTGTTTTAAAGCTGAGTGAATTATTATTATTTTTTTTTTTTTTGCAAAATTGGAATAGCAGCTGCCATTCAGTTATGGCTATGCTGAAGCTTTTATGATTGCCATCATCTTTCACAATGATTCCTGCACTTTTACGTATGTTCTCTTCTTTGTTTTCCGCATCTGTTTGTTCCTTCTGGCTCTTCTTCTGTGCATCTTAGCTGTTTCTTGGAGCCTTTTATTTGTGCTATCATATCTTCAATCTTGAGGTCCTTTTCTTTTTACATGATTCTCTTAGTAGAACTCTGTACTTATGGTACAGAGGAAATATCTGTGCTCACTGCTCCAAATATTTTATGTTTAGTGGGAGATAACTTTGCTATGCTTGCAAGTGGTTTAAATTACTGCCGGCTCATTAGCAAACCAGCTACCAGCTACACACATTTCCACCTCCTACAGCCCCCCAATTACTACTTACAATGCTTTTAGCGCCTTCTTTTTTATTTACCTATGCATTTGTACTTAGTATATTTATACTGCTTTTCATTTTTGTTTTATAAATTGCTACCAATTTCCTACACAGGGTATGAAAATCTATCTTTCTTCATTCTCATTCACCTATCCTCACTGAATACACACATGCGCACGAACACACAGCCTTCTTGCAGCCCCATTCCAATACATAATAACTTTGGTTATCAGTATTCAGTACATATGTTGAAATGGTTATTCAAATTCTACTCGTAGGTGAGCCATATAGTATTGTGCAGCTATTTCCATTTTCAAGGGATTTTCCCTTAAATTCCTGCACTTCATTTTATTATCATTTTGATAATGTTTATTAAACATTTTTAAAATTTACTGATTCATCCCCATTTCTTTTCTCTTATTACATGAATTAATCTTTCTTTCTCTGCCTTCCCAGTATATGATCCCTGCCTTTGATTCTGGAGTCCCGTGAATAATTCTGTTCTAGAGATGTTAGCTCCCAGACCTGCTGCAGAGCCGTGATGCTGACCCTTTCCCTTGCAGCCGTATCAACGCTGCTTTTCATCCTGTAACGGAGTTCTAGGTCTCAGGGTACAAAGTGTTCCTTTATGTCCTTAGGCATCTAAGAAAAGGCTCTAATATGAAAGAGAAAGACCAAAATAATCAAGTGAATATACTTAACAGAAAGCAAGATATGATGGTGCTCAAATTTCCAGCCTAAAGGCTAAAACTGAAAACTCAACACATACCAGGTTAGGTGTCAGGAGTGGATCCAGTTATCATGAAGCTCTGAACTCTCAATATTTGAGAGTTTCTCTTTAGGAAAAAATAATTAAAAGTGTAAATTAAAAGTTAAATACCAAACGGAATGTTTACTTACAGTAAGAAAAGAAAAGCATTCACAAGTCACCCGTAAAATGAATATGCATAAAATGATATTACTTCTAGAATTAGCATCTGATGAACAAATTAGCAGAGCTATAGAAACAAATATCAAGGAAAAATGTAAAGAGTCAAAATATTTGCTGCTTTGATTAGGAAACAGAAACATGTGCTTTTCATAATAAGTTTTAAGGACTTCCATCATTAAATGATGTGTATATTCAATTATGGCATAGAGATAAAGAAAATGCATCTACTGAAAAAACTCCAGAAAATACTGTGATGCACACAGTAAAACTGATCTAGAGTAATCAATCAAAAGCAGGGAAGCCCAAAGAATCTACAGAATGTGGGAGGAGCAGAAGAAGCAGTCAGCCTGAACTGTTTACAGGCAAACTCTGGCCTTAATGTTAATCTTTATTTCCTTGTGATGCTTTTAAATCCTTATCCAGGAGTGGCAGAGCTGAAGGTAGAATCCTACCTTTATGTCTGAAACCAGACTATGGCCATATAATGAATTTCTCTTACTCTTCTTGTATAAAGAGGATCAAAATGCAAAGACAAGGGACCAATTTGAGGGAGTGTGTGCTATTTGTTGAAATGTAAAACCAACTCTTGGTTACTCTATTAATGATAGCTTGTTTTTAATTTATAAACATAAACCTCAAAACAGATCCTTATTTATTGCTGGCCTGATTAAAAGCTAAAAATGTACTGAAGTATATACCTTCACCTTTAGAGAGTTGTACATTTGTTGAAATTACTTTCAACATAAGTACATGTTCTATTCCTTGCAATAACTCTTAGGGATTTTTAAAATACTTTTTGTGAGTAAGAACCTTAGAGATTAAAAACACATACTATAATCTACAATCTACAAAGAGTCACAAGAAATTTTCACTCAAGGATAAAGGTTATGTGTTTCTACCTACACCTCAAAAAATTCAGTTATACCCATATCCAAGGCTGATCAAGGGTATGGTTTCTGAGTTACTATGTTAATATGGTAGCATTGTACATGTGACATTTTCATTGACTGTTTTCATATTAAATAGGGTTGTCATCTTCATGGTTAGCCGACACCGTCTCAGAAGCACAGCCTATGCTGTCCTCAGAGGGTGACTGGGCAGCTAGAAACATTTTCTCCTTTACTCTGACTCCATCATGCCACCTTCTGATAAAGGGTCCTGATGAACTTCTTCTCACCCAATACGTCTGAATGCGTCCTATGAGTTTTCTTGCTTTCTCAAGTTTCAATTACTCATGATTAACCGCAGCCCAAAAAGTTTTAACTGCAAAAAATAAATCCTAAGTTTTATATTTTTCCGTATTCTGAGTAGCGAGGTAAGGTCACACGCCAACGTACTCCAAAATAAACTGGTGGTGTTCCTTTTGATATACGAGAAGTTCAACAATAGCCTAATGCTATGTACATCACAATGCCTGTGCCATTTCCCTCCCTTCATCTTGCACAAGTATTATATTATCATTAGCAGTAGGTAAGTACAGCCAAGAAGAAATGTTGACAGAAAAGAGACCATGTATAACTACCTTTTATTATGGTGCATTATTATAAATGTTCTATTTCATTATTAGTTATTGTAAGTCACTGTTACTAATTTAAAAATTAAACATCATAGGTATGTGAGTACAGAAAAAAAAGAGAGTATTTATAGGATTTAGTACTATCCTAAGTTGGAGACATCTGGTGCAAGCCCTAAAACGTGTCCCCCATGGGATAAAGGGAACACTAGACAATTTTGACCTGAAGATCCACACATGTTCTCACTCTGATCGGGGAAGAAATCTCTCACCATATTTTGTGAAATTACAGAATTTAATAGAAGAGAAAAACCTATGATCGAGCTAAAACCATGGCTGCTTTGTTTGTCTCCAAGATTTCTTTGTTACTGTTCTTCCTGGAAACCAAGATTAATTGTCACATGCCTAGATTTTCCCCTGTGTCTTCTTAAACTACTTAAATATAAAAGGGCATACTTATTTTTAAATAAACTTTATTTTTAGAGGAGTTCTGAAGTCACAACAAAACTTGGCAGAAGGTACAGAGATTTTCTGCATGCTTCTGCTGCTGTAATATACAACCTACTCCATTATGAACAACCCACACCAGGGGCCTTCCTCTGTCATAATGACTAAGTTATACTGGCCCGTCACTATCACCAAAAGTATATTGTTTATTTTAGTGTTTAGCCTTGGTGTTGTATGTTCTCTAGATCTTGACAAATGAAAATGTCACGTATATGCCTTTAAAGCGTCCGTTTTTGTCTACATAATTACTTCTAAAAACTCCATGATGGGCTGCTCTCCACTAAGATCCCTTTAATGAAGACCCCATTGCCTGTCTAAGTGTATAATTACTATTGCTCTATATTGCCTTCTCTGTGATCTACCCACCTGGCCAGAACCCACTATTTCTTTTTAGAATGATTTTATTGAAATAAGCTGAAAATTCTTATACCTTTTGAAAACTATGACTTAAATCCATACAGTGAAAAGGGATCAACTTTTGTTTTCCAATATTTGATGCCATGCATCCCACTCTTTTTGGTACTAGCTCCTTTTTAATACGCAAGTATCAGAGTTGCTGTTCATTTTTTAATGAATAGTGACCTGATTTATTGCTGTGAGTACACTTGAATTTATTGCAGGAGGACAGAATAAAAAAGTATCATTTATTTGAACATTAAGCTCACATTCCATCTTTAGTTTTTTATGGTGGTTATTTTACAAAAGAGCAACATGCATTTGTTTTAATTATGAAGATGTGAGACTCAAATTTTATTCTCATTACTGATGGAGTGTTTGGACTCTGTACCACTTCAGGGCACTATGCCATTCAACCTATTGCAGCATAATAGAATTTTAGAACTCAGATATTAAACATTATTCAGCTCTGTGTGTTGCTCCATATGAGGAGATTAAAATCCTAGTGGTGGATGGAAGTTTCCCAGGGCCCCTCAGCTAGTAGATAACAAAGATCAGGCAAAAAACTAGGTTCTATTGTTCTCGGTTTAGTGTGCTCACCTTATATATTATCTATGAAAAAGATTCTGTGGTCTGAAGGGGAACACAGACTTGGAAACAGAATGCCAGATTACTTTCCAGAAAGACTCACAAGAGATTTCAATGTTGTGAAATTTGCCCAGGGCAAAGTTTGAGTCTCAGAATTTTGGCATCAAAACTTTATCAACATTCTCCCAAGTATTAGATTATGTGATGGCACACATCTGATATAAATTCTGAGACAGGGAGCATGCTAATTTCTTAATCTATAATGAAATATTAGTCGTATGTTTCCTTACAAAGTAGAGTGCTATTTATCCCAGATTTTATAGCACACTTGAATAAAAGTTTTAATGTTATTTTAGGAAATTATGGACGTAGTGGATGTTGATCAAAATAATAGTTACTGTTAGATCATTATAAAGGATTTTACCATTTAAGATATACTTAATGTTTTCCATCTAAATAGATCACTTATAGCTTATTTGATACTACAAAAGTAACAAGAATTTCTAGATCATTCACTGTTGTTCTTTTGTCTTAAGTGCTGAGATGATATATTTGCATGTATGTTTTGAGAGTTATGGTACAGGACATGCTCTTTTGGGATTGTAAAGTTATTAATTTACCAGTCAGTTGTCTTCAGTTTTGATAACCTTCATTAGAAAAATAATGTATGTACTCACTGTTTCAAGCAAAGACATTGTGTATATACAATGCTAAGTCTAACATGTGCCTCCTTTAGGAAAGGTACAGTGTATAGTCAATATAAAAATTGAAAGAGATAGTCTACTTTATTATTTTTATTTATTTTATAGTCTCCTAATAATGAAAATCTTAACAGTGAATCTGCAAGCAAGAGTTATAGCCCAGTTCAGATTTACAGATGTAAGAAAAATTACAGCGTATCACCGCTTCAGTTTTTTCCCTTAACCACTGTCATTACAAGTGCGTATGAAGCTGAACTCCTTTTCATTCTGACTAATGTACTCTGCAGAGATTAAAAAAAAGATGGGCGGTTTGCGTGGTTAATTGGTGACTATTTACTTGACTATCTCTCTTATAGCTCTGTAGGAGATGGCACTAGATGCTGAAGGTGTTTCCTGTATGTGTATTGAAGTAGCAGATGGGACAAGCTGCCGTTAGCAACGGAAACAGAACAGGGGGCATGGCAGCCTTCCCAATTTGCCCCCAAGGCCAGCAATGAGCATCCCCTGAGGACCAGCAGGGTCTGTCTGGTGGTCCAAACCCACCTAAGATTTTGAATAGTGTTCATCACTACATGTCAAAGACAGACGCCAAATAAGACAATTTTTTTCTTTAATCTGAACAAAGGCACTTATTTAATAAGTGCCCCAAGCATTAGTATTAAAAGGAGCTTCTTTTGCATTAGTGGGTTCTCGGTAGATACTCTGACTATTTAACATTTCAGACCATTTAAGAAGCTGTGTTGGGGCAGGGGATATAGCTCAGCAGCATAAGTGTTTGCCTGCAAAACCTGAGGTCACGAGTTTGATTCCTGGTACCAAACAAACAAACAAACAAACAAACAAAAAGAACCTGTGTCATTGTTCTTAAATATTTTGTCTAAAAGTATAATACACTGCCAAGAAATGAACAGTAATTCCATCATGATGGTCACTGGACAACCCTCCACATTTACACTCTCACCCCCTGAATAAATTCAATTCATCATTCACACTGCTATGGCTTTGAGAAAAGCTGTTCATGCCTATTTGACCAAATCAATTACCTATTTAAAACTATTTAATGCTGCTCCTCCTTTCACCCTGCTGTTTCCTATGGGAGATTTCAAACTTTGTTTAGCCTGGCAAACAAACGTTATAAAGTGATCCTTACTATCAAAAATCTAACACCCTTCTAAAGAGCGCTAATAACAATGATCTGCACTGTGTAGTCACTGAGCTACCTTCTTACTGTCTGTAGGGAACATTCCCTTGGAGCTGGGTAGTCTATGGCCATACCACCCTGATCGCACCCGATCTCGTCTGAGCTGGCCCATAGGCATTTCATAGATCTGATTGAAAACATTCCAGCACCTGCCCCTTCCTTCCTTCCTACCTTCCTTTCTTTCTCTCTCCCTCCTCCCTTCCTTCCTTCCTACCTTCTTCTATACCTTATCTAGCTAAGTATTTGAAATGTACCTGTAAAATATTATAGTTTTTGAGTCTAAGTATATCTATATGCATCGTATGAAAAAGAGCAAGTTTCTCACATGTTGTGATCAAATTGCTCCACACAGTAAGTAGGAAAAAATCATAGTTAACACATGATACACAACATCTAAAAGCCTTTGGTAACAAAGAAATGTGAAAGTGAATATTCTGTCCTATTTTCATGGCCACATTAATAAATAATCTCCTAAGGATATTAACTAAAAACATATTAAAAATCTTAGTACATTTCACTGCAATTATTTTATGTCAGGTAATGTTTCATAAAGTCATGGAGTTGGTCAGAATTCTTTAGAGGGCAGAACCGGAAGAAAGTAGATTTATGTTGACATTTGTTTATTTAAGAGAGGAGATATTAGAGTGGCTTACATGATCAGAGGCTGGGTAGTGAGGCCTTCAGTCTGGAGACCTAGGGAAACTGGTAGCTTTTCAGTGTGAGAAGCAGGAAGCCTCAGAACAAAAACTGTCAGTGATGTAGCTCCAGTTTGAGCTGAAGGCCTGGGGGCAACCTGGAGCAACATTTGGGGCAGGTCATCTCCTCCTTAGTGTGCTATGCGCCACATCAGCCGTCTTCACAAACACACCCACAGTCTTTCTGCATTAGTTTCCTCAATCCAGTCAGGTTGACAGCCAAAATTAACCACACAAGGCATAATCACAGTACCAAAATAGATTTCATGTATCAAAAATGCATCAAAATTAGAACTGACTTAATGTTCAACAGAGAATTATATTATATTTGAATCACAAAACTACAGAAAGGTGTAGCAATAAAGTATTGTAATATCCAGAGGAATTATATTTCTATATCACATATATAAACATATATATAAAGTATTATCAAATATTTGCTAAAAGGCATAAAAATTGAATAAAAGACATTACATTGAACTATTAGTCATTGTTACACTGGGTAACAGTACCAATTTTTTACTGTTTTCACTATTCTTTTACTCTTCAAATTCTCTTTAGCATCTGTATAAACATTATAATTAAAAATATGCTTCATTTTAACAGGAGAATTGAGCAGAATTAGGGAATGTGGCAATTCCATAGCAGAGCTTAGATAGTCTGAAGATCATGTTATTGTCATCCTAAGCTTCCTCTTCTTTATATTTTATTTACAACAGTTTTGTAAGGAAACATACAAAATAAATGATATATAGTCTATTTATAAATTTTATAATTAGATGTGAAACAAATTACCAGGCAGCTCAATTTTGAGACAGGTAACAGCTTCCTTACTCGTAGACAGCTTAATAAATTTTTTTAGTAAAAGATCTCCCAATGAATTAAAATCATTCTTTCCTTGCCTCATCTATTAGAATTTCAAGCATATTCAGAGACACCATCTTATCCAAACAGATAAATCAAAGGAATACTTAAATTAACTTTTCTTTTTCACTGGAGGGTACTTTTTGTTTGAACTTTGCAATTTTGGGATTGAAATTTATTGAACGTTTTCTCATTAAAAATTGAAGAGGTCATGTAATTTTGATATTTCTCTGCAGAAAATATCTCACTGATATTAATAGTCCACTGTTAGAAAACTTTTCATTTGGAAAATCTAAAGGAGCTCTGCAAAGGTGTTGATTCATCACAAGCATTTCTGAGCTCTCTTGTGCAGTAAGCTGTTCCTTTCTGATCATGTAGCTTAGCTGAAACCCCAGTTAATATGGAAAACAGGCAAGAAACAATTGCCACAGAATTACCTCCAACAAAGCAATTTTCACAGGAAACAAATTGAATTTTGGGATCTAATAGCAAAACCCAAGGCCTTTGCTTCAGCAAGGAAAAGAGAATAAAATGTACCTATAAAAACTGCACAGTTGTGTAAACTTATTTCTTTATCTAGAAATGCATCATGCATGTGTTTTACACTGCATTAGATTGAAAGACATATCATAATATTAGTAACAATGACAAATTGTCCAATGCTCTTCATGCTTACCTACTAGTAGTTTTTTAAAATATTAAGTGAATAATTCCATTTAATTGTTAAGTATGATCCAAGCACACAATAGTTATAGAAAATTCACAAATCGTAAGTGAAAAGCTTACAATTTTCCCAAAATAAATATGCCCTGTAACAATAGTCAATATCAATAAATGGAATATTACCAGAACCCTTAAAGGAACTTGGCAGTCTCTTCTAGTAATTATCCTCTCTGCAAAACAATCATTCTGACTTTCATAAATTTACATTTTATGTTGATAGAGTAGCTGAAATTTGCATTCTACATTGTGTTTATGAGATTCATCCAAATTTTTCTGTTTAGGCATAATTCCTTAGTTTTTATTGCTGTCAGCCTTTACTGTAGGGTTTTTTTTTTTAAGCCCACCTTGCATCTAAATCCATGGCAAATACCTTGAAGAACAGGCTCAGATCCCTAACTCATTTTTTTCTGTCCATGTCTTGCAAGCATCTTTGCTTTTCAAGTCCTGTTTATTTTGAAAGCCCAGAATTTCAATTTTACCTTCTCTACCTTGTAAAACTATTGAAAATTGTTTGTTTTTTTTCTAGTTTCTCAGTCTTACACCATGTACTAATTAAACCCCTAGGGGTACAGTGGCATACAGAACTCAAAGCTTCCCTCAATGAGCATTTTCCTCTTGGGAATTTTGGTACCTTATCCTTTGATTCCTTCAGCAGTTTTACAGTATTATCAAAAATAGTTTGCATTCAGTGTGATTAATTCATTTTTGATGAAGGTGCTGGTCTGCTCCAACTTCATTATAACCCTATTTCTATAAATGTTTATAAAACCTAAATGGGGTAAGATTTATCATAAACATTTAAAAGACTGGAGGATTCAGACATAGGAAGACAATCTAACCAAGTTGACAGAACCAATGAATGGCAAATACAGCTTTCAAATTCCAGTCTGTCTGATTTTAAAAGCACTTTTAAAATGCTATAGGAGGTGCGATCAAAACATGAGGTGATATTTGACTTTAAAGAATGTATTACAGTAAAAGACATGTGGCCATTAATCACTCAGAAAATAGTTCCTCTCCTTTAAACATGCTTATCCATCATTCTTGACACTTCCTAAAGCAATTTTGGAAGTCCTGTTTCATGAATGTCTCTATGAGGTGTGATGAAAAATACAGTGAATTCTGCTACCAAGTGCCACCCAAGAAAAAGGCAGTCTCATAAAAACATGGTGTGTCCTCATCCTCCTCATTCATGAGACCTGCCAACATGCAACTTCTGGCTTTTCCTTAAGGACAAAATGACCACAAAAGTAAATGTTTTGAATGAATTCAAGACACTGAGACAAACATGCTAACCCAGCTAAAGAGACTCAGAGGAAAACTTCTAGAACTGACCTGGAAAGTGGTAAGAATGATGGGTTGAAGAGAAATTGTTTGAAGAGGATTAATAACAATGTGTCTTCTACTTGTTAATTTTTTATTTGTAAGTGAAAAAACAATAATAATAGAATTTCAAAACAATGGAAGATCAACCAAGGTTAATATATTGTGTATTGTTATCTCCAAAGTAGATGTGCAGATTACAAGATACAGGCATGTGAAATTGATCAGACAACATACCAAAAAACCATTTTTATCATGAACTAAAAGAGGTGGGTACTGTAACTATATTATCTATCTTTTGCATATATTTTTTTTCTTTTCCCTTCCTTCTTGTCTCCTTTCACCTATCCCAGTTGTTCTTTCTTTTTGAGCAGTTTCTTTCCTTTTCACAATAACTATTGTACATTTGGGGTCTTATTTACTTTTTCAGTTTCTTACACTAGGGAGACAAAACGATGTTTACACATGTGAGTCTGACTTATTTCACTTATGAGTATGGTCTCGATTTGCATTCAATTACCTATAAAACCCTTAAGTTTATCCTTCTTTATAGCTGAGTAGTACTCCATTGTATAAAAATACTTCATCTTTTTTTCCATTCCTTGGTTGATAGGTATTTGGGGTGTTTCCAAGATTTAGCTATGGCAAATTGTGCTGCTATAAACATGGGAGCGCACATATCATTGTGGTATGATGTTTTTAATTCTTCTGAGAAAATACCCAGAAGGGGAACAGCTGGGTTGAACGGGGCATCTAGTCCTAGTTTTCTGAGTAATCTCCACACTGATTCCCACAGTGGATGCACCAGTCTACACTTCCCCCAGCAGTGGAAAAGTGTTCCTTTTTCCCCACAGCCTCACCAGCATTTATTGGTTTATTGATTGATCATAGCCATTTTTTCTGGGATGAAGTGGAATCTCAATGTTATGTTAATTTGCATCTCTTGAATGAACAATGATGTTGAACATTTTTTCAAGTATTTATTTGCCATTTGTATTTCTTCATCTGAGAAGTTTGCCTTCATTTTAGCTGCCCAATTTTTATTGGGTCTTTGAATTTTGGGGGACTGACTTTTTTCTGTTCTTTATATGTTCTAGATAGAAGTCCTTCATTCTTGTTAAATTTTTAAAAAATGGAAATATTCCTATGTTTTTATCACACTCTGTCATTTTTTTGTCATAATTTAACATCCCCAGTTGCCATATACGTCTTATACATTTTTATTAATTCACTATGAATATTTTATAATTAAAGGGAAGGAAAAAACAAAGAAATTTTAAAAACAACTTTTATCTTCAAAGTGATTCACAAGAACAGATGATGTACCTCCATGCCGGCTATGACTTCTCCTACATCAGTGATTCTCAGGTTGGCGCTATTGACACTGGAATTCATAATTATTCACCGAGAGAAACCTGTCCTGTGCACTGCAGGGTGTTGACCATCGTAGCCTCGGCACAGCACAGCATTCCCCGGTTGTGACAACCAAAGCTCAGAAGACAGTGAGAAACTTACTTGAGATGATAAAATCACATTCCGTTGATAAACTTTGACCTGCAGAGAAAGGTGATTTTCTATAGTGTCACTCTTACATCCATCTCAATATTTTCCTCCCTTCTTGGCTTAACCACTTAAGTTTACCCTGAGTGTCACTTGGGCAGCACGTTTCTTTATGCTCTATCTCTGGTGTACGGGTCTAGGCATCATTTCAACCATCCAATTCTTGTATTGAATACATTGGATGAAGTTGTCATTTTTGTATTTCCTGTTCTGTTCAATATGCAATTTTGGGTCATCCTGAATTTAAATAACTGGACTGGTAAATAGCTAAACTGAGAAGTACAACTTTGTTTTTCAAAGTCCCATGAAGTCTGGGAAACAATAAAATTTAAAGTTAATAAGTTACACGCACTGGGATCTGAGCATTCCCAAAGAAGCCAAAGTGGCTGAGAAAGGGTGGCAAGTGTGGCATTGGTTTTCTCCTTCTCTAGATAAAAAAATTTCTCTAAAGTGATAAATAAACTGCCAAGTTCAGCCTTGTGCTTCATAATTCCCCACACTATGCTTAGAGAAAAAGAGTTTAATTCCTACCTAACTTTTATCCAAATTTAGTAAACAGACAATGCAGTCCTGTCTCTGGCCCTCTGCTGGTCCCCTACCTGTCACAGCATCACTCTTTTCTTCCTGGAATTACAGGTTTCTCTGTTTTCCACAGGGCTGGAAACTGTCACGAAGGCTGCAATTATGAAAGATGCACTGTGACTTTTTTCAGCAAAGCAGCCATAGGGGGCATGCATGAAAAATGTAGTGTGTGGTTAGATTTTTAAAAAATATTACAGCAAAGACACCTTGCCATTAAACTCCCTCAAATTACTCCTCAAACAAGTTTATCCCATCGTTCTTGCCACTTTCAGAAACAGTTCCGAGAGTCCTCCTTTGTGAGAGTCTAGTCGTGCTTTCATGGCTATCTTGACATATTCAATCCATTCAAAACATTTACCTTTCAGCGTAATTCTGACCTTGTGCAAAAGCCAAACATCATAGTACTATGTTGTACTATATAAAACACACTATTAAAAAGTATAAAATCCTTCTGGATACTACTTCGGTTTGTGTACAGCCAGTATGCTCTATACATGCAAGGTATCTTCTTATATTTGATTTTTCCTGTTTACTGATATAAACCGGAACTAGACCAGACCTTCTGACAGGAGAGAAGTCTTTACTCGGGGGAGCGGCACGGGGGGGATGGGGGTAGATATCAGGCTGCCTAGCAGACCAAGGCAGCCACGAGGTGAGCAAAGTGTGGGCTTTTAAACTCTCTTTTGGGGTGGGTATCTGCAGGCCAGAACAGCCAGAGCAGGGTAGCGGTGGTGGTGGTGGTGTATGAGGGTCAGAGCAATCCAAGCAGGGTGGGTTGTTCATGGACGAGAACAACCCGAGCCAGGTGAGCTGTTCATCAGAGTCCTGCCAAAGCAGATGAGGGCGAATTTGGCTTTTGTCGCCGAGGGGAACTGAAGTGGAACAGGTAAGGGAAGGAGAGAAATACTGAGAGTTAAAGTTTTCCAACAAGGGAGGCTGGCTTCCTCGTGACTTATCATTTACATCTACGTGGTTTTCCTGCTTGGAAACATAATGCCTTATTGAAAGGTATAGTTTCCATTCATTGCATGATTAAATGACCCCCTTCTGAAAAAATCTCCTGTAATCATCAAGCTGGGTTAGATTTCTTTCCTGTAGCCCTTGACTACATCTCCTTCAGAAACCATTGTGGTATGCACTGTACTGAATTATAATTTACATTTTATTTACCTGCCTCTCCAAAGTGTGTACCGCAGTTAGGTAAGGATTTACCCTAGTCCTGTTATATATAAAGGGTCAAATAAATAAATGAAGAAGGAAGAAAAGGATGAATAACATGTTAAAGGGTTTAGTGTGAATGTACCTGCAGACTGAGGCGCTCTACAAAAACCAGTATAACGTTGCTTTAGTGGTCTTTGAAATTATACAAACAAAGGCAGTACATCATATTTTTTTTTACTTTAAAAATTACTGATTTCTAGGTAAAAAGTAAAAGCTTTATTGTGGGAGTTTTGGGAAAAAAAATTCTCAGCAACCTTTCTCCCCTTTCTTCTTTGCTCTCTTTGTATATACCTCTCTTTATGTTCCAGGTTCATCTTCAAAGAGAGAAAACAAATGAAACATATAAATCTACAATAACAAACAAGATGCCCATCATTCTCAGCCTGGAATTATCTGTGCTATCCAAACAGATTCAGCTCTCTAGTTTTAGAATTTAAGATTTTCTCTAAAATGCTTCATTTATGTACCAGCACCTTAACAACATCAAAACTGGCTTACCAACACTCCTCTCAGTGAAAACATATTTGCACTTAGGCATCTACAAAGTTAATGTGGCTGGTTGTGTAGTAAATATTTAGTATCAGGAATCTAAAATTATCAATGTTTTTAGACTTACAATTAATGTCACATTTTACTTCTTTTTCTAATACTAACATCCTACAGTATAAGCTGAGTACTTAATTATTCTAAGTTGGAGGTAGTTTTGGGACTATACTATGTGAAGCAATTTTTCACAGGCATACAAGAGAAGACTGATATGTTGAATGTATAATATTGAACAAAAATCTTCCCTAGTAGTTAGTAAGATTAATGTCCCTGTAACCTAATTCACAGCTGATGGCAGGTTTCAGGGGCTCTTTTCTCCTGGTAGGTTGCCATGAAAACTTTAACAAAATAAATGGCACTAAGCAGCCAAATAATTGTTCATTATACCAAAATATTTAAGCTTTCATTTCTCTGTCCAAAATGTAGGATGCATCTCCCTATCTTTAATTAGTTTGGAGTGACATTCAACAGCAATTCAAACTATGCATCTTTCTTCAGATGCAATTCAAATTCAAAGAAACTTTTTTCTATCCCTTCAGAAATAGTAGAGGAAGGGAAAGAGAAATAATTTTACCCATCCACAAGTGGTGTCTGAGAAGCAAGCATCAGTATAAATGGCCATAATAATTTATTCTTGTGTGGATGCTCACATAAATGACAGTTGTTTTTATTATGGCCTTTGAGAAAGCAGAACTCGTATTTATTAGATGTATTTAATTCAGTATCCCACACAGAATTTGTTCACAAGCATGCCACATGGAATGGAAACCACAGGACAGTACAGTCAGCAAAATTTAGCATGAATTATTATGGATTATCTCGTAAAGCCCTTCAAGGGATGCTCCTTCTATGAGAAATATGATTTTAACTGTATTAGTTTCCTCAACACACCAACACGTGTGTGATCTTTTATTTTTAATAGTTTTTATAATTAAATAACCATGTGGTGAGACTTATTCAAACTAAGCTAAAATTACTCACTTAGCAGGTGCCTTCAAATCACAGTCATACATGTTTAAACACTTAGTAGCAAGATGCCCTAAATACACACAGAAAAATTGACATTATCACCTCTGATGAACACTGCATCTATTATTTATTATTGTTTTAAAGAAATCCTATGGGCACATTCAGGAAATAACATTCCATAAATGAATTTAGTAAGATTCTTTTGTAGAATCTGACAGTCCTCTCCTTGTTCACACTAGTGATCAGCTCAAGCCATTTGCTCTTCAGGACATACACTCTTCACCTTTCAAACCTTAGCCAGCCTCCAACTATATGGAGGTTATTTTCTTTTAATGAAATATTTTCTTTTAAATCAAGCCTGTGGAGTGCTTATCCTCAAGACTTATACAACCAAATGTTTCTTTCCCATGAATTTGGCAGGAGCAGTTTGAAAATACCTTGACAGTCATATCATATTATTCTTTTTTTTTAATGACAAAAGAATGGAGACATATAAACCAGAATAACACAAAAACAATACAGGAAATACCAAATTATAGAGAAGACTGTAGGGAATTAGCACTGGATGCTGTATTACATAATGTTATCTTCTCGTTAGTTAACACAAAAACAATAAAGGAAATACCAAATTATAGAGAAAATAGTAGGGAATTAACACTGGTTGCTGTATTACATAATGCTATCTTCACATTTGTTACTCAGTTAGACGGATGATGGCTCATTTGATTAATTAATTTTCTCCACCCTCATCTCCATTTTTCTACCACCCAATCAGTCATCTTCCCTCTGATAATAACTATACTTTTGGATTTATTTACTCCCTTAGGCATAAGAGGGAGAGAAGAGATATAGCTGCTTCAAATTATGCTGTAACAAACATGAGCATACATAAGTTGCTATGGCAGGAGGTGGAAAAGCACCCATGCTCAAAGACAGTAGATAGGCAGGGAACCGGGTTCACAATGGTCAAGCTCTCACTGACAAGCCCTCAAGGTCATCAGGGTTCCAGTCAAATTGGCGGTGTTACCCAGCAAACCACCAGGCTTTACCTCAATGTAGCACATCCAGAGATCCGGTGAAGGCCTCAGGATCACCACAGCAGGCTCTGCCAGGGGCCTGGTCAAGTCCACAGGGGCAATCCAACCAGGCTCAGCATCAGCGAGGCACTGCTGGGAGCCTAGTCAAGTCCATGGGGTTGCCTCCAGTGGACTGCAAAACTCCGCCCTATTGTCGCACTGCCAGGGGCCCATTCCAGGTCTCCAGGGTTTTCATATAGCCTGGAGGATGCCCCCTCCTCTCTCAGGCTACTGAGCTCCCTGTCAAAGCCCCTGGGGTCCCCTTATAGGCCACTTGTGTCTCCTTGCAGGCTGCTTATGACTGTTTGGAGGCTATCCCTACCCAGCTAGAGAACCCGGTCTGCACCCTAGTTCCAGGTCTTCGCCTCCTCCCACCTCTCATTCTCCAGTGCTGCTGCTCCCCACTCTTTACACAGCTGGTCACTGGGCACACTTATGATGCTGGGCACAAATGGCATGAGGGCTCTCCCACCTGTGCTCACTGAGGTAGTGCAAGGTGTGTGCTAAGTTCAGTTATTCTAGAAGAGAATTGGAGGATTTTCTCGGGTCTGCTCTGTAGAGTATGTTGTTTTCTCTTGGACTCCAGGATTGCTGCTTTTCATGTAATTTGTTGCTATGGGTTCATACAAGGTTCATATATGCAAGCAGTATGAAGTCCCTCTTGGTGCTCATATTAGTAGTTTAGGGTGAGTGCTGAAGCCCATGGACTCAGCCCGTTGCTATCAGGGACGTATGTTGAGTGCTAGGGCCACCAAGACTCAAGGTGCTCAGAGAGGGTGCTCAGGGTGGGAGCTGAAGCCCAGTAACTCAGCTCGTGCTTCCTGCTTGGTGTTGGAGTGAGGAGGGCGTGGGGCTGTGTGGCCCACCTCCATCTGCAGCTCTCTCTTAGTGTTGTGCTCCAGTTCCCCTTTGTTCTTTGGTTGGATCCCTGGGGATTGCTGCGGCCCTGGTGTTGCTGCCGCTGCTCTCTGCTGCTCTCTGCTGGTAGTTGCTCACACAGCGGAGAGGCAGGAGGCCACGGCCTCTGGGCAGGCCGTGGGTGTGGTGGGCTGTGTACTGGTTACTTTGACTCCGCCTTGCCTCCAGGCGCTGATTAGAAAGGTTACTGCAGAGTGGGGATTCTGTTTTAGTGGCCGTTGTAACCTCTCATCCTCACACTGGATTTGACATCACCTCCCAACCGCCATTGCCTCTTTTCCTGGCTACGCTTTCTCCTTTCCAGTCCTGGACCAGCTCTCAGAACTCCACTCTCCCCTGGCCAAGTTGGGAGGCTCCCATGACACGGGCCTCTGAAGCTGAAGCTGTGAGTGCCAGAATGAGGGAGAGGGCCGAGTGTCTGTTTGGAGCAGTGACTCCCTCCTTCTCTGCCTCCTCTTCCTCCGACTGCACCATGGCGGCCCTCTGGGCCTTTCCTCCAGGAGAGGTCTTGTTTGCTCTTTCTAAGGGCTTCAATTCTCATTACAGAACCTTCCTGGGTTCAGGGCACCCATTTCTCTCCTTCCTGTCTTTCTCATTTTGCTATATTCCAGTGTCTGGGTGGTGATCCCCCGGGAGGATCTCTCTCTGCTGCTGACCTGGTCGCCAACTTCCTGGAAGTCTATCATATTATTCTTGATACCAGTATGATGTGGAGTTGTAAGGTGCCTTAACTTGAATTCTTAAGTAATTGAGGCATATTATGGCCAGTCATCAGTGGTTATATTTGCAGAAAAGACCAACATCCTATTATGAAAGAAAATGAAAAAATAAATATACACACTGCAATTTGCTACTGCTGGTTGAAAGTTTCTTGAACAAGAAATGGTATATTTGGGGCAGGAGGGTTTGAGAAATAAATGTCCTGCTCTCGTTTTGGAGACAGTTCTTACTAGGAATATGAGATACTTAGACTCAATCCTAAATGCATTAATCACTGCATGATTTGGATGTCATTCAGCATAATTGTACTACATGAAATGAAGTTTTGAAGAAATTAAAACAATAAAATAAATAAATAGTATGATACTACCAGATATTAAGAAAAATTTTCTCCCTTAGAGACTTGCTAACAGTTGCCACAGCTATGGTGTTGCTCTGCTTCTAAATTGGCAAGAGGAACATTCTGAATAATCAGAACAGTGACTATGTGATGATTTCAGAGAGTGTTATTATATCAGTAGACTATGTTTCTGGCCACTGTATAGCTCTCATAGGACCATACAGAGGTGAAAGATGGTGAATCAGAGCAGAACATTTATTCTACTTTTTTAAAGGTAATGAGGCTGGGGGTGTAGCTCAGTGAAACAAGCACCTGCCTGGTGAGTACAAAGTTCTGTGTTCAATCCCCGGTACTGCCAAAAAAATAAATAAGTAAATAATATATATATACATTTTATTTCAAGAAAGACATAAGACAAACAGCATACAGATGCCCAGATGCCCTAAAGATAAATACATTTCAAAGATTCTCATTAGAATGAATCTGTAGTATTTTTCCTGCAAGCAAAATACCTTTCTTTAAATTAAAAATATCGGTTTCTGAACTGCAAATGCTTTTGATTTTTTTTCTTTTTTGCAGAATATGTGCCATGAGTATTTTTTAATGAAGAAGGATTTTCCACAAAACAGACTTGTTCTACATGCTAGACTTTAAAACAGTTCAGTGACATAAGATGCTAACTACTTACACAGGGGACAACACCACACTGGAACTTTTAGCAATGATGTGATAGCTCGTGATGACCAGACCTGAACCTACAGTGAGTGCTCCTGAGAAAGGATGACCCTTTACAGCTAAGGATTTCTTCACTATTGAACTTGCTGTGGTTTTGAGGTACTTTTTGTTATTTAATCACTGAAAATATTCTAATTTTTGTATGGAGATTATTATTCCAAGAAATGGATGTATTGCTTCTGCTTGCCCTTTTAAATAAGATTATATACTTAATTGCTTTAAACATAGGAAATATCTAGTAAATGACAGATTATTTCCTCTGGAAGTATGTCATACTTTATATTTCTTAAAGTGAATTGGCTGCATGGACATTTACTAGTGGTAGTGTAAATACATGACTGGCAAATAAATGTATCCAGATGAAAATAATAACAGTTAAGTCAACTGTTTCTCATTAACTAAACAAAAGGAAGAAAAATGAAATCTGCTATTGGAAACACTCAGAGTAAGAATATTTTAGTGGAATTAAATGGGACTGGGGAGATGTCCCTGTAAAGAAAATCAACCTGTTACACTGACTGCATTAAGTATTTTCAGTTTTGTGTAGCAGATATGTGGAATAGGATTGGTGATCCCAATTGCATATAACGAGTCCATCAACATGTTCTGCTAAGTACTGACATGTGAATGTGCAGTCCTATGATATAGAACCTTATCTCTGGATATATGTGGGATGAAAATAAGATGCAGTAGTATGTTTCAAGGTATATTCAAATTGAAAATTTCTCTAAGTTTATTGATGCAAGATGGATACATTTAGAGCATACTCATCATAGAGAATTTGTACCTCTATATGACATATCTTGATTCTTTTTTTCTCAAACCCTTCTCCTCCCTGCAACTCCTCTTTCTTTCCTGGTTTACAAGCCTTTGTCTCCATTTTAGTTTTCTTTTATCATTTCATTTTTCTTTTCCCTTCCTTCATTTTCCCCTCCTGTCTTCCTAATTCTCCTTCCTTTTGAACTGTTTGTTTCTGTTTCACGAGAACTATTATACCCCAATACCTTTTGTCTTTATTTAAACTTTTGGTTCCTCACAACAGAGAAATAATGAGGGATATTTAAACATGTGTGACCGATGTATTTCTTGGTGTCAAGGTGCCTTCATTTTCCCAGAAGTGTCTCAAGTTTATCTTTTTATGGCTGAGTAGCACTCCATTATATTAAGAAAAAACACATCTTCTTTATCCATTCCTTGGTTCATGGGCTTTTGGACGGCTTACAAGATTTAGCTATTAAAAACTGTTTGGATATAAACATGGGTGAACATATATCACTGTGGTATGATGTTTTGTCTTCCAGGAAAATATCCAGAAAGGGAATAGCTGGGTGAAAAGGGACTGCTAATCCTAATGTTTCGGGGAATCTGCACACTGATTTCCACAGTGGTTGCAGCAGTCTACACTCCCACCAATAGCAGAGAAAGATTTCTTTTTCCCCATAGTGCCACCCCCCAGCATGTATTTTGGTTGACTTCTTGATGAGAGCCGTTTTTTCTTCAGTGAGATAGAATCTCAACGTTGTTTGAATTTGCATCTCTCAAAGGATCAGTGATATTGAGCATTTATTCACATATTTATTTGTTGTTTGTATTTCTTCCTCTGAGAAGTGTGCATTTATCTCAGATGCCCATTTTTGGATCAGGTATTTAAATTTGGGGCATCTGATTATTTTTTCAATATTTTATATATATTAGGCATTAGTCATATGTCTGAGGGACAACTGGCTAAATATTTTTCCCACTGTATAGTCTGATTTTCCACTCTTTTGGTAATTTATTTTGTTGTGCAAAATCTTTTTAATAGGATGAGATCTCAGTTGTTGATTCTTTGTATTAATTTCCATCCAGTTGGGGTTATGTTCATGAAATCTTTGCCTACACTTATGTCTTCAAAAGGCCTACATATTCTCTCTTCCAGTAGGCTTAGTTTTTCTGATTTAATGTTTAGATCTTTGAACCATTTCAATTTTAGTTTAGTTCAGGACATGATAAATGGGTGTAGTTTTAATCTTCAGCATGTGGAAAACCAGTTTCTCCAGTACTATTTATTAAAGAGGTTATCTTTCTTCCAGGGAACGTATTTGGCTCCTTCGTCAAAGATAAGGTAGCTCAGTGTGCTTGGAATTATTTCTGGGTCTTCTAATCTGTTCCATTGTCCTCTAGTCTGTTTGTTTTTTGCCAATACTATTGTGTTTTAATCAGAGTAGATTTGTAGTATAATTTTAAATAGAGATTGTTATACCTTCTGCCAATTCTTTGATGCCTAGGATTGTTTTTTGCTATTCTAGGATTCTTCTGGTTCCAAATGAATTTTAGGAGTGTTTCCTCTAGTTATTTGTGGTATGCTAATGATATTTTGATTGGGATTGTATTAAATCTACATAAAAGTTAAATTATCATTATTTGTGCACGAAATGATACTCTATAGAGAAGAACCCCAAAACACCACCAAAAGACTAGTAGATTTAAAAATTGAATTCAGTAGCATAGCTGGATACAAAGTCAACACTCAAAGATCAATAGCTTTCCTGTACCCAAACAACAAACACACTGAGAAATAAATTAAGGAAACACCTTTCACAATAGCATCCAAAAAAGTACTTAAGAATAAGTCCAACAAGGAATGAAAAGATCTAAACATTGAAAGTTACAATACTCTGAAAAAGGAGATACAAGAGGCTATCAGAAAATGGAAAGATATCCCTTGCTCATTGATAAGAAGAACCAACATAGTGAAAAATTACCACACTGTTTTTTTTTTTTTTTTTTTTTTTTTGGCGGTTCTGGGGATCGAACTCAGGACCCTGTGCTTGCTAGGCAGGCACTTATTCCACTGAGCTATATCCCCAGCCCCACACTGTTTTTTTTTTTTAATTTTATATGCTAGTGATTGAAGTGAGTTATCTAAAGCAAAACTCATCATGTGATGCTGTTTAAAAACAACTTCAAGCCTTCTTAACACATATACTGGTCTATACTTTGGTATAAAAACCAGTTTCTGTCTAGCCTTCATCGACTCAATTAACTTTGGCGTTACTCATCTTTATTTTAAAAAGTAGAACTTCTTAAAGTCCCTTTGGCTCATGGACTCTTATGATAATCTGATGAAATATACAGGCCTGTTCCCCAGGAAGAAGCTACTTATCCAGAACTCCTCTATCACATTTATGGTGAAATCTTACCACTTCCACAGGCAGAATTCATTCTCATAATTTAATATGTGCATATATTAAACAAAAATAACCAGAATTATACTTGTTCATATAACTTTGAGTTCTCAAAGTCAAGGATCCTGTTATACTAATCTTTAAAGCCTGGATTCTTAAGCACAATTGTTTGCTAAAGCAAAGGCTTCTGGCTTTATTGCATTTCTTTAAAACAGTAAGTTCCAAAAATAATTAATATTGCAGACAATTTAATACAATAGGTAAATGCCAACGATATGCAAAACCTTGTCAATAAAAATTTATTTTCAATAGTGAGCCAAAGAGCATGAACATTTCACAAGCACATATTACCTGTCACTATCTGTCACGTACTTATTTGTCTATAGTTATTTTTCCAAATGTAAAAGGTGAATACAGAAGATAAATGTTCTAGCCATAGCCTCTTCTGTAGAGGAGTTTATTTTTAGGATAATTTAAATTCATATGAAAATTTTGTGGTTCAATATTTTTCTGAGTGATTTGAGGTAAGTCCTTGATTGATTACAAGTTTAGTTTATTCATATATATTATGGAGATAATGATTATCATAATAATAATACTTCTAATACAATAATGTCATTTTTCTTTTATATATCACTGAATTATTTTGATGACAAAGGGTACACACAAAATAAATTTAATTAATTTTCATATGATGCTTATTATTTTGTTGCAGTGGTTATGAAACTGTGGGCCAAGTTTAGAAAGATTACTAAGCAGAATAAAAATACTTATTTGACCTGATTATGTTAGGAAGAAAAAAATATAAATCTACTGTAAAGGAAAAAGATATAGGTTATGTCAAATTTTAAGATGCTTAACTTTTTAAAAATAAATAAAAGAAAAAACCAAACCCTCGATGCCCCATATGTGTATAAATGTAGCTAATATTTGAAAGGATTATTGGGTAGCTAATGTTTGAGGTCCCTGTATTGATTTAAATATAATTCAGGGCAGGATATTGTGTGTATCTTTAAAATAAGAGTTGAATACATACAGGAGAAATGGATTAACTATTGTTTTAATATTTTTAGTAAACATTATAGTTTATTTCATAGAATATGTTTAGTCACAGCGAAAAGGCTAACCTTAAAAACAGTACAAACAACTAAGAACTTTTTAAACAATTACCTATGCAAATGAACCTACAGTAAATACGTTAAGCTAAAATGTAGCAACAGATCAGATAATTGTGGAAATGTGCAAAGATAAGTTTCTGTGTATTTATTATATGTTAACATAATTTGAACTAATTACTATTACATATAAGTTCATGTTTTTGAGATGAACAATAACTTATAACAATAACTCTCCGATACATGTGTTGATATTCCCTTTTTGTAGAGGAGAACATGGAGACGTGGGTATTTGAGTCAATTTCCTACTGAAAAACAACTGCAAAGTGGAAACACTAAAATTTTAGCTTTGATTTGCCTGACACTGGAAAGAATACTCACTGTGACCTGTCCATTACATTGCAAAAGTCTCATCCTACTGGAATATAAACAATTGTTTCTCAACCCACTTTCTCTCTTCTCCTACAGGAAAGCAGCTGACTCTTACTAACAGGAACTACAGATGGAGGAGTAGGGATGGAAAGACAATTAAGCATTTTCCAGAGTGCCCGACATCTAGAAGCTCAAAAGGGCTCAAAGTGTCACAACCTAGGTACGACCCACAGCAGTCACTAGGAAAGGTTTGCTGCTGGTTAACGAGAAGGTTGAGAGTCCACATCCACACCCTGGAGGTATAAACATTGAGGGAAATGTCTCAGTGACCTGTAGGGTATGTTTTTTATTTGTCGTCTTGCCCGGGAACTCACCAATTATGTGAAAATGTCAATTGGTCTCCCTACCTGATTTTTTATTACTATCACTCAAAAAGTAAAAAATGCTCACTGACAGTACACAAAAACCATTCAAGATAAAAAACATGGAAGGATTTTTTTCCCCGAAGAGACGGAGGCAAAGGGAAATGTTTTGAGGATGGGCAATTTAAAAAGAAAAACATGAGAACAAAATAAAATGAAATAATCTATTCCCATAGGAGTGATATGGAAATTTTGAGATTGAAGATATGTATGAGAATATAAGCCATAAAACTGTAAACAGTCACATGCTCATACTTTTTTTTTTTTTTTTTTTTTTTTTTTTTTTTTGCGGTACTGGGGATTGAACTCAGGACCTTGTACTTGCCAGGCAGGCACTTATTCCACTGAGCTATATCCCCAGCCCTGCTCATACTTTTTGTACTACAAATATATAGGTAAAATAGAGCCTTGGAAACATGTTTAAAAGCACCATGGAGCCATTACAGGGTGTGATGGCCCAGGCCTATAATCCCAGCACTTGGGAAGCCAAAGCAGGAGGATCACTGTGACTTCAAAGCCAGCCTAGGTTACCCAGTGAGTTCGAGGCCAGCATGGGCTACCTAGACCTTTTCTCACAAAGCAAAAACAAAGACACAAACAAAAATAAAAACAAAAACTAAATAAAAATGCAAAGGTCATCAACCTGTACCCAGAATTGCTTGGGTGTGGTGGGATTATTAAAAATTTGTCCTCCTTTTAGCAAAATTGTATTTTAAACATCTTCTACAGGGAACATGGAACACTTGGAAGATAAGAATATATCTATTCCTAGAAAAGATTCTACAACTTTGTCCATGTGGAAAATGCTGAGGTTTAAGGAAAAGTGTTACATGTATGAAATGTGTCACATAAAGATGTATATGGATCACTTTAACAGAGTAATACACAGTATGGCTACATTGGTATCTAGTTTAAGTAAGCAATATGCTTTTTTTGTAGGATTTTGATTCAAGCTTTGTTCTGAAATTGTTTACCAAGAACTATAATCTCCCTCTTCTTTATCCCATACTTTAGAACATGTGAAAAGTAAGCATTTTTTGGTTTTCTCACTTTTGCCCCATGTAATATTTGAAGAATCCTTCCATTATACCCTCTCAGAGTGGAAGTACCTGCATATCATTCAGCCTATTGCCACCAGGATAGAGGCATATCATTGGAACTGGCCAATCAGAAGTGCCCTAACAGGTGGCTGCAGGAGCATATTGAGCTTCTGGGGCAGCAATGGCTGAGTAGAACCACACAGACCAGGATGTAGGGCGTCGTGCATGCACCGCAGTCTACCTCACTCTGTTTGCTACTGCGGCATAATTTTGGCTGGCTTATGGCTGATAACTGCCCTCTCCTGCTTTGCAGTTGGCAGAATTTGATTCCAAATCTTCCCTGTCCTTTGGGTAATGCACTCACCAGAAATTTATTCTTAAATCAACCAAAGTTGTTTCCTGCTGCTTGCAGTTGAAAACTCTTGACAGATAGTGTAAGGAAATCACTTTAAAAGAGGAAAGTGTATTCTGGAATGCATCCTTTATCCTTTTGCGGTTCGGCATAGGAATTTAAAGATCTTGGAGCGCAGGTGGTGTTTCACATTTCTTTCCAAGCAAACGTTGTGATTTTGGAAAAGAAAGGGGGAAACTGCATGCCAACACCCCAAACACACAGATGGTGCGGACAAGCAGTTTGGTTCACTGGACCATCGCTACTGGTGTTTTTGCAAAAGTTTTGGCAAAGGGATGCTACACAACTTACTGGAGTTAGCAGTGATGTCTTGTACAGCATTGCTGGAAAAATGGGATGGCTTTAAAGTTTTAGGCAGGAGGAAACACCCCCAATTTAATGACGTTATTCATAATGGGAGAAAATGAGCGAAGCGATAAATGAAAATTCACCAAGCATGCACTTGTACTTTCTGTGTTTGGATAACTATGATAATAAAAAGGAAGAAAAGACAACAATCACTGCTTTCTAAGAATGTCTCATTTAAATGCTACTACCTACTTTTTATCCCACTATGATAACATTTTTTCATTAGCTAGTGTCCTTTTTATCTGCGAATTCCTTGGGGATATGAAACTTATTTTCTATTTCCTTACTGTCCTGGAACATCGTACAATCTCTGATCTAATTGGCTTTCAAGCACTGCAGAAAGGGTTTTCTGCTCTGAAGCCTCCTACCACTTCACAGTTACTGTATATTGTCTTTCCTTTCTATCTGTTTCCCCAAATAAACTGTTATTTGTTATACAAAAAGGGAACTGCGTGAAGAACAAATAAAAGAATGAGTGAGTGAGGGAGTGAATACGTAGAGGAAGTGACATCACCAGTAAAGCTGAAGAATCACCCTTCAGCGAGTGACTACTTTGCGTCCAAGGTAATTGACTTTGCTGTGAAATAAGGAAACACAGAGGGTAAGCTTCCTAAATTCAAAGACACTGTGTAGGGGTGAAGAATACTTAAAACACACAGCAACAACCAGAAAATTCAATATTACTCATCTAACATAACTCAAGAAAATATTTTAATGTGCTTTATTGTGATTCTTTTAAAGAAAATCTTCAACTCACTAGGAAGGTAAGATAGAAGTTAAAAGCAAAAACCAGGAGGAAATAAATAAGCCAATGAAACTTGGGGATCAAAATTAGTGTGATGGAGGAGTGCAACAAAACCCCTTAGAATATCAGGAAAAGCCACTCACATCCTCTGCGCTGGTCAGGACGTCAAGAAAACTGTTTTCAGCTGGTTTGAACTTTTTAAGGTCACTGGAAAAGGAGAACACAGTCAAGAGAGCATGATCTTCACCACGAAGTGTCTGAAAACCATAACAGACATTTTACTGACCTGCAGAAATGTAACTTTTAAACACTTAGAATGAGCAGAGTGCAATTAGCTCAGCATCTGCCTTGATGAAATTAGTTATCGATTTGAGTTCCAAAGTGTCTGGTCTCTTTTCTAGACTGGGCTTGAGGCGTTGATCAGGAGTTGAGGTGCCAAATCCACAGTTCACAAGGAAAAGAGAAAAGGACAAGCGGCACAGGAGAAAACAGGCACGCGGATGGGCAGCCTGCAGCATGAGCCCTTGGCTTTGATGTGGGTTCTGTGTTTTAAAGACTGGCCAGCACCACATTCATTTTGGGGGGATGGGGTGGGAGCGGTGCATCTCGCAGACCTTTATTCATAGAACGAAGTAAACTGATCCTTAAACAAGTGCTCATCAGTGTTTCATGCTCATATCTAACATAATCTGCTTAAACTTATAGGCAGGCGAGGCTACACCCTGTATTGATAGATATATGCGGGCGTTTCACATCACGTACATTCAAGTAAAGAGCCAGCTAATGACCATGAGCACGTACAAGACCCAAACCTGTCACTGCTTTACTTCTTTTATCAACCCTCCTGATTTTACAAATCACAAAACTCAGCAATCCCCATCCCTGCTCAAATCTCCTAGTAATGTTGGGAATAATAAAGCTTTCACGTGGTTACAGCCCTTTATTTAATTTCGATACTTCTCATTTTGTGCCAGGGTCAAACCCAGGGCCGTACACATACTAGGCAGATGTTCCACCTTTGAATGACACCCAGAGACAAATTCAAATGGTTCGAAGCTTCGGATCAGTTGGCGGCACACCCGCATGAGAAAGCTCATCAAGTGCGCAGGCGCAGCAGTGGCAGCAGCTCCAAGGGCCTTCTGGGAAGGCGGAAGTAGCCAGCAGAAGGTTAAGGCTGGATATCGCATTTAAAGGGTAAGTGCAAGGCTTATGTAGAACTAGGATTAAAAGGTTTAAGGGCTCATTGGACGCATAATATTAAAGCATTTCCATTACCTGTAACCTTTTAAAGATAAAATATCTATCCATTTTTAGAAATTATTAGAATACAAAGACTACCCAGGGAGGTGGGAGAAGGTGTGATGTTCCTAGCACTGAAACCCTTTTCAGTAGGAACTGTGTAACATCAGGGAAGTCATGGAAAGAGACCCTAGTGTGAGTGAAACTTCTAGTAGAAATTCCGAGTATTATTTTCAGCGAAATATCCTCCAGTGTTTACCCAACTTATACAAGTAAAAGATTCTAAAAATTAATATGCCTGGGAATATTTTTCAACATTGCATTAGGAATGTTCACGTAAACCAAATTTTGTGCACTTGTTTTTATACTTGAAGAAAAACAGAAGAGTATCTTTCACTTTTTAAAAATTGTTTCTCCTCTTTAGAAATAACAGAAATTCTGTGACTGTCTGAAATAAATACTAAGTCCAGTGCTTTCTTTGTAATAACGTTAAAATATGGGATTTCACTTAGCAAACATCTATGTTTCATTATCTCCAGAATAAAATAATAATAGCACTTGAGTTGAATAGTATAATAATAGAGTATGTACCATGTGGTATGGATGAATGTTTGCAGAAATGACTTAATAACACTAATGGTACTTTATTAATGATATTTACATGCCTGAGAAGTATATATAAATTAGCACTATATATGATATGATACATAGCCACATAGTCTCTGTGTATATAACTTACTACCTTGTTAAGCAGATGCTGTTTTCATTTTTTTTTCTAATGCTAATATACTTTAGCTTTTAAGATTGGTTCGTTAGTCTTACGTTACATCTTCCTAGTGTATTCCATTGGCTAATTGGTCAGCTTTAAGAATGTTGTTTGGGGATGGAATAGAGATAATAAAACTGATACAAAAATAGCAAACCCAGTGACATTTGTAGTTTTAGTCAGTACTGTGATTAACATTTCTGAGCATGTGTCCATGTTCTTATTTTCCTTTACATTCACAAACACTTTACCTTAAACAGTTTAGTAAAGCATGCTGCAGAAAATTGCAACTATACACAAATCAGCAGTGAACAGTTGGCGAATTTTCAAAGGTTTGCCAGTATAAAGATAGGAATCATCGTGAACTCTTTTTTGAGTGTTTAACTTGAAAATAATATTTTGTTTGTGATATTCATCTGTATCATTGTATCTAGCACCATCTCATTCCAGTGCCTGTGTGGTGTTCTATAGCATGAATTTTCTTCATACATTCTATGACTGTTAAAAATTTTTATAGTTTTCAGTTTGGACCATTATTTAGATCATTATGCAATAATTATTCTTATTGCCAGGCATGTTGACTCATGCTGTAATCCCAGCATTCGGGAAGCTGAGGCAGGAAGATCACTGTGAGTTCAAGATCAGCCTGGACTACACAGTGAGTGGAAAGCCAACCTGAACTAGATAGTGAGATCTTGCGTCAAAAAGCAAAAACAAACAAAAAATAATTCTTAAGTATGACCATTAGTGAACACATATATTGCTAAAAGTAGAGTATTCCTACTAGTGAAAAAACACTGAAGTTACTCATGTATTCAAGTTTAGTTTTACTAGATATTGCCAGTTTTTCAAAACAGTTTTACCAGTTAACACTCCCTCTAACAAGGTGTATGAATTCGACTTGATATCAGTGTTATTGAGAGCTAAATTCTTTACACAAAATGGGCAGTGGAAATTTAAAGCAGTGACATAATTTACTGTTGTTTAGCTTCATCTTTTGAAAACCCATGCATGTACTGTTACTTTTTGACATCTTTCTTTCCATAAATATATAAATCTCTCTCTAAAATTGATGCTTAGGTCATGTCTAATATTTCTAATATTTCACTGTAGTGGTTATTATTACATATTGTTCTTGGATTTGGTATTGTATTTTTTATGAAATTTATTTCATTTGAATTGTTGCTTTGGTATTTCATTAAAATAGTGGAAATGATAAGAGATTTCACAAGACTTTATTATGCTTCTAAAGGAATTGTAGGGCTACGGAAAACTCCAGGCATAAACAGATTAAAAGCATTTGAATTCTGCCTCGAGTGAAGGAATCAGGTTTAAAAAAGGCAATTACAATTGCAATAATTGCGCATCTCAGTCAAATGAGATGAATGAAAGAGGAGAATCTGTAACCGAGAGAGAAGAGAAGAGTGAGGAAAGCTGTCAGAAAACAGGGACTGCATAGCTGAGTTTAAATAATGAGACTTTTAGTTAAGCACACACCCATCTCACCTTGACTTTCTTTTCCTGTGAAGTGATTCTCCCATGAATTCTTTTCTTTTACTGCAACAGAAATATAAGGAATGCTTATTATAGAAAGGAGCTAATACAATAGAAATGTGTACAAAGGCGGACAAGCTCGAAGTTTCTCCTGCTTATTACACACTCACCCCATCAAATTCCCAGACTGCATTTGGTGTTTAAGGTCTTGCTTTGCTTCTTCCCTTTCTGTGTTAGTATATTGCATAGTAACTAAAAACCGCAGCGTGTGTATCTTTTGTCTCTATATAGGTCCTTTGCATTTTAAGAAATTCTGTTTGTGTTTAAAAATGATGTTAAATGCATTCCTCAGTTGCTTGTTTTTATATTTCGTGGAAGTCTGTTGGAATACTAGGTTATATTTCATGATACAAACCAATATATTGTATGTTATGTGATATATACAAATTAACATTGTAGAAAAGTTAACAGCCTTACAGATCTTAGATGCTCTTCTTCAGTCCAGTCTCTCACCTCTTATCCTTACCCAAGTTTTGAGCAACTTGTTTTTATTAACTTGATGATAAACCGTGTAGCAGATAGCAATAAATTTTTTATAAATATACACATCCTGCCATATGCATAATTTATACAAATAGCAAATTACACACACTATCTCCTAGCTATGTATTTTCCTTCATTGCCTTCCACTTTTTTTTTCTTTCCTCCACCCACTTCTACTTCATGTCTCACTCATAACCTTTTTTGGAAACGTGGGTCTGTCTTTGAATTCTTTCAGACTTTACTCCAGTTCATTTAGCTGTATTAACCACATCATTAAAATTATTCATTTTGCAAGTTTACATAATTATGAGTACAATATTTCTGCATATATGCATATGTATTTTGGAATTTCAGTGAAAATATAAAATATTGTATTTGTTGTGTATGTTTAATCAGTAGAACCCAATAGATTACTCCATGGCAACTGACATGAATTTATTTTAATGACTATACAAAGCTACATCTTATGGATGTACATAATTATTCTATTTTTTGTTGTTAATTACCCATTTTACTTACTTATTTCCATTATGAGCATTGACTTTATAAATATGCCAATACATAAAGATTTTTTGGTTGTGGCTTTTAACTCTTTGGAGTAAATTCCCAGGACTGGGATTGCTTAAGTTAAAGACATTTTTAATTTTACAAAGTGTTGCTAAAAACTGGGCTAACATAGAGGTTCCCTGTCAGAAAAAAATTCTTACTCTTCTTTAAAATTTTGCCACTGTGGTGGGTAGGAGTGCTATCTCCATAGAGTGATTTATAAGCCCCTGACCAACACCTAATTTGACCTTATTGAAGGTATACTGGTTATTTTTCTTCTGCCTGTTGTTTATTTCCTTTAACTCTTCCACCTATTTCTTTGCAATTTGCAAGAATATTTTTTAAACGTGCCTATTATGCCTTTGTCCTTTATTTGTTTTACAACCTCCCTCAATAATATGATTTTCTACGAATGCCTGTACTTACAAAGACAAACAAAAATACTGAGTGAGTAAGAATAGTTATCAGACTACTGTTATCTTGGCTTAAGCATCGTTCTCAATTAGCTGTCTCAAACTTGAGGTAATAAAATCATTTCAAAAAGCATTGAAAATACTTTGTGCTTTTTCAGTCTCTCCGCAAGGAGGATTGTCTTTTGTGGCTGAAGTAAAAGATTTAAAGATTAAACATTCTGGGCAGATATAAAGGAGATTTCGCTTTGGCAGCTGTGCACAACTTCAAATCATAACCCTTTACTCCCTTAAGCAAGATATGTGCCCTGAGATGATGTAAGACAAAATCGTCACAGTTCATATTAGGACAAATAGTTTCATGTGCTAGTGGAACCATGATTGTCTTGTTACATGACCATTTGGATATTCTAGCATTTACAGAGTCAGAATTCAGGATTGATAAATTCCTGTGAATAGCATTAAAATGAATTTCCTTAAATAGATAAATGTGAATATCTGTTTTTGGATATTATTATATTTGGCTTTTACCTAGAAACTGTTTTGGGGTATTTTAGGAACCAAGTACCCTCCAGTGAAAAGGAATATAATTTATGTCAAGCACTAGGTGAGCAGTATTTAATTACATGCCATTAAAAGCCATCAAGGCAAGATTATGATTGCACCTTACACACGCTATATTCCTGGTAATGTCAGTTCAGTCCTCAGCTAGTAAATATAGACTATTCTGCATTCCACAGACCTCCTAGGTCATTTAATAATGGGACAACCACAAACAGCTTAGGCTTTTTTTTTTAGAGACAAAAAATAAAATTAAAACATGATACAGAATTTCAAAACAAGATGACTGGAAATCAGTAATGGTTATTATATCGCATATTGTTATCCTGAAAGTAATTGCTCAGATTACTAGGTACAGGCGTGCAAAATTGGTCAGACTATTATCTTAGTAGTACAATTGTCTTAGCTATCGTGTGTGTGCGCGTGCACATGTGTGTGTGTGTGTACCCACAATTATCTTAGTACTATTATCTTAGTAGTACAATTGTCTTAACTATCACACACACACACACACACACACACATACACACACACATATGATAGCTAAGACAATTGTACTACTAATTTCTATTGCTTTGTTGAAAGGAACAGTTAATGCGTTTTTTTATCAGTCTTGTATGCCTATATCTGGTAATCTGAACAACTACTTTGAAGATAAAAATATGAAATAAAACAGCCATTATTGATTTCCTATCATCTTGTTTTGAAATCCTGTTTTTAAATGTTTTTTATTCTCTTTAAAATAAAAACATAAAATAAATATAAGCACTAATTGTTGCTTTCGATGAACTAATTGAAGTTAGTAGTACAATTAGCTTAGCTTAGTCTTTAACAGGACTAAAGGAAGGAAGATGAAGTTTTAATAATAAAAAAAGAGAGCCACTAATATATGTTATGCAACGATGAGGAAAGAATCACTGATGCAAAAATAAATGCAAGGCAGGAAAATTAACATGATTGATTGTGGCAAGCGTTATTTCACAGCATGTTTAGAAACTGAGTCTCAACTTCCTCTGGACCAAGTATTCGATTTATGCTAAATGTATAGTAGTTGAATTTTTCCAAAATAATTTAGTATTACTAATACCCCTTGTTTAACCAGATCTTTACTTTATAAAAACATAATCAACAACCAGGAGAGGAAAAGTTAGAAATAAACTGAGCACTTGACAAAGCAGGGCACTTTCCATGATGTATGTCTTACTTAAGCTACTCAATAAGCCCATGGAGGAATTATTTCCAGTATATAAAAGAAGGCACTTTGCAGCAATGTGAGATTATGTGACTAAAGTCCCAGAGCTAGTAAATATCAGAGCCATGACGTGAGGCCCAGGCTCCATAACTCAGGAGGGTTTGATATTTTTAATAATGACCTCTCTATGTGTTCAGCCCCAAGCGAACACACAGTAAGTCTCTAGTTAGGCAGTGTTTAGAAAATCATTAGTAATGAGAGATGAAGACGTGTGTACATTTGGAGAAGGAAGAAAAATATTAAGGAAAGCTCAAGGCAACATATTTGGAAAAGATATTTAAAAGGGGCTGGAATTGGGAAGAAAGCAAAAAGAGTGCATGTACGTGGAAGTTAAGTAGGTGATGCTATTGCTCCATCTCTGTCACAAGACATAAGAGCTTCTATTTTTCTGCATTTTATTTTTTTTGCGGTACTGGGGATCGAACTCAGGACCCTGCGCTTGCTAGGCAAGCGCTTATTCCACTGAGCTATATCCCCAGCAATTTTTCTGCATTTTAAAAACCAATAAAATGCTTTAAGGTGGTAGAGTCTAGACATCTTAAGATCTAACACAGTGATCAAAGTCTACTTGTTGCATTCCGTCTTAAAATGATCACACTTAAAACATAATGACCGTTGAGCTAAAGAAGAGATAGTCAACTTAAGAGAGAAGCAGTAGCCAACAGAATAGCATGTTTCAGATTTATTTATTCAGAGAAGACGGGGTAACATGATCTCAGTGCTTTCTATTAACTAGAAACTGCCACAACTCACACTAACTAGTGGGGCATTGAAAGGGGCTATGGGTCAGATTAAGAAAAACCTACACACATACTCAAAAGAAAGCTGGGACTGGGTGGGACCTGCCCAGCGTGGTCTGCGTCTTCATTTATATACAGTGAAAAGGGGGATGCTGAGAACTCTAATGTGAAGCACTCTCAGAGCTATCTGTGCTGTAGTTAACGGGGGGTGTTGTCCCAACAACTTGTTTCTGTGGCCTGCCTCTGTTGCTCTGGGTTTTTAGGGTTCCCCTTGCTCCAGTCTCAGATGTGTGGTCAGTCTCTTGTTCAGCCCCTCCCCACAAGAGACATGCAGTGTATGTGGCTTCTCAGACTCCATAATTGACGTGGGAAAAGTTTTAAAAATAACTTATTATAAATCTTACTCATTCTTCCATTTGATGGAGAATGTTAATCAAATCTTCTCCTGCGCTTAGAAGTCGGAGTGAATTAATGATAATTATAAGCCTAGAAATGTAAAGGAAAGACTCTTCAAAGTGTACCACAGAGTGCTCCATCTGACTTTGTCTCAAACGTTCCTATCTCTTGGGCTATAATATTTCACCCACTCCCACGGAAATAAAAAATTCTCTCCTCTGCAAATTTTGTTCTTGAGTCTTACTGCAAGTCAGTAGACTCTTTGCAAAGAAAATAGATAAAAATATTTCAGAAATTTAAAAGAAATTATACTCTTTTTGGCTTATCTGTCTCATTGTAAAGCAAATACAAAATCACTACAGATGCCGAACATTTCTTTTGTTTGAAAAAAATACCTGCTGAAAGAAAAGTTATTAAAGAAACAGTCACTATTTTTTAACTTTTCAGTTTGGAACAATTTTAGATGGATAGAAAATTTGCCAAAGGATAGAGAGCTTCCGTGTACATTACATATAACCTCTCTTAATGTTGATGTCTCACATAGGGATTGCTCATTTTCACAATGAAGAAATTAACAATGTTGCAATAGATCTCAGTAAACAAAATTTGTGCAGATTATATTAGAAACTTCATTCTAGGATCTGAGGTAGGATATTTTGCTACCACCTGGGCAGTATATTTCTTTAGTCTTCTGCAGTTTGGAAGTATTTATAGTAGTTTTTCTTTTTTTATGTACTTGATAATTTTGAAGAACACCTGATCCTTTTTTAAATGTTTACCAATTTGAGTTTGTTGTTTTCTTATGATTAGTGTGGATTAAGTTTTTTTTTGTTTTTGTGGGGTTTTTTTTTCCTTACTCTTTCTGAAACGGTCTTGCTATGCAGTTCAGTCTGGCCTTGAACTTGTATCTCAGGCTGGTCTTGAACTTGCAACAATCCTGCTGCCTCAGACTCCTGAGTGCTGGGTTTATGACCTGCTGGATTAGTTTTAAAACACCACCACAAAGGGGCTGGGGATATAGCTCAGTGGAATAAGCACCTGCCTAGCAAGCGCAGGGTCCTGAGTTCGATCCCCAGTACCGCAAAAAAAAAAAAAAAATTAAAACACCACCACAGTGGTAAAATACCTTTCTCATAATACCATATGAGAGGGTATAGAATCACAACATAATTTATTACTGGTATTGGGAACCTTGATCCTGAGCTGAAACAGTGTCTTCTAGGTTTCTCTGCTGTAAAGTTACCTTTTTTCTCCTTTCCTGTTCTACTTATGTAAAGTAATGCAAGACAGCCCAATTTTATCAGAGGGGAATAAAGCTACATCACCGGGGGTGGAGTGTGGCTACATACATTATTTACAGTCATTTTGCAAGGAAGACTTCTGCCTGCAATTATTGTTTTGTTGGATTTGTGCAGCTGCCTTGAGTTATAATGTAGCATTATTTATGCTTAGTTTATTTTTCAAAGCATGTTAAACAAGTTAGCTGTGCTATTATTATGGATTTCTTTTTTAAGTTATATGTAGGAAACTTTTGTTATTTGCTATTGCTTCTGTATTGCTGGGGATCAAACCCAGGACTTGCTCCTGTTAGGCAGACATTCTACTACTGAGCTATATATTCTCCCCCACTGTCAACCTTCTTATAAGGAACAAACACTGATCATTAACCTCACAGAAACAGCCTGCGGGTCTGAATATTCTTTTATTTTTATTGCCCAGCATGCACTATTTTATTTTTTGCAAGGTTCTATGACTCTAAGTTGCCAGAATAGTGTGAATGTGCTGGTTTTGGGTTTGCCTCTCACTGTACACATCCTAACCTAAGGGCCACAGGGGGATGGTCCAAGCTAACTCTTGGGCTTAAGCCATAGGGATGTGTATGTTGGTTTGTACTCATTTATTTTCTAGCCATGATGCTGCCCTGGTCTGTGGCACCTGAAGTGGCAAGAGTGGAAGTCGATGTCTTTGCATCCTGTGTACCCCGGTGCTAACAGGAGACATTCACTGTTTCCTGTGTACTTAGTGTCCAGCGGGCCCCAGCACTGCTTTCCTTTTGTCATCTTCAAAGGGGGCCCTTGGGCTGTTAGCTTCTTTGGTGTCTGATAGATGTGGTGATGTTTTGCTCTCCCGAGTTGGTCCTATGACACAATGAGTGGGGAAGGAGGGTGAGTCCATGCATGACTAGGACTACTTTTCTCATTCTGCACTCAAGGTTTGCCCTCCCCTCTCACACGTAGGGAAAATGTAGAAGTGTAATCAGTGCTGGAAGAGGCCTCCTACAAATGCAGTGATTATCCCCTAAACAGTTCAAGAAAAGATGTGGTTTTCACATTTAGGCTATAAAATTGCAAATGGTAAGTTTAATATGGCTGAAGAGAGGATGACAGTACACCTTGTCCTGTGTACTTGGCCTGGGTTTGCACTTATGGCCCTCATTATCCACGCACAGGAATAACCTTGAGGGATGATTGGAAGCCAGTGGCCATTCATAAGAGAATAAATGATGTGGTACCATAGGTATGTAACCAGGATTAAATAAATGGTATTAGGAACTACAGAGGTAAGGAGATCTCTATTTCAGTTGAGACTCCAGAAAACAATGTTACTGTGAGCAGTAATACTGAGGAATAACAGTTACTGCCTTTCACATGAGAGGAAATTTGAAATTTGCCAGGAACTGTGCAGTTGACCATAAATAAAAGAATCAGTTCCTGGACTAGAACAGAAAAAAAAAAAAAGATACTGCTTGGGCACTATAGAAATTCCTTCCTATACTACTAATAAAACAAAAACCAAATTCTTCTTTATTCATTTTATTAAACTCATCCATCAAGCATTATGCCTTACATGCCCTCTGCATTTTATCATATGTTGTTCAATCAAACTCTACATGTAGTCGGGTTCCCCACAAAAGTTCCCACTGGGACGCGAACAGTCTAGGGTCATCCTTTCTTGAATCTCTTCTTCTCTCTGGGGCAATAGTTGAAAAACAGCACATTTCTAAAGGTAATCACCGTACTACGTGCACAAAGTACGTGATATCTTTGTCACTGCCTCAGAGGTTGGTGTCCATCTCCAAAATAATGATCAGAAACAACAACAAAAAGGAAGTTTGTCTGTTGTGTGTATTTTGCACCATTTGTTCCCCAGATAGGGGAGATTCACTTCATTTTCCATTTAAAAATGCCCCTGGGTTGGCTGAGTTTTGATACCCTGCATTTCAGTGAGGGTGAAGTAAGCCACTGTCCTTACTGGAGGACCTCTATTGTGTTATGATGCCGGAGAGTTCTGGGGATGTGGCCTCCTGTTGGCCTTTGATCAAATTCAGCTGCAGCTGTACTTTGAACGTTGCTTCTTCATGTAAAGTCCTAAAATCCTATGTGTAGATAAAGAATGCAAGTATATATGTAGAAATTTGTATAACGTGACACACCTTTTAAAAACTAACTTTATTCGTAACCAAAACAATATAAAATGTTGTATTTTGCCTATACTTTGACAAAGCTTAGTTTTGTTAGCATTTCGTTTTGGCAAGCATGTGGGGAAATAGCCTCTGATGCACTTAGGAAGGAATAGATATAATTGTAGTTTTTCTCACACATAGTTTGGGGATAGCTATCAGGAGTGTTAAGTGTGCATATATTTCAATCCAGCAATTGTATTTCTAGGTAGATGTGCTCAGTGCTTTACAGAAAAGGTGCATTGAAGTATATCTATAATTAACTGAGTCAAAGGTTAAACAATCTAAATGCCAGAATAAGATGTTATTTATGGACAGTTTTAAAGATATTATAATAATGTAAACATATTTAATATACAGGAAATATACCACATCATTAATTAAAAGTAGCAAGTTTACATGTATAAAATTACATTATTAAAATGTATGTGGAATCTATATGTTTTGTATATGTGCACAAAGAGAATTTATCAAACTATGGGCTGTATTTTCTCTATCTAAGCCAATCTTAGGGGTCATTATTTCGGCTGTGGGCTTTTAAGGTTTTGTTTTCTGAATTTTCTGTAATGAAAATACATCATAATCAAAGCAAACGGCATTATAATTTTTAAGCCTATTACTTTCTCACAAGTGTAGGCACAGGCATTATTTTGCAACTGTATTTACTTGTTTTCATACACTCCACAAATACATCAATTTTATGGAGATGCTGACATCAATATTTAGAATGATTCCAAAGTCAAAGCAGTTAAGTGATAATAAACTGCTTTCACAAAAGACACATTTTAAGTGATGAGATTCTTAAACCATAGTTCAGTGAACTTTTACTTAATTAAATGACTCAGATCCAAGTGCAAAGGGTTTTGCCAAACACCTAGATAAACATGAACACATCTGTCATGGAAAAACTTCCTTCTAATCTTTACACTAAGTTACTATACCTAGAAGTGTAATATGTAGTTCTAATACTTTCATAGTCATAAAAAGAATAGCACTATTTACTGTTTATTTAGCTTTTGCTGTGTACCTGAGTGTATGCTAGGTCTGCTAAACATATTATCTATTTAATGACACTAACTCTTAATATAAAGGTAAAGCAATGGATCATCAATATTAATTGACTAGTCCAAAGTCACAAATATTGTTAGCAGGAAATGAAACACAAACACAATATTCAGATTTTTATCTTCACAATGGAATTTAGCAAACTGAATCCTCTAAAAATGGCTTGACTGTTGACTCAAGCCAGATGGCACACTAGGAGGTTTCTGCCTATTTGGCTCCTCCCCCTAAAAACTTTAGCAACCCCACAAACAAAACTAATTTTCAAAGAGCTGAAAACCTAAAAAGCCTTTACCATCACGTGGAAACCTGCATGTGCTGTTAGAGGGATCTAAGGGCTTTACGGATGCAGCCCCAAGCTGACAGAACATTCTAGAGCTCATGTTGCTATACCTTTTGCCCCTAGGGCTTCTAATGTTCTCCCTTCCCAGGGCTGGAATCACCACTTCAGTTCCTCTCACCTCCAGCTGGAGCCACCACAAGGCCTGGCCGTGTACTGCAAACAGCACGTTGTCCTCATCCACGAACCCAGCCATGAATGAAGTGTTTTTGTTCGTTTGTTTTGTTTTGTTTCCCGTCAAAGCCAGTCCATAAAATCAGAGAGAGGTGTAGTAACTTCTCTTTTAGTAACCCACATACCAGTACCAGGCTATGGGAGAAAGGAAAAAGAAAGGAAAGGAAATAAGTAATTCTCCAGTCACCTATCCCAAGAAATGGAGATCAGTGAGACAACGAAGGGAGAATTCTGTATATTTAGCATAAAAAGAACTTAGCAGGCTCTAAGAGATCACAGAAAAACAGAAATTCAACAGAGATAGAAATTTTATTTATTTATTTTTTAATTTTTTATTTTTTTTTCCGGTACCAGGGATCGAACTCAGGACCTTGCGCTTGCCAGGCAAGCGCTTATGCCACTGAGCTATACCCCCAGCCCCAGAGATAGAAATTTTAAAAAGGAACTAAAGAGGTTTGGAGCTAAGAATACAGTAAATTTCATGTTTAATGAAGTAGAGACCTTCAGCAGCAGTCTTGATCAAGCAGAAAAAGAATCAGTAAGCTCAGACAAAACAATTTAAATTATCCATGCAAAGGGAAAAAGGGTATAAAAGAGCAAAGACCCTATGATCCAGCATAGATCCAAACAATATGAAATCAGTGTGCCCAAGACACTGATGCCTCGTGTTCATTGCTGCATATTTCACAGTTGCCAGGGTTGGGAATGATTTAAACATGCACCAGCAAGTCAAGCGACGGAGAGAATGTGATGTGATGTGGTGTGTGTGTGTGTGTGTGTGTGTGTGTGTGTGTGTGTGATACCATTTGATCTTAAAGGAAAAGAAAGTCCTACCATTTATACAAAATGACTAAAGCTAGAGAACATCCTACTAAGTAAGCCACATCTAGGAAAACAAATATGGATCTCATTCCTAGAATGCCTACCCCTTTCAGCATATATATATATATATATATATATATATATATATATATATATATTTCTTTCTTTAAATCTGTTGAATAAATCAGCTATGCTTATCAAAAAATAAGACAAGCAAATACTGCATGATCTTATATGAAGGAGCTAAAACAGTCACATTCATAGAATCAGAGTAGAATGCTGCTTCCCAGGGCTTGAGAGAAATAGGAGTAAAGACAGAAAGTGTTAGTGATAGTGATGAAGTGATGAAAGTAGAGTTATTTCACTATGATGAGCAATACTTTTTCAGGTATTTAAAATTTGCTAAGAACTTGTATCTTACCTGTTCTCAATCCAAAAGGCATGGTGATTTAACTGATTATGGTAGTTATTTCACACTGTATACATTTATCAAAACGTGAAGTTATAGAGCGGAAACAAATATGGTTTTTATTTGTCACCTATGACTTATAGCTGAAGGAAAACCTCAAAAAATTAATCTGGGCATAAGATACTGGAGGGAAAGAAAGACTGTAAAACTAACTGAAATGTCAAATAATCTGAAACTGACAGCACTAAACACTGGAAACCCCTAAGTACCTGGAGAGAGATAATCCTAAATTTCCCAGCACGTTCAGGGACTAAATTTGAAGGAGTTTTAGGATTAAAGTCACTGTAGTATATTATATTTTTGGAAAGCGAAATCCTTAAAAAAGATTGTATGCCCTTCGGAAGCTCAGGACAATGCTTTAGCTTTTTAGGAACTTTTATTTGAAACCAAAAACAAAAAACAAAAGAATCCCAGACCCTCCAAAAGAGAGGAAAAAAAAAAAATCAAAGGAAACATTTATGTTGTGTATTTGCCCAATTATAAAACTTACAAATTTATTCAAAATTCTTACAGAAAAGATTAAATTAACAGAGATATTATGAATCTGAAAGTGAATTAAAATTCATTTGAACAACTGTGTGTGTACAAGTCCTCAGTTCATTACTCCTCCGACACTTTCATTACTCTGCAGAGCTGGGTGGAAATTTGCATTTCCCCAGGCTGTGCTTCTCTAAGTGACTGACCAGGAGTTAGGCGGCTCGGAGATTCACAACGCTAATGGACCACACACCAATTAGCAGCACAAGGAAGTCGCCTTTGCATTGCATATAAATTAAGTGTACTATCAGCAGACTTTACGCGTTTCCTTTCCATGGGAAAATGCACTCCGGAGACCTTCTCTCTTCCATTTGCTACAGCAGAAAAACCCAAGTGATTCATCCTGAATTCCACCTCAGAGATAAATTAAAGTTGCTATTTATCAGGTGGGAAAAGAAAAGGTGATTTCCCACATCAAGGAACCACCATTAAGGATTTAGCACTCTCTTCTCTTGTCTGTATTACTTATATTTATTTCCTGTGGGTGTAGAGAAGCAAGAATTAGAAATAATGGCATTCTGCAGTGCTTACAAGGGATTCGCTTTCAGCCAAGTTCCTGCTACAACTTTCCACAGTACCTGTGTCTCCGGACACTGCCTTTGTGACTCCTCTGTAGGAAATCTTCAGCAGTGGCCCACAAACAATGAAATGGGAAGTCATATAGGTTGGGTTGGGAGGGAGCAGCCAGATGAAACTTACCAGATACTCGGGGAACAGGACAGTTCCAGAAGAGCATTCGGATGAGGAGATGCGGACCATTTCCTTTCGTTCACTGCTGCTGGCCCTCTCACCTGTTACGAGGACTGAGTCTGTAAGCAGAACCAGCTAGCTAACCAACTGTTGAACAAAATATTGCCATACGCTGCACACTGCAAAATTAAAAAGACTCATCCACATTTCAGCTGTGTCAGAGCCATAGAGTAAACGTTCCACAACTTTGACCTCTTTTCCAGTCAAGGGACCAGACATGCAAATTAGGGCCGGCTCACAGGCCCTTGGCTCTGTCACTCTCATGGTAAGGTGAACCCCGGAACATCAAAAGTCACTTTAAATGTGTCTGCTGCTTCCTAGACCCTGTCATGCAAAGCTTTGTGTAGAAATCGCACATGTAATTTCTATTCTTGGCAAGCTTTAGAGTCTAAAGGACGCTACTCAAACTCTACATTCTCCTGACTGTTCTCCCGGTCTTATACTTTTATAACTTATACTCTGTTGAGTAAGTCCTTCTCCATTCTTGATGTCACTGGACATTCTTCATTTAGGAAATCTTGGAAAAATATTTTGGAGCAGTTTGGATCACAGAAGATGCTTTGGAGACCTTCCCAGCATGTCCTCTTAGCTTTCTCCTTTAGCCTCCTCTTTTCCATCACTAGGACAGTAGATCTCAAGCATGAGCGCACAGGAGAACTCCTGAAAAATTTTTTTATAAGTCTTGCTTTGGATATTTCCCAGTACCAGTAGGATATCTAGAGATGAAACCTTGACATCAGGTGTCACTGCTCTTCCTCTGGGATACGGACACCATAATACAAAGTCAATGCTTTTGCCAGGAAAATCGACAATAACAATAACAACAACATCAACAACAAACAACTGAGTGGTGGCTCATTTCAAATCAAGATTCTCTGTTATCCTGTGTTACTCTTACAGACAGAAGTTTGAATGTTTAGAATTTCCTATGACAAGCTAAGCAGGATATGTGCAAGCAATTCAGTGCGACGGCTCTAATCCCTAAATCATTATGTGAGATTAGAAACCATACTTTTATCGATTTGCAGATCCCCACCCCCAAAAAACCAATCTGAAGGGTAAAGCTTTAAAACAGAAATAATCAAAATGCTGCAGTAGGAAATCTGACAGTAAACATCTGGCACAAAAAAGACAAATATCAGGTGGGATTCATTAAATTCCCAAAGCTATGAGATGCACTGATTTGAGAACTGGAAAAATATCATCAGTGGTAATGTAGTATGTCTCTAAACTAAAAGAAAATATTATGTGATGCTTTCAGGTAGCTTCTGACGGTTTGTTCTAAGGCTTTACTTTGTGTATGAATATATCAAAATGCTCATAAACAGAAGTTTGCCTCATGAAACTTTTTACTTCCCTCAAGCCTCATATCCAGGGTCATATTAATGATGGACAGCATTGCTGTTGGTTGGATGCAAACTAAGTTACAATTCAGTTCACCTACTATAGACAAAGAAATGAATATTTGTTTTAGTCATAAAATGAATCTTCAACTGATTCAGATACTTCCCAAGGCCTCATGCTGATGGAGGGTGGGGCAGAATCAGACAGACAGATGGGCAGACACAGAGAAACAAGGAGGTGGGAACCAAATCATGCCATCTAAAGGCACTCTCCCAGTGACCTTTCTCCAAGTAGGCCTTGTCTCCTGAAGTTTCCACCACTTCTTAGTAACCCATTAAATTGTGAATCCTCAAGAGATTAGTCTATTCATGAGGTCAGAGCTCTCAGGATCTAGTGACCTCCCCAAGCTCCACCTTTGAATAGTGCTGCCTTGGAGACCAAGCCTTCAACTCCTGAACTGTTGGAGGAAGTTTAAGATCCGAGCCATAATAAGAAGGAAAAAAATTAACCCATTCAAGGGTGATGTGATTATTGACGTAGCAAATCCAGAAGGACTGATGTATTAGTCCTAGAATGAATGGGCAATTGTGGATGAACGGAGGGCCTGGAATGATCCCATCCCACCAATCTAAAATATTCCCACCTCCTCTCTTTCCTGAAATGTAGATGAATGAAGTCTACATTGCAGTGGGATTAGGGTCTCCTTAAATACATGCTACCATGAGATTTAGCTTCCTGCTTTTGCTCAGAACCACCAAACCTCCTTAAGAAGGAAAAGAAATCTGGCAAGTTGTTACGATATGAGGTTGATATACACCTTGTGACCATAGTGTTAAGTGGGATAAATCTGACACATAGACTTGAATATCATGTAATTTCTCTGATATGGGAAAGCCAAAGTATGAATAAATTATAGAGCAAAAATGAAAAAAGAGAAACATCTTTTGCAAAACAGAAGAGGATTAACATGGGGGGGGGGAGGAAGCGGATGAAAGAAAAAGAATCACCGTAACGTGCACTGACTCCCCATCACTAATGTAGTCACTATTTACTGAAACATACACCAGTAAGTATATCAAAAGTTTAATGCAAGATAATCACAAGATTAACACAAGGTGACCATTTTTCTGTATATCAGTAATGAACAAAGGGAATTTGAAGTTAAAAACAAAATAGCTTTTTCCTTAGCACCAAAAAAAAAAAAAACACTTAAGTATAAATCTAATAAACTATATCAAGGGTCTATATGAAGCAAACCCTAAAACCGTGATGAAAGAAGAGAATTAAATAAATGACAAGATAATCTATCTTCACAGATTGAAAATGTTCAAGACGTTGATAGACTGACGCTGATGCAATTCCAATGAAAATCTCAGCACAATATTGAAGAAGCAACTGATTGAGAGTAGCTGACACAGCACTGAGGGAGAACAGAGTTGGGGGATGGGCACCACCCAGTTATACAAAGTAGTAATCAATACAATGTTACTTTGCTAAGAGAATAGACGTAAGTGGAACAGAAGAGAGAACCAAGACATAGATCCATGTAAATACACTTGGTTCATCTTTGGCAAATGTATAAACATACTGTAGTGGAGAGTAGTCTTTTTAACAAATAGTGCTGGAACAATTGACATCTACATGCAAAAAAGTAATCCAGGCACTTAGCTATGCTTTTGACAAACATCAATTCAAAATGGGTCATAGATCTACATGTAAAATGTAAACCTATAAAACTTCCAACCAATAACATAGAAGACATAACCTTGGATGTAGGGATGGCTTTTTGGATATAGCACCAAAGTACATTCTATGAAGTTAATTATTCATAGTATAGACTATATTAAAATTACAAACCTCTGCACTGGGAAAGACACTGGCAAAAGAATTACAAACAACATCCAGGAGAAAATATTTGCAAAAATAATCTGGTAAAGGATTGTTACCCAGAATATATGAACCATTACAATTCAATAATAAGATATTAAGTAACTTAATTAAAAAATGGGCAAAAGACCTGAAGAGTTTACCAAAGAAGATATAAGAGATGTCCAGTAAGTATATGAAAAGATGCTCAAGATCATATAACATTAGAAAATTTAAAAGTAAAACAATGAGATATATGACACACCTATTAATGTGACCAAAATCAAAAACATTGGCCAAAGTGCATCCCGACTAGGATGTGGACCAACAGAGATTCTGATTCCTTACTGTGAGAATGCAACGCAGTGCAGCTCGTTTTGAAACCAGTTCAGCAGTTTCCTACAAAAATCAACAAACTGTGAGTATTCTCACCTCCTTGGTATTTACCAAAGGAGTGGGAAATCTATATCCACACATAAACCTATGTGTGGATGGTTATAGCACCTTTATTTATAATTACAAACATTTCAAACAGCCAAGATTTGCCTTAGCATGTGAGTACATACAAAAGTCTTGGACAAGTAAATGCAAACAGTGGTATATTACAGAACTAAATAATGCCGCTGTGGAAAGACGTTGAGCTGCGCTTCTCTCAGTGGGGCATGCACTCAAGCTGGCACAATGCTGACGCACAGGTCCGGTGCACGGTACAAAGTTTAAACCATGAAAAGGTTACAAACTCACTGATTACAACTATACAATGTTCTGGAAAAGGCAAAACTATGACGTCAGTGGGAAGATCAGTAGTCCTCAGACTCTGGGGGCACAGCAATGGACAAATAGCCAAAAGAAAGATTTTCAGGGCAGTGGAAGTATTATCTATGAATAGAAGATGAATTGGTGAAGGGTGCATAGCAGTAAACATTCGTCAAGACTAACAGACTGGATAACAAGAGTAAATCCTATTGTAAACTATGCACCTTAGGGGATAATACTGTAGCAGTACCGTCTCATTGATTTCAGCGGATGTTTCACTGTGGTATGAAATGCTGACGGTAGGGGAAGCTATGTGTACACCAAGGCTGGGAGACAGAGCAAATCTTTGTACTTCTTAATTTTGTTTCAAACCTAAAACTGTTTTCAAATAAGGTGCATTAGGAAAGAGGAGGCAGGGTGAATACCAAAACACGCAATGCAAAGTTAAAAAAAAAGGAAAATTGTAAGAGATAGAAACACAAACATTAAAAAAAGACTTTCACTCCCTCTTAGGCATAGAGCAATTTGAATAGACCTCAGGGAGGGCAGCCTTATACAAGAGTGCCTTTGTGTATCAGTTAGTTAACATTGAAATATATTCCTGGAGTCCTCAGCCGAACCTATAAAATCTAAAGCCTTGGGTAGGACCTTCCCTTGACTTTCGTTTTATCGTTTTCCTGTGTGAACTTCCGTCACTGTGCTAAGGTACCATCAGCCATAAATTTTCCATTTTGAAATTCTTCTTGATTTCTGAACCTGAAACTGCTGCAAGCTATGAGTAATTTGGGATTTCTGTTTCAATTTCCTCAAGACCAAGGAATATGCCATAGCACTTAGACTATGGCCATGTGTTAGCAATCTGCAGTTTCTGCTTTTGACAGCTGACAACTTGGTGAGGAAAATTGTATTTTGCAAGCAGTGGGAATTCAATCATCAGCTATGCTCTCATGGGCTCTCTTTCAAAGTATTGGACCTGATTAAAGAAACTGTTACTTTTGGAAGTGTGCATTACTATTGCACAGAAGCAAAAAAAAAAAAAAAAAAAAAGATGAAAAGAACCACACAAACAAAATCCCACAAAACCAAGCACCAACGAAACAGCACACAGTTAACTGTGCTCTTGTTCCCCTCACACATTTCTTTATTTGTTCATGTTTATCTTCTTTCATTGCAGGTGTGAGGTGTGTGCATGTACATTGCACACATGGGTGTGCACATATATTAAGCAATTTTTATTTGGGGCATTACTGAGCCAATTATAAAGTTCAGATATAATTGAATCACAAACTTCTTTCTTTTATAGAACAAGGTACAAAATGTAGGTCCACAGATCATTGCTTGCCAGATTGAGGCCAAATCTAGCAAGGTCTGTTGATACAGAAAGTAAGACCATAATTATAAGGATGTGATATGGTCCATGATTTATAACTGAGATGCTTGTAAAGATAAAAGAATAATACCAGCAGATGGAAGTTCATGATACTTTCTCTCCTGTGTATCTCGAGGAAATAGAGCAGAATATGAGTCACAGTATGTGAAAACTGGGGGAGGTCCCTTGGCCTCAGATCTCCAGGTAGATGAAGCCCAACTTTGGTTTTAATGATATGCAAATAATTCAGGTTCACAGAGAAAAATAGTAATCAAACTCATACTTTAAAATCAGATGTGTTAGATCTGTGAGTCTGGTAAAACAAAGCTAAATTACAAAAGTGGCTGACACTTGCTAGGTGACAAGAAGCTCTTTTCCAGGGAGGTCACAGAAAGCAGACATGGTTTCCTAACCTCCCTGGAAAGAGTTATGCTCCTCATTATCAACTCTCCCTGAACATTTTCGTTACTTCGAATTCTGGGGAATTATTTAGAGTAATGGTTGAAGGTGATCACTAAAATAAAAACAAAGCATTTTGGAATATGTGTGCTTTTAATTTACTTGTAATTTCTCTGGACTCAAGTCATTGTCACGGTGATATCTATCATGTGATGAATTACTCAGCACATACTAACGTGATATTCACAGAAAGCCATTCTCATACCTACAAATAAAGTAAAATGCAAGAAAAGGAATATGATAGGATTTTATCACCTGTAGACTTTCTTGAAGTAATTAACTGAGGGAGGCACTTCACTATAAAGAAAACTCAAATGTGTAGGAGTCTGATACAAAGAAAATGAAATAAGAAACACTGAAATAGAGATTCAGGCATGTAGCCATATGGCAGACCTACACTATACTGACAATAAAGTAATAACCAATTTTGCAATTAAACTTTTAGAAAAAACCCTATAGGGTGAAATTGTTAACAGTGTTTTAAATTGGAGTTCTACATCCACTTGTGAGAAAGAGAATGGTTTTAAGTAATTTTAGATTTCTTAGAAGTATGTATGGTAGGGGACTGGGGATATAGCTCAGTGGAATAAGCGCTTGCCTAGCTAAGCGCAGGGTCCTGAGTTCGATCCCCAGTACCGCAAAAAAAAAAAAAAAAAAAAGAAGTATGTACGGTAAGCCGGATATGTTAAACTTTTAGGTGGAATCAATTAACATATTAAATATGCTCTCAAACTGACACAACAGAAAAGGAAAAATATAAATTTTAAACAGGAACTAAAAACAAATTTAACCAGACCAATCAGAAAATTAGAATAAAGTTGCCTAATTGTACCAACAAAAGTAAAGCCACTAGAGTAAGTTGATACAGTACAGTCTTTTAGACTACGTTTTAAAAATCCTCTCTATGTGCCATTTCCAAGAGGTACTTCTTAAGAATATACTCACAGTGTCCTTAAAAATAAAAGCTACATGGGCGTATTAACAAGTATAAGGAAAGCAAGGCTGGTGCAACAATATAAATAACAGACAAAAGAAAACTTTAAGGGGAAACATTCGTAAGAGAGACCATTATAAGGAATAATTCACGAGTACAAAGTAAAACAGATGTTCATAAACCACATCAATAGACGATAAGTCCTTTGGTAGTTTGATGTCACTTCTTTTAAGACTACATTATCCAGGGACCATTGATGGGAATCTCCTTATGCTGCTAGCTCATGCTCTTCACACGCCTCAGAATCCAGAATCTGTTTTTTGTGCAGGTGCTTTCACATCTAACATTCCCACTATAAACATTTATTTTATTTTGGTATAGGGAATTGAACTCAGGACCTTGCACTTGCCAGGCAGGCACTTGTGCCACTGAGCTATATCCCCAGCCCATAAACATTTAAACATCTCGGCATAATAGGTTAACCAGGCCATTGCACTATCTCCTTGCATGGTTTGTTTCAGTCAGAGAAGCTCCTTATGAAAGAATAGCAGAAATAGTTTGCTGGAAAAGAAAAAGAGAAAGTGATCCTTTTGATATCTCTTTTTATGATGATAATTCTTGACAGAATAGCCATTTTATCAGTAAATGAATTCTTAAAAGAAAGGAAGGATATTGAATCTCTGCACATTTCTTTTTGTTGTTCACAGAATTCTCGCACATAGAATGAAATTTGGAATAAAAAATAATAAACTGCAAAGAAGGTATCACACCGGAGTCATTTAATTTCTTTTCACTAACACATTGATTTCTTTTCCTCTAAAACTCTAACGTGAAGGGAAAATATAACATTGCCAGGAACAGTGAAAACATTTCCCCTTTTTTTCTGCTGCAATAAAATGTAATTTGGTTATAAATATAACTTACTTTTTCAAATATTAACTTCAGCATGAACTTACCCACTAGGTATGCTTAGGTATATCTATCTATCTATCTATCTATATATGTATGACATATATAATATCATTAAGGTATACTTTAAGAGCATATTAACTTCATTGCTGATATCATGCTTGGATAAGACCTAAACCTCCACTATCCACGATAAGGAAACATAAATGTGGTAATGTGCCCAAGCATATCTGCCTTTGTTTATTAGCATTGATAAGGCTCATCCAAAACCCTGGTGTTCACTATAAAGTGTTTTTGGTTCTGGGATCTTTTGTGCTTTTTATTTGCACTTTATTTTGCCCTCTAAATTAATTTTTGTGTTGCTCTCCTTCCCAAAGTAGCTATTCGTCTTTCTCAGCGTAGGCTCCCGGAGCAGCCTTTCAGCTGCTTGTTTCCCTTCTGTTCTCTCTCTGCTCTAGCATTCACTTGGCCTGATCGTAGAACAGTATTTCTAACACATAACAGTGACCATAATGCTGATGTAAGGTAATTAAATGCATAAGGGAAGATGTGCAGAAAAACAGAATAAAATTGAAAATTTTTAAAATGATGTGTGGGAAGACTTCAGTGATCTAATTTCTTAATATGCCATTTCTTCCCATGCCCTGCCCTCCAGGTCTCTTCTTCTTTAGTCACATTGATTTACTAATTCTTCCTTTGTGTGTCTTTAAGCACTATTTCTAAGCCGAGGCTCCTTTAATCTTTGATAAATTACTGTAGCTCCAGTAAGGCACTGACATGGTTGGGATAAGTGTCCCAAGGATCCCTGTATTAAAGGGTTGGTCTCTAGGACGGCGTTATTGGAAAGTGGTGGGCCCTTCAGAAAATCAGGCTCTGCAGGAGGGGCTTAGGCCACGGAGGGCGGGTTCCTGGAGAAGATTTTCACTCTAGCGTCCCTTTCTCCTTTGCATTGGACCATGCAGTAAACAATTCCTCCTGCCAGAAACTCCCTGCCTTTGCCTTCTGATGCCAGGCCCAAAGATGAGGTCCCCAGAGCAGTGGGGTCAATTAAACACGCACTTGAACTTGTGAAGCTATAAACAAAATGAACCTTTTGGTTTTTAGGTGAATTGTCTCAGGTGTTTGGTTACAGTGATGAAAGGCTAACACGGACACAGGCAGCTTCCTGTGAATAGTCTTGGTTTCTCAAAAAATAAGTTCAGTGCCACATCCAGCACAGCTTTTGGAACTCCAGAGGGAGGACAGTGAAGGATAAAGAATAGAAGACAAGAGTCAAGATATAGAAAGCTGAGGTCAGGCGAAGGCCCTCTCCTGATGGCAGAAAGGACAGCCCAACAACTGCAGTGCATTTATTTGCACGATCAGCAGAAGGTTCAGAATGTTTAAAGAGAATCCAAGAGGAGGGCAAGGTCGGGGAGAGGAAGAACATTGCATCTTCAGCAGAACATCGCGCGCTGGTGCTTACACGGGGGACAGGAAAGGGGCTGTCTGTGTGATCTCAGAGGAAAGCCAGTCACCTCGTATGACAGCTCCCAGAGCTGTGTGCATACCCTTCGCACGGGCCCTGCCAGACTCACGAGAAGCAGGGGCCTTGTCCTACATACCAGGGGTAGAGACAGCCTCCCTTGCGTCAGTGGAGTATCTCCTGCGTTGTTATTTCACAGATATATATGCTCCGATAGGGCGGCTAGATGGAAAGTTTGAAAGCTAAGAAAAATGATACAGGGAAGCTGGTGTTAGGTTTAGATGTTAGATTTTTGAATGAATCCTTAGTCATAGAATTGTGAGGTTCAGCTGGTTCAGTTTCTCCTCCGCCCTTCCTTGGGTGCTGGTCACGGAGATGGCAGAATAAATTTGGGAGTGAGGAAGACTCTCTAGAAGGTCACAACAAACAATGGCTCCCATGTACACCTGCAGATCAGAGCAGGGCCTGAACACAGTACTAGACAAAGGGGCTTGGAAGTCAGGCCCTGTCAGTCACAGTGCTCATGACCTATCAGCAACTTGTCTGTTTTGTTTGTGTCACTTTGTTTTACAATTACAATACTTCAAAATTGTTTCCTTTCATATTCAGACATTGCTATAATTATTATATAATTGTTGCCTTGACCAATTTGAGGCCTTCTATAGAGGGCAACTGATCCTCTTTTTTGAACAACTGATGGAATCCACACCCAACTGGTTTGACCCTTGGGATCTCACACCTGAGATTACTGTACACCCACCCTAAATAACCTATGGCCGGGTGTCTAAGTGTGAAGGACGGCCCATATTCCGTGAAACCTTTGCTGTCATTCAAATTACCTATTTCACAGGATGCCCTCGAAGTTAGCTAACTGCACTACGCTTGCTGTAGTGAACTTGTCAAACCGTGACAGGTTGCTGCTGCCCTAACCACTGCGGCCCTCGGTAGTAACTCTCTCCTTTGGAGCTCTAAGTAAGAAGAGGTTGTGCTTTTTATTTACTGACGTCTATGGCTTATGTCTCATCACTGAAAGAATTTGAAAATTATATAACAGGATAATACATGTCTAGAAACATGCAGAAAGTTACTATGTCTTGCAGGTGGGAGAAAAATGCTGACTACCCCCACACTTACTTTCCCCCTGAATGACACAGCAAGGCCAATTGAAATGTAATCCAGACAGGCACAGTGTTCGTCACACCCTCAGACATGCTACTGACATCCTTGCCACTAGACCAGTGGACTACAGAAATGTCCATCCATCACTGCGTCTTATCCAGGGGTCCTTCTCCAGCATTGCTCTAGTAGTTCAAAGAAATAATAGAAATGCCATTCATAGAAATGGATGTGGTACACTTTATTTATGGCACTAGGGAGGATGGTTGGCATTCTAATTCTTGTACTGATTCAATCCCACCTTCCACACTCAAATATGCCCAGACTGTATTAGAAAACATGAAATCAAAGCTAAAACACTGCCCTAACAGTTCAACAAAATAGACTATCAACCATTGTTCATTTTTTTGGGCAAATGTTAAGCAAGTTATCATTACCTTGGAAATATTTGGGTAGAATGTTTTCTGTTAAATGTCATAAAATGTGTATTGTTTATATTATACATGGAGATTATCTGAATACTATTTTGTCTGGATACTGATTTTCCTTAGGATATAAAATATAAGCACAAACCTTGAAATATGCTTATTGATTAGCAGTGTTCATTTACATCTATTTAGGCCTAACTTCTTCTTCAGCACTGTGAAGTTAATGGTATGAACTATTGATTGCACACATTTAATATTAGACACTAGTTGAATTTGTATATACTGACTCTAGAGCATAGGTTCTTAATTATTATAATATAGTCCTTCAATATATTGTATTAAGCATCTTCAATGAATACTGTCTGATATTTATCCCCATCATCATTATCTTTGAAATAGGCAGCAAGTAACTCTAAAGAAAATTACTTTCTTAACTCTTTTAAACTTTGCTCTACCTTGCTTTCAAGTCATTGCAATTGTCTGTGTTCTGTCTGTTTGCATTTTGTCCATCTATTTATTTTCTTCTCTTTTTTCCTCCTCACCTTGTGTAAAGACTTTACATCAGGTTCAGTTCTTCATGTAAAGCTTCAGCTCTGTGCTGACTACTGTCTTGTAAAGGGACATCTTGTATCTTTGTCTCCAAACACCACCTATGAGCCTCAATTCCAAGCTGGTCTGTGTGTCGTGTTCATTTTAATCTTTTTACTCACTGAAGTTTTATCCTTTGGCCCAGAGACACGGAAGTCACACTTTATAGACATTGCAGACATCGTCTATAACAGTGTTATCGTCTGCTAGAGAGATATCGAAGTCGCGCTTTATAATTTCTTCTTCATCATTTTATATACCCTTTACAAAAGAAAACTGTCTGCACCTATAGAACCTGATTCTCAAGCATTCTAAATGGAACTGTTCTCATTTTCCAGTACTGGAGAGTGAATTGAGCTTTTTCTCATTCTAAGCAAGTGTTCTATCACTGAACTACATCTTCAAACCTTTACTTTATTTTGAGACAGGTATTGCTAATTTCCCAGGCTAACTTCAAATTTGTGAACATTCTACCTCAGCCTCCTCAGTTGCTAGCATTACAAGTGTGCACCACATCCAAGACTGAGTTTAACTTTGAGTAGCTTTCCTAATACCCGAGTGCCACTGTGCTGCTTTCTCTCATGAACACAGTGATTGCCAGTTCTGTAGATGACGTCATCCTCAACACTTAGGAACTCTCATTACAGTTATTGCAGCCGTCCTTGTGGTGGCACATGCCTATAATTCCAGCATTTGAGAGGCTGAGACAGGAGGATTGCTGTGAGTTCAAGGCCACCCTGGGATACACAATGAGCTCAAGGCCAGCCTGATCTACATAGTGAAATCCCGTCTCAAAAGAAAAAATTCATAGCCATTGTACTGTGTATAAAGTGACATATTATCAAGGTTTTAATTTGTATTTTTTCTATTACTAATAAATATTTAGTTAGTCATATGTGTATGTTCTAGCATAATATATATATATATGTTATAATCTGCTTCTTTTTAAAGGCTTTTTACTTACTATTAATTTGTGTGAGTGTTCTTCTTTGCTGTATAGTGTTCTCTAAATTTATGACTTGAAAGTAGTCTTTGGGTTTTTATCTTATTTTTCTATACACTTAAAGGTGTCTGTCTTGATTACTTTTCTCTTGTTAGTAAGACAAAATACTCGATGCCCAAAATAAAGGAAGGAGAGGTTTATTCAGTTCACAGTTTGTGGAGGCTTCAGTCCATAATCAGCTGGCTGCGAGGGAGGGTGGCGGGGTGCAGGGCAGCAGCTCAAGGCAACAGGAGCGAGCAAAGCAACAAGAGCAGAAAGGGGAGAGCAAGGCTCTTTCTCTCCCTTATATTGTAAGCAGGTTACCCTCCTCCCGGGGAAAGCATAGCACTCACACCACACCCTCCCTCACCATGCCCTCCTCTTGCACAAGCTGAGGGTGTTTACAAAGTGAGGACCCTGCTGAGTCACTTAGGTGCACTTCTAAATGGTCTCAAATTGACACAATGTATCAACCATTACAGTGTCTTTCAAAGATCTGATGTTTATAGAGTAGATGAGGTCCTTTATGTATATGTGTACATATATATATAGAGAGAGAGAGAGAGAGAGAAGAGAGACAGAGAGACAGAGAGACAGAGAGAGAAAGAGGGAGAGAGAGACAGAGAGAGTATTGTTATTCTGGTATCATATCAGAAGAAATTTTTTTAAAACAAGGCACAAATATTTTCTTGTACAGTTCTAGATACAGTTTTAACTCATGTTCCATTTAGGTATAATTATATTCATGTTCCATATTATATGGGTACGGTATGGTACAAATTTATTTATTTTTGCACATGTATATTCAGTTGTCTTAGCTGTAATTGTGGACAATTATTTTCCTATTGAATTGTCCAAGTCCCTTTATTAAAATCCAGTCAATCACAAAGATAAGTATTTAGTTGTGAACCACATATTCTGCACATTGGTCTACATAACCGTTCCAATGCCAACACACTACACTCTCAAACACTATAGTTTTGGAGGGAGTTTTGAAATTAATTTATTTTGACTATTTTAGGTTCTTTTCAGTATTTACTGTCCTAGCTGGTCTTCCTTTTCAGTTAAAAATGCCTTCATCCATTCTCCAGAACACAGTCAGTTTTCTAAAACACAGAACTTACATCCCTCTGATGTAGACTTTTTCATGATCCTCGCCATCTTATAGTGTGAAATTCATTGCATAGAGAATAGAGTAGTCTTTGCATAGTTTTATTGGAGGTCAAGACATTCATCGCATCTTCAAACACTTCTTCACGTCCGGAAATGAATGTGTGCACCTTTTGATCCATGACTTCTTCATCTGTGAAAATGTTCCTGCCAGAAGACGTGATATTGAGAACTTCTCTACATAATTATAGCGAATGTCTATGTGTTTCAGCACATACTACATTTCAGTTCATAGATACATACCTTTCCTCCTGTGAAGTTGTGTTTTTATATTAGTACATGATTGCAACATATAATAATCACATTTATCAGGGGGAAGTGGTATGTGTGCATAATACATCCTAGTTCTTATTTCCTGTCATCTACTCTTCCCTTTCCTCACTGCTCCTTCCAACTCCTCAACCTCTTTCCACTTGAAAGCTCTGTTTTGTCATCTTTTCCCTTCAGTTGTTTTGCATACCTTTTTTCTCATCTCCTTCACTCTCCCTCCACCTCTTGTTCCCCTGTGTATTTGACAAAGATCTGGGGATTGTAACCACAGCAGATATGCACCTCCCCATTCAACGGAGCTCCAGATAAACGCATGCTTACTAGGGTACTTACTAGGCATTGGATAAATGTATTCTGAATGAACAAATAAATGAATGAAAATTCAAAGTAGTATGCTGATGATTTGGGGATGATGAAAATGGAATAAATTATTCCTGAGAATTGATTTCCTGCATGTCTATCAATGTCCTGGATCTGGAAACTCTTAATTATTAATAGGGAACAATTCATGTAATAGTTTGATAAGAGTTGTCTGTTTTCCAGCCTGACAGGTAACTGGGTTTCTCATGATGTAAAGACTGATTCAATTATTCCTCAGACTGGGCTCTTGAAAATTTTGTGAGCTACCAGAATAAAATTTTGTAGCTAAAATACAGCTATATGCCTCTTTAAACCATTACTGAAATTACCATTGAGATTCAAGTGCAGTATATGATCTTTTAAAGATTGACAAAGACGATATTTCTCAGTTACATAACTAGGGTTTATTTGTTGAGAAACACTTGAGACCATTCAAATTCTCTCACATTGCTTCTGCATAGAAAAATTATTTTCACTTCAGCTATTTTACATTGGCTGCCTATACGGAATCAACACATTGAATACCAAGTTTAATTTTAATTTGCTTATTTTCAGGAAGGGCATAAAGTTATATATTGAGAGATTGAATTCAAAGTATACTCCAATCAAAGATAGTTTGGCTTTGTTTTTAAGTCATATATAATCATATTCAGTGAGGGCATATAACTGTTTCTGTCTTATCCAAGGATTTAAAACACAAATAATTAGTGATAATGTCTTTCATTGGTCCCCATAAGGTAACATACATGAAGTTCGTCGACAGACTGCAAGTTAGAACTCACATATTCTGTCATTTTCAATGTCAAATGTATCAAATGCCAAACCTATCAAAGCTTGTGATATTACAAAATTATTGATGTTTCTCCCTTACTTTTCTATTATTACTGTAAGAAATTCACAAATGTAGTGGTTTAAAGCATCTGTTTATTAGCTCATATTTCCACAGTTTAGAAATATATGCACAACTGAAAGCTCTATGCAGGGTCTGTTTGTTTGTTTGTTTGTTTGTTTACTGCTTCTGAGACCTGAATCTAGTTTCTTCACATTCTGCAGGGTCTTGCAAGGTCCAAGGTGGCTCCATATCTGCAATCTCTACAGAAAACTCTGCTTGCAGGATTACTGGGGCTATTGGAAGAATTCACTTCCTGATAATTGCAGAATTGAGACTGCTTTCATTTTTAAGCGAACTGTAGCATGTTGATTCCCTATGCTTCAAATCTATCACCTCCTAGAATCAGCCAGAATCAAGTCTTTTAAGAGCTCATTTGATGATACAAGGCCTGCATAGATAACCCAAGATAATTTTTCAGTTTGAAGGTTGAGTCATTAGTAATCTTAATGATACCTGCCAAGTCGCTTTTGTTATGTATCCCCGGCAGTCACACCTGGAGGTCAAGATTCCGGGTGCCAAGATTTTTCCTACCACAGATTCTCAATCTAAAATTAATGTGAGAAATTTTATTGTGCATAAAAATACTCCTTCCATTAGCTTTTAAAAATTATTGTCTCAGTAGGCAGCTGATACCCACAATGGATCTAAATGAAGCTGAAATTTACTGTGATTGCTTCTTGGTCCATTTCTTCACTGTCTACCCTCCGGCAAGATATCTCAAGCCCATAAAGAATGCAAAAGTGGATGCTGGGTTTGCTACTTTTTATAATTAACTTTACACGTACTTCTTAAGAATATCATTTTCAGCCTTCGTTGAATCACTAGTTTTTAGAAATCACTATTCCCACTCCTAATGACTTTGTGCTGTATTTTGCTATACATTAATTTTTCAAAGATTTGCCTTTATAGTATTAGAAAATCATAGTGAGAACTCTCAAATTTTCTCTCTGTTCAAGTGTATTTAAACTTATATTTATAATTCATGAGTACAGCAAGTAGGCTTTGTTCAAGTGAAGGGAAGTAATAACTTGATTGTAAGAAAGAACCAAAATAATATTGTAACATGAATTTAATGTGTACTGCACCTGTGCAAATTAAGGTCTTTTTACATGCATCAAGTTAAGAACTGAAATAAAAGAAAACTATAGAAATACTTTTATTTTTCCTGAAAACAGTATTCTTCATTTCATCGTATATAATTTTTATTGAAGGCACAGTCATTATCAATTTATCTTGCAGTTCATACTTGGATCTTTTTTACTTGAAATCTAACAGTGTTAACTCAGTTTGCTAAGCATACATAGATATACGTCCAAACCCTATAAATTTGCTAAATGTTTCTGACACTAAACAAGGATTTCATTACTCCTTTGCTATATTAATAAAATAGGAACCCTTTGTTTCAAAAAATGGCAAATTGGCTATACAGGTACTAGAGTGTTAATCTCTCTCATTTTAAGATCTCTCTGTGTTTTCAGTTTTGGAGTTTATAAAGTCTACTGAATTTGATCATTAATAGGGAATGAGATGATGACTATGTGGAATAAGTCACCAGTCAGGGTTTTGGCACATAGCAATTGCCTGAGGATTTGCCTAAGTAGAGTTTGAAAAAATGGAATTCAGTTGAACATGTAAGAAATTTAACTGCCAGAAAAACAAGATGCAAGGTGATCGCTGAGGAGAAAAGAAAGGACACACACAATTTTGTTTTGTGGCATTACCTTTCGAAGGATAAGATCACTTGAGAATGTTGAGAGACAGAGAATAATCAATGGAAAGGAGCAGAATTTCTGGAGAAGAGTTAACGGTGGAGTGAAGTCACAGAAGAAAACAGAAGAGGACAGAACCAAGGAGCTGAAGAGCCTTCTTCAGGAAATAGGACTGGATTTTGTCTCTACAAAAGAAGTAAATAATGCAGAGGCTTTGATTTCTTGAAGCTGAGAGTTAACCTGCTAGGTAGAACACAAGTTAACATATAAAGGGACCGATGGGAACTGTGCCTTTTGCACTTTGTAATGGTCAGCTAATGGTGACAACCCCCATAAATTAGAAGAAGGTTAATCGATGTATTTGTTTGAAGTGTAGGCCTGCAGTCAGATGTAATGTAAATCCCTGCTCCTTCATTTAAACTGTACTGAGATCAACTTCAGGTACTGTGAAATTCACCCATTTAAAGTGTCTTAGTGATTATTTTCTTTTTTAGTATCTTGAGAGTTGTGTAACCATGATCCAAATTGAATTCTACATTTTCAACACCCTAAAAGCAACTCATTATGTCATTACCGCTTAACTCTCAGTTCCCCTTCCCAGCTGAGAGTCCAAGTAATCACTAATCTACTTTTAGTCTCTATATTTGCATATCCTTGATGTATCACATGAAACTATTAACAGTTGTTTGGATGATTTCTGTGTTCTCTTCGTAGTAATCACTAGCCCTGACACACCCCTGACTGGATGAGGAAGTGTTGGGGTTGGCAAAGCCACCCTGGGGTGTCTGGGTCCATGGAGGAGGCGTGGCCTTGGGCCCCTTCCTCTCTGGTGCTGCCCCTCGCTCTGCTTGGTCACCACTGGTTCAACAAGGGATCTTTGCCATGCCGCTCCCCTTCTACTGTGAAGCTCCTGCCTTGCAGCCAGGCAGCCACATACTGAGTCCCCTGGAACCGAGCCACATTAACCTTTTCCTGAGTTCTGGATGTGGCATCTTGTGAATCAGCGAAGACCTAAGCAATAAAAGAAAATTGATTATGTAGAAGTGGGGTCATTGCTGTGTCTTTACTTGACCCGTTGGTTTAGAAGTCTTTGAAACTGGTTTCCAGGAAGATTTTGGAAAGCTTTGGAGCTGTGGGCTAGAAAAGCTTCTGGATGCAATAAGGAGAATGTGGTGGGGCATTCTGGTAGGAGCTCAGAAGACCAGAATATTGATAGCAATGTGCGTAGTAAGATCCAGACTCAAGTGGCTTCAGCTGAGAACAAGGGCTCCGTTGGCCAGGGAACTAGAGACTATGTGCCTTATGCTCTGGCAAAAAATTGTACATCTGCTCATGTCCTGAGAATGTATGGTACTCAGGATAAGGTTGGTGAATGGACTGATCAGTCTGGCAGAGGAAACTTCAAGACATTCAGACTCTGAGATGGGTACTTCTGGCTCCTTTTATATAGATGGGGCAAAATAGATGAGAAAAAATTAAAACTTAGGTTTTGGCCCCAAAGCTGCCACTTGGACAGTTGGGGCCAAAGACGCTGTGGTGGCTGAAGAGATGAGGCTCACTGGAAAGAAACCAAGTACTTGTCCCAGGACCGAGAAGACAGATACCTGGAAGGCATCTTGGAAATCAGCAAGCCTGCTCCTATTGCAGGCTCAAGGGGACAAAACTGCTTTCTTTTTGAGAAGAGAGTCCCTTGGGCTCCAACCCCAAGCTACGGTTGGTTCCCAGGATTCATTTCACTGTGCTCAGCCCTCTAGGCACTCAGAGGTGACTAAGCCATGCATCTAGGGGAGCTAGCTCTCTGGTCTGCTGATAATGGACGTTGGTATAGCCCATGTGACGCTGGTTTTATTAGCATAGAAGTGTGGGGTCGGGAGGCTTTCATGCACATCTCAGAGGAAGGCCTCGGAGGTCAGTGAAGGATCCTCTGAGACAGCACTACTTCAAACTATGAGAATGCAGCCTGAGGTGCAGCTGAGACCCCAGAAAGTCAGAGATGCCAGGAACTTGAAGCACTTGCCGAGGAAAGCTGCAGGCCTTGAGTGGAGCTGGTCCAACAGAGAGGCTGCGTAGTCTACAACAGCAAGGCCATAGGGGCGGGGCTGCCCATGTCCTCTAAAACTCACATTCCCCATTTGGCTTTTATGAACACATTTGTTATAAATTTTGTATAAACCCGCTCTTCATTTCTCTTCAGTGTTTATTTTTTTGGCAGTAAATTGTCTAGTTACACAATTGTGTGTTTTCCAAAGGAGTCTCCCATTTACTCTAGTACAAGTTCTTCAGTATCATTGAGATTCAGAGCATGCATGTTAAAATGCATGTAATAATTGTACTTATGTCCTACACTGTAAGGGGAACATTTGATTGTACAATCAGTGTAAAACCTGGCACAGAAAAATGAGTAGGTAATTAATTTTATTTCCACAACATGGTGTAGAGCAATAATCATAATAAATAAGATATTCAGATAATAATTGCCACCTCCCTTACTTTGGAACTAACATGTTCATTAGCAATTAGGTCCCAAAATGATCTTAAATGGAACTCATTTTTAATGTGTATTCAACTGTGCTAAAACGTTTCTACTCTCTGTGATACGTTTATGTGTATGTGAGGCTAGAAACAGAGACTGAGAGACAGAGACTAAGAGACAGGGAGAGAGAGAGAAAGAGAGAGAATGAGATTGAGGGTCAAGGTTGCCAGAGAGTTTCAGTGTGAAATGTCTGAGAGTGACATTGAGATGACCTTTGAACCTGATTTCTCTGTTGGAGACCTGGGAATATTTTTAAGAATTTCTCTTCGGAGCTTTTTACTGGTCTAGGCATCTTTCAGTTTTGTCTGAGTAACTATTGCCTCCTCATGCACTTACTGTCTTTCTCCTTCCATCTCAAACTTGTTGCTATTTTACTCCATGCGCTAACCCGGGGAGACACTTTTAGCCATCTACTTTATCCCCACCTCCTCTCCTGCCTTCACATATCTGATTACTGTCATTTCTATCTAGAGGTGGTTTTAACCAACTATAATACTGTCCCTACTTTTTCCAGCCATTCCTAAGGGAAAAGGAATAATCTGTTAACCTTCAGTATAGTCAAAAGCAACCATGTAAGAAGTGAAACAAAGAATAAGTCATTTTAAAGAACTCTGAGTAGATTAAGATTACTGACTTCATTTGCTTTGAACTTGCACAGTCTAAAGCACTTTATATTGGATGTTCTTTAAGAGGAGACATGGCCTTTGTGTAGCTTGAACATCTACCCAAATATTATTATATTCTTACTGTTGGAATTATGATTTCTGTTGATTATTCTCTTCATTTTGACTTCAGAATTGTATTCAAACTCTTTGGCACAGTGCAGAAAGCCTTTTCTGACTGATTCTATTCAGTTCTCCAACACCGTATGTCACACTTTTAACATTAAGAACATCAAGATCCCCCTGACTGTTACACCTTGTTCTCTCCATCCCCAGCTCATAGCGCTCATTGCTACCTATCTCAGGAATTTCTTTCCTCGGATTTTAACATTATCTTCATAGGTATACAGTTAAGAAAAAATGAACCTCGCAATAGTCTTTTGCATATTCTATTAACTCAGATTCATACTCAGGGATCACGTTTGAATTAAGTGACATCCAATACAGTAGCAACTGCTAAGGGTATACCGGACACATTTTGGCAAGGGATCCTTACTGCGCGTTTCACCTTTTTAAAAAGTTGTCCACATTAGTCAGCCTCTGAGGTGCTCTCCTTTCCCTAGTGACTGGTTCAGTCTCTCCTTTCCACTCATGCATCCCTGTGCACATTGTCTCTTCAGTCTTATACACGAGCCTCGAAGGGATTGCTGGCCTACTTAAAATACTTCTGTGCGTTCCTTGATGTGGCCTGTCTGTCTTACTCCAGTGTCCGTTCCCCACCTCATCTTTTACCATTCCCGTGTGCACGCTGAATTTCAGTCAGCTTGAGTCTGGCTGGCTTTCTCATAATTTTATGACTTTATGGCTTTACATATTCTTCTTTCTAGGGTGTTTCTAACAGCAGTAAAGTTTCTTTTGAAGGACTGCTTTTATGGAACCTGCATTACTTACCTTCTCGTGGTACCTGCATCGGTTGCACATTGCTTTGTTCCTTTATTCCTTTGTTAGGACTTAACAGTTTTTACTCTTCACTGTTTTTCTTTTCTAAGAGAGCTTTTATAGTATGAGTTTTCAATACTGATGATTGAACCCAGAGTACTTTGTACTGAGCTATAATCTTCAAACCCCACTTTAATTGTTTATTTTAAGACAAGGCCTCATTAGGTTTCCAAGTTGCCCAGGCTGGTCTTGAACTTGTGCCCTTTTGCCTCAGCCTTCCAGAGTGCCAACGTTACAGATAGATGTCCCTTTGCCCCGTCAGATTTTGTACTTTTTATAGCTCTATTGTCAGGACTTCATACAGAATCTGAGCCACGCTAAACACTCAGTAAAAGTTTACCAAGAGACAGCGACTTAGGGCTGCGCATCTCAAGTCACAGCCACAGTACTTTCCATGCACCTAATGCTGAGTTTTCTAGTGTGTGTTTTCTTTTAGTTAGTTTGCAATAACCATAGTGAGTTTGCAGAATAACTATAACAAAATATTTGAAATAATTAACATAAAAAGGAAAAGATTATTTTGGCTCACAGTTTTGGAAGGTTCGATCCATGACCAATCAGTTACTCCACTGCTCTGGGTCTGTGATGAGGAAGCCAATCATGGAAGGTGCAAGTGCAAAGCAAAGCTTTGGAAGAAATGAGAGGGTGGAGGGAGAGGGAGAGAGAGGTGTGATGGTCCTACAATGCCTTTAAGGGCACCATCCTCAAGGTATCACCTCCTAATGTTTCACTACCTTCAAACAGTGCCATCCTAGGGAGCAAGCTGCTAACATGTGGCCTTTGGGGAACTTCAAACTTCAGACCATAGAACTCAATACTAGCACTTCCTTCCTCTAACCTGAGCCTAATGAGTAATTAGATTAGCTACTTAGTGACCTGCGCCATGTAGGACTGTAGAACGGGCCTAACAATATCCTTCTTAGGAAGGCAGGTCATAAGGTATAAAACTAAATTAAGTATCTCTCATTGGGATTCCATGTTAATTCCACATTCTTACTGTCATTTCACTTCTGTGAGTGTATTTGCTCATGGCCTAGCATGGTTTGATTTGATGATAGCTTGAGTCTTTCATCTTGAACACTGTGTCGATTAAATGAATTGGGGAAGGAAGGATTGTATTGTTTCAAAACTGTAAATGTGACTGACATATGTAGACAAGGGAAGCATATGTTTAGGACATTTGCAGAAACACTAAAACAAGCCATCTATGTTTGATGTAGATTTGAAAGAGATGCTCAGTTACATCCCCTCTGTATTATTTAATATTCACTGACCATTATAGAATTTAAATCAGGAGTATTGTGACGAGGGTTCAAAGCTATTTCTTCCTTTCACTGGAAGCTGCACTGAATAAAAACTAAAACAAAGCTGCAACACATAGGAACTTTGGATGATGCAGTGCATTATTATTTTCTCTTTGCATGAATTAACTCTAGAGACTTTTTTCTTGAAGAAAGTACATTTGATATATTGCTTTAAAAACTTCTTCTACAAACTTTGTAATGAAAGGAGAAAATAGTCACTTGTTTTACGCCTTAAAAATTGAGCGGAGGAGAATATATGAGTTCATCTATTTCGGGGGATCCTAACCCCCCAGGCTAGTGACTGGTACCTGTGCATGGTCTGCAGAGAATGGCTTTCCAGTAGGTGGTGAGCAGCAGGGAATCCACCGCTCCGCTCTGCTCCCCTATGTCCTGAGCTCTTCTTTCAGGTTAGTGGTGGCACAGGCTTCTCAAGAAATGAACCCTATTTTGAAGGTTGCCTGCAAGGGGTCTGGTTGGCTGTGCTCCTTCGAATCATCCTGAAACCAACACTGTTCTACCCTTCTATCTTGAAAAGAAAATGCTTTCCACAAAACAGGCACCTGGTGACAGAAAGGCTACGGACCACTAATCTAATTGAACTCCTAGTCAAGGAAAAACTCTCCATGTTCAGAATGCTTTACAAGTGCTGGTTTGGTTAAGTGTGATATTGGGAAATTATAATCTTGCCATGCAACTTGTTTTTGTTATTATTTCCATCACTCTAGAAGTTCTCTTTACATGATGACATGGTCTGCCTCACTGGAACTCTTCCTTATTCATTCCAGGGTTGAAGGTCTTTTGTCCTAGGTCTGACCCTTCGAATTAGACACAACGTCTTCAGTATTCCTTTGAAGGACAGTCTTTCAAATCTTTGAAAACAATATTTCATCACCTTCTTTTCTCTTTTTCTACTCTTTGTTTTATGAAAATTCAACTGAATTCCTGCATGTTTTATAGACTCCAGTCTTATTTGGCGAAAACTTTTTTAGAGTAACACAGCCCAGCAAAACCACTGTAATGTAACCTTGTTATTATTATAATCCATGATCAAAGAAATGATGCTTAGAAGTGCCACAGCTTCAGATACAGTAGTGTGTGTGTGTGTGTGTGTGTGTGTGTGTGTGTGTGTGTGAGAGAGAGAGAGAGAGAGAGAGATCAGGCTGCCCACCCATTTGAGATGGACTCCTCTACAAGGTTACAATGTTTCATGCCAGCAGAAGCAACTGAAAACAATAACTTGAAGATGCTTTTATTTGCAACTAATGGAAATATAACACTGAGATAACATGAGTGTACAGATTTTTCTCCAGAAGCATTTATTCAAATAACTTATTGTACAGTTATCATAAGTGATCACGTGGTATCAAAAGACTTGAATATCTGGAAATGTCCAAGCGGCTGGGAGAATCAAAAGGAATGGAATCGGGAAAGAGATGGGAAATCAGAACAGTAAGTGACAGGTGTGAATAGTTGGCACCGTTGTTCATGGAGTCATCTGTCTTTGTCTTGTTCATAAACCATAGTGTGGTTTATGAACCATAGTGTGGTCTTCATAGTTTAAATGGAGATACTTTTAAAAGTTCCTGCATGCGGGAAAGGGAATAGTGCATTGGGTAATACATTAGGAAATAACGGGGGAGAGAGCTGATTTCTAATTATCAAATTATATTGTTTTACGTGTGGCTGCATTTGGGGATTGATCCATGGCAGGACACCAGAGAAGAAGGAGCTGTTATGAATGGAACCCTTGCTATGTGCCGTAGAAAAATCTAAGTGCTGTGTTTGTGTTAACAAGGTTATAATGTCATTTATTATAATCACTATTCATTGTTAGCTCTGGTGAAAATGGAAACTGTAAATTAAATCATGGTGCAGGAAGCGCTTCAACTGGTGCTGCAAATAGGCTTTTGAAGTTACCTAATATTTCTCAAAAAAAAAAAAAAAGATGCAGACAAAACTCTGGACTAAACTAGCAGAATGAGCTTTGAAAACACTTCCCTTTGCCATTCAATTCAATTTGAATATTTTAGCTCTTTCATCTCAGAAAATCTACCTATATGTCAGGCACACATTTATGTTTGTTAGCACACAATTATTCATCTATTCCCAAGACTTTGGCAAGGTTTATAACTAGTTTCCTTTTAACTTTAGGGTTTTAGAAATGCATTTAACCCTTGAGCCAATGACAGAACTCACCACTGTTGCTTTCTCTAGGAAATTATTGAAATATGTCTGAAGAGCCCATGATGTACCAAACAAAAGGAACAGTCATTGCCTTTTGTCTTCTAATTTCTGTTTGTGCTATCTCATCTAAGGTGAAGTTACTATGAAACGTTAGACACCTCTTGCCATCTTTTATCCATATTGATTAGTCAGAGGGAGCTCCAACACTTCACAACGTAATGTCTTTATTCTAAAGATAAATAATACAGTTGAGATGGATGGGGGAAAGGTTTAGTGCCAGGGCCCTGGCCTAGAACCACCAATCTGTTCAGCAGTACAAGAACAGAATAAAACACAAACAAGGAAGGGGAACCCAGATGGTCAGAGTCCAAGAAAGACTAAGACTTTAAGGCACTGGTGTCCAGTATGTATCAGGTACACAGCCTACTTGGGAGTGTGCTAGTGGGCTGCAGGAAGCAATGAAGGTGAACTCCTGACATGGGCAGGCCCTGGAAATTTGAAGAACAAAGCATTGTTGTGAAAAGCAGAAATGTGTTGTTGTTAATGAGTGACCTGTATATCTGCTAGCTGTAGCTACTGAGCTGCAGAAGGTATTCGAGAGTCACAGAGTCTTCAGTTGCAGTATCATCTTGCTTTGAAGGGCCAGGATTTTACAGACCGCTTGCTGGTCTTGGCTCTGGCTGTTGGCAGTGGAGTGGTTTTGTCCACGCACCAGGCATGAGCTTCCCAAGTCTTGTAGGAAAGACTCTCAACTTACTTCATGCCAGTTGGTTAATATCAGCCCTTATCTGCCCTGTACAGTGTCAAGCTGATCCTCAGCAGTTTTGAAAGATGACTAACAACTAGGGTACTATTAGAAGTAGCTTTCTGTTTCAATTACATGAGCCACTAGTGGGTATATGAGACTACTTCGATGGACAGTATAACCATGAGGAATTGCTTAGTTCAGGGAACTGTGATGAAGAGATTTTTCTTACAGGCAAGATAACTAAACGATCATTGTTAGTGCAAAACCGTGCCCTTCTTCAGAGGAGCTACTAACAGGCTTTTGAAGTTGCCTTCTGCAGAGGAGTAAATCTATCTCTAGAGGGAGAAAGCTGAATGAGAATCTAAACACCATTCATAAATCACTACGCAGCAAAAGTCATGGTCAGCCTCCCTCAAAGCAGGAATGATGACCATCTCCACTGTGGGAACTAAGTCTTTCTAGGGTCTTAAGGTCTTCAGTTACATTCTTGATTTTTCCTTGCATGTATTCTCAATGGCATAGTTACAGTCTACCCCAAAAGTTGTAGGAGCTTTCTTGTTTTTATTCTGATGGGTGTTCAAAGTCGAAATGTTTTGGAAGCAAGAAATAAAGTCAGGAATGTATTTTCAGTAACCTCCCCAAAAGAAAAAAAGAAGATGGCTTAACCTAGAACAACAGATACTTCTGTGGTAGGAAGTGCCTGTTAGGGACGTTTTACATTTCAGCTCAGTGGAATATGTAGGTGTAGGGAAAAAAGAGAAGAGTTAACGGTGACTACGAGGAGTATTGTCTGAGCAAGAGGAAATAGCCAATAGGAGTTGCTTCTGTGTTTGTGGCTATGGGGAAGGTAGATTGGTAAACTTTGTGAGTTAGTCATTACATATGCCGAGCTTGAGGGCTTCTCGGAAATAATAATAAAAAGTCAGGGGACAACTGAATACATGAGTCTGTAGCTCAGGGAAGAATTTATGATTCTCACCGATGCTTCTCTATTCAGATGACATGTTCTTGCCAAAACAAAAGTTGCACTGGGCCAAGTTGTATCAGAGAAGGAAGATACTATTCAAGGCTCTTGAATAGTTCTCACAGGAAGAGAACAGAGCTGAACTGTATGATTCTCTGCAGGGAAAATATTTAAGGCCCGGGATGTGTGGGTGGGGGTGGGAGAAAACTTCAAGGAAGTGTGCCTGTGTTTCCTGGTTGAATTTACCCATAAGAAAGTTGTCTTTCTTTATTTTTGACTTTTTGAGACAGGGTCTTGCTGTGTTGTTTGGGCTGCCCTTGAACTTGTAGCAATCTTCCTGCTTTTGGCCTTCCAAGTGCTGGGATTACAGGCATGCACCACCACGCCCAGTGCATCTTTATCATATTTTAATGACAGGAGGTAGTTTTACAACTTTGAGCAAGTTGCACACTGAAAGGAAATCTGAGCCTACCCTCTCCTAGAGACTGGGGAATAGGGGCACTGTCTTCCTGTATGACATTCCAAAGGGATATCTCTCAGGTCCTAGAGAAAGGCATTCCTGGCTTATAAAACTGATTAGAAGACTTTAAAAAATATTTCCATCTCAAACTAGTAAAGACAGATTTACAAGTATATGTTTTCTAAAATAAATGCTCAACAGCAGAGAGGTGCAAGGAATTCCTATAGTTCCTTTTAGGTTCTGTAAAGGTAGAATATGAGAGGGAAGTTGGGCCTAGAGACAGAAAAATGCTTGTCTTCAGTGTAATCTAGCTGGAAGAAATGTAAAGCCCGTCTGGCCCAGTCTTTATTAGCGTGACCACATAATTTATTGCTTAAGTCCAGTTACTCTGAAGGTAGCAGAGGTAACAGTATTAATTATAAAGCTGGGTAACAGATATAGTCATGCTTTCCCATCAAAGTCAAGCGCTTTATATTTCTACCTTTTACATACTTCATGCCACAGGCCTGCAGCTTGGCGGAGGAGTGTTGCAAGATGCCATATGAGTGTAAAGATAAATAAAACATACCTTAAGAGTAAGTTAACTCTGGAGCCAGGGATGCGGCTCAGTGGTCAAGCACTTGCCTGGCATGGGTGGCACCCTGATCTCCACCTTCATCGCTCACAAGCACACAAAGTTTGGCAGATCACCAAAAGCAGATCACCAAAAGTGTATTGACATCAACTCTTTCTGAAAGACCGGTTCCAGTGACAGGCTGGTCTGGTTTTTCCTGCTAGATCCAGCTCTGGTGTCATTCTGTGTATCTTCAGAGTCGTCTCTATTTTTCTCAAAGAGCATGACTTAAAATTTTTCCACTTACTTACCTCTCTCCCCCAGCAAAACTCAGGCATTGTGGACATGGAGCTTCTCTTGTGTCCCCTCAATGAATGAGTGTATGCCTGGTAGACAGTAGGTGCTCAACAAATATACACAGATTAAATTAATAAGGAGGCTTTAAAAGGCATCAGGGTTGGCACCAATGCTTTGAAGTTTGAAAAACTTCAAGAACAGTTGCAAAATGAGTCGAAACAAAGCTAAGGGAAGGTGTGGGGAGCTGCTGCTTTATTCCACGTGGAACTCAAATTATAGTGCACAGGCGGGGAGGAGGGAGACCAATATATTTACCTAAGAGCATCCATGATGCTATTTGTTGCATTCTGTTCTATATTTTCTTCCTGTGGAATGTGCTTGTTTCACACTAATGCTTCATGAATTAACCATAACTGCCACCAATGTAATTAAAATATTGATTGCTAAGAGGAACTGAGGATTCAGCATTAATTCATTTAGCAAAAACTTATTGAGCCCCATTATATGTCATTCCTTGCAATAGGCTCCAGGAATATATATAATAGCAAGTAATTATCGTGACTGCACCAACTTGGGGGTAGAACTGAATTATAAGAAAGAGCAGAGCATCATTACATGGCTCTGCATCCATCAGCTATAGTCTCTTCTATGACTAACATTGATTTCAAGCAGTAAGGACTCTCCAGAATAATTCATAAATGTTATCCGGTTGCTACCCCAGTCTGCTGTGGCTCCTATCCGTGGAATACCCAGGAACATTACCCCTTCAGGAAGAATCCACAGACTCAAACTACATTTAGTGAACCAGTGTTATGGCTATGCCTGTTCTGGAAATCTCCTTTCTAACAAATATTTTCTTCAGTCGTCTAAGACCTTTCATTTGCTTCTGTATGTTTTTCTTATACTTGATGCGTTTTTAACAGAGTCAAACCATTCTTCATCCTGTGAAATGGTGAACTTGGTTGATAATATTCACAGAAGCTAACATTTAATGAGAATATATGATATAACAGGCAGTATTTATCATATATTATATGACTATAGTAATCTCTGCAGTTCTCCAACAAGTTGACTTTTCTAATCCTCTGTTTGCATAATGGCATGTAAGTAACCGTCTCCATATCAGCCTGACTCCAGGGCCCACATTCCTAAATGTATTCCAAAACTAGGAACTTGCTGTCAGCCACAAGTGCTTTGTCATCGTTCTTCATCATCAAGTACCTTGGTGCTTCTACTAGGAGTAGACTGGTGGTCTCTGCACTCTTGCTTTCCAGATACATCTAGAAGTGACCTACAAAGTTGAAAATGAAGCATAAAACCACATGAAGGTGACACCTTTGCAACACAGGTAAGAATAGCAGATGGACAGAGTCTTGTGCCTTAAGAGCATTAAGTGATGCAATAGCGCAAAGTTTTCCTTGAGAACAGAGGTGCTGAGTCCTGATGTTGAAGAGAAGCTGTCACAAGGTTCAATGAGGTGCACACGGACTGTTGCGGAAAGTATGGGAATTATGTCACTACCGGCAAGTAAAACCGAGAAGTTAAACAGCGACAAGATTGTTCAGTATCCTGAACACTGTGCTAGACTTTGGACTTTATTGTGCCACAAGGAAATGTGCTCAGTGTTTGTGTGATTGGATTTGGTCATTTGAAGGGACTGAGTGAGACTTCTCTAGTGGCGATGCAGAGGACAAAGGGAATCGGTGTCAGGTGTGGCGGCAATTGTAATTAACAAGCAGGAGCTGATGAGAGCTGATCTAGTGCAGTAATTTTAGAGAGAGAAGCAAAAGTGACTTGGCCATGCCCGCAGTAGATCTATAGAATGCAGTGATTTGTTGAATGTCAGAGATGACTGGGAGGAAACCGTCAGAGATACCTGAAGTGCTTAGAATGATTGCCTGGCCTGAATTCCTTATAATGACTATAAACCCCCACACAGTCTCGGGCCCAGGGTTCTCTCTGGCATCAGCTTGCATTTTCTTACCTTTTCTCATTCCCTCCTGGTGTACTGACCTCATGAGTTCTGAAAAATATCAGACAAACTCCCAGTGGAGGGCATGGAGATCTACGCTTCCTTCCCCATGAAGCATTTTTCTCCCAGGAATGTCCATGTCTGAGGTCTTCAAATCCTTTAGGTCTTGGTCTTACTTTCCATGTAAAGCCCATACTTACCAAACATATAGAATTGCAAACATGTGTACATAGGGTTGTGTGCATTTGTGCACACACAACTGTGCAGTGGCTGTTCATGCACACACAGATACACAATCCAACTAGGAAATGCTTGGATCACTCATTTCTTAGTGTGTAATACCATTTGACATGCATTATGTGGTTTATTAAATAGTTTTTGTATCTCTCTTTTCTCCCAGTCTAGTGGAAACCCTTCAGACAGTATTCCTATCTTTTGTTAAATATCTTTAAATTAATTCCTAGAATAGCTGAGTCTATGAATGATGGCCCCAATTAAAAATGCTGTTTCCTCAAATTCAGATAATTTCTGATGCCATTACCTTTGTTTTAGATGCACAGATATCATATCTGTAACATAAAAACACGTAAAAGCAGCCAGACGCAGACACACACACACACACACACACACACACACACACACACACACACACCATGTCGCAAAGAGTATCCTTTGTCTGGGCAGATCATCTCTTGGAAATGGACATGGAGTTTTGGCCCTGCCTATGAAATGTGCATCATCTGTCTGAGTTTTTGAAATTGTATGAAACACCTGCCTTAATGTCACACCTAAGTAGACACTTGGCCCTGCTAAATTTTGAAGCAAGCTGCAGAGGCAGTTGAGCTTTAAGAAGCCCTCAGTAGTGTCTACATGACTGCGGGCTTTCTGAGGGAGTTAGTAATTGAATTAAAATGATCCTAGAGCTAAAACTGGATTCCTAGGAAAAGTGGGACAGTATCTCAAAGGCAGAATTAAAGTACTCATTTACTTTTACTTCCCTAAGCAAGGCCATTCAGAAACATGGCATTTTTACCTAAACAGCCTGTGAATAATATTCCACCACAAAAAGAAGGTATATCTGTTAAACTCACATCAGGGATGTCTGAAGTGTCCTCTGCTCACAGTCTGTCCCTGGCATGATGTGGGACGTCCACGGGGGAGATACCCATGAGAATTCAAATTATCCCCATCCACCCAGGAAGCCCAGTCAACTTGCTGAAAATAAACTCACCAAAGTCACAAGTCACATTATTCACTCCTATAAGCCCAGCACCTGCAAGGGTGAGGCAGGCAGATCGCTACGAGTTTGAGGACAACCTGGGCTACATAGTGAGACCTTGTTAAAAAAAAAAAAAAAAAAAAGATTTTAGAAATTAGCTCTGTCTGAATTGATCTCTCACCAAAATTATCATCAAGCTTTCATTTCTGTGAATGTTTATAGTCCTTGCATCCGTATGAAGCATGTGAATGACCCTTAACAGAGAGAATTTTTTCAGAACTAGACAGCAGATTCCAGCTGAGCAAATCATGTGTGTTCCAGCACTGTGCCTATGGGAACGATGATGTGGGGCTGGTATTTCATCTGTGTCCTGTGATGCAGTGGCCACTGATGGAAGCCAGCTGGACTGGGAACCACAGATGGGCTCAAGAGCTGGAGAAAGTCAATTTGAAGAAAACAAAGGAGACAATCAGACAGGCATGAGCAAAAGCAGATAGAAGATGTTAAAAAATCCTGAATGCGATTGATGTGGTTTCCACCTTTTCCTGAAGCTTACCTTTATTTGCACCTGTAAATGTCTTAGGCCAGACAGCTGTGCCATGGCATTGGCAATAATTCCTCTGAGGCAGACTGGTTAGTGTTGGGTTTCTGTCATGGCTGCAGTGTTGATGCTTAATGTCCTCCAAAGGCTTATGTGTTAAAGGCTTGGCCCCGACGGTGGTTTTTTCAGGAGGTGGTGGAACTTCTGAGAGATAGGATGGAATGCAGGCATGCCCTCAAAGGGTCTGTGGGTGCCCAGCCTTTTCCTTCAGCCTGTTTTGCTCCCTGCCTTGTGATGAGACTAGCATTTTTACTTTGCCTCATGGCCCCGCCATGAAATACTGTCCTGTTACAGGCCCAAAGTAACGGGGCCAGCCAGGCATAGTCTGAAGCCTCCAAAATGTGAAAAACATACGTCTCTCAATAAGTTAAACCTGTCCAATGGTGGCGGAAAGCTTCCAGTCATTTTTAACTGAAGACATAGATCATTGGTAAGTCACAAAAGAGTACAGCTACTGTAGTAATAGTGAAGCTATTGCTTCTCATACATCAGTGTCTGTAATGTGTTATAGTTGCTTTGTGTTCTCAAATAGTGTAAGTGTATTCCAGTACTTTTTCAGCAAGTTGTGCATAGCAAGATATAAAATGGTGTTTGGGGATAGGTATGGAAATAAAGTCTTCCTACAAGATAAATATGTAATCATATATTGTTTAAGTGTTATGACAAAATGTGCAGAATTCTAATCTTGATTGGATTTTAAATGGATCGTCCTTATTGCTTTGCAGCAATACTTCTATTGGCAATCTATATTTTATGTAACTCATTAATTCTAACAATTAGTTCATAATAATAAACATCTTGGTCTGTTATTAGATGTGGTAAACTGTGTTGATAAATAATGTTCTTGAGTCTCACAATTGAATATACCCTAAAATTCTCTTATATTGGCAGTAATGTAGTTCCTTTAAGAAGTGAGCATAGTTACTAATAGAAGTGCATGGTTATTAATAATTGCTGACATTGTAGAGAAATATGGATGTATATTCCTACCACTGATGCTTCCTACTTGGAAGCCAGGAGAGAAGAATGGAAAAGATTTACCTCTAGAGCCCTCACAATGAAACAGCACTGAGGACATCTTAATTTCACGTTTCTAGGTTCGAGAGCTGAGAAACAATAAATTTCTGTCAAGTTATCCAATTTGTGGCATGGTCTCTCAGCAGCCCTCATAAAATAACACGGGAGTTAGGGCTGGAAATTAGAGAAGACAAGGCCGGAAAGATGTGGAAGAAATAAGTGATTCTGAAGGTTTTAAGAGAGGAGGTCACTAAGGTACTGATTCTGAGTGGTTTGTAAACACCAAAAGAAAAAAAAAGAGTGAAATGATAAGCTTCACATGTTGCAAAGAAATCCTGGCTGCCTTTAAATAGATGTTTGCAAATAATATATGACAGACTGTAATGGCGGCTACTGTTGCACAGAGGAGAGGCAATGGGGGACAAAATAGGAGAGCAGTTAGCACAATGATATAGAGATGGTTTGTAAAGGGATTAAGGGGATAAAACTGTAAGATTTAAATATTGATGAGCTGTGGTTGGGAAGAAAAGAGAAGCGTTAGATACAACATTGTCTCAAGGAAACTGGAAAAAGATGGTACCAGGTTTTACAAAAGGTAATGGTCATGAACTAAGGTAGGCACAGGAAATCGATTTCAGACAGTGCTGAGATCAGTGTACATATGGGATGGCTGTCATTTTACGAAAGGGCTGGCAGGTATTCTTGGGTGAGTTGTAAATTGATAAAAACACTAGAAAATTAAAATGTTATGAGTGATATTCTTTGTATAGTTTAAAGGATTGTAGAAAAAGAACATAGACTAAAGGTCACATATGTGCGGGGGCGGGGCAGGGGCAGGAACGTGGTGAAGTGTTATTTCTAAGGTTCTCACAGTTGTTAAGGCGTGAGGTGATAAGCTTTAAATGAGTAAAAGAAAGCAGTAACGGCATTTTATAATGAAATAAACTTATGTTTACCTTTAGTATAAAATAGGCTGAACGCAGTGCAGAAGAGTTACTGCTTTAACAGACATCTCACCTAGATCTCACCTAGCCAACTTACTCCAAGCAATAAGTTTGATTTGCATTTTCAAAGGTGTTTACTAGATAAGCAAATATAAAATGCTAAGAAGAATTACCTTCCATACTTTTACCTAACATAAATGTAAGAACTCTTTTTTATAAAATTTTTATTGATGCACATAAATAGAAAATAGCTGTCTAAAATTCCTTAAATTATGCAGAGGAAATTGTAAAATGAGAGAGATTTGACATACGACATTTTTTATTCTAATGTGATGTGAGTATCAGGCAAAATAACGCACTGGAATACTACAACAGCAGTGTTGTTCTCATACAGAGTCCACCCAGAAATGTATAAACACTTCAGGGAAAGAAAAATAATAGTTCGATGATTTTGCAACAGATGGTGCTACCTTTTTATGAGAGATCCTAGGGAAAACCCACTCCCCTGCAAGCCCTTCAAGGTGAAATAGAAAATGCACGTGTGGCGATCTCAGTGACAAAGGTTACTCAAGCCACAGTGCACCACGCTAATAAATATCTGGAAAATAATGGGAACCACTTTGAGCACCTTTTGTAATTGTAGAGACCAAAGATCACTTGTATTAATCTCAGAATGTCTTAATAAGTTTAGCATTAAAATATTTATTAAAGATTTTCTTTTCCTAAAATGTGCATATATTTTTTGGTGGTCTCTGTATTTCCCTGCAGAAAGATAAACAAAAAGTAAAGGATATTTTTGTGGAGTTCATGCATAGAAATATTACTGATTTACCATGCATATAATTGACATTGAAATTTAATTGTAATCCAAGGACATTGGTCAAAAAAGTGCAAACACAAACTAGAACAAAAATAGATAACATGACCTCAAAACAAAATGATAGGAATTAACAGTGGTTGCTGCATTACATACTTTGATCTTCAACAAAATTGCTCAGTCCACCAGACATAAGAATGTAAGATGGATCAAACAATCAAAGACAGTAAAAAGTAATTAAAAAAAAAAAACATTGGAAATGATGCATGGATTCACCATAAAGTTGTCTTCATTGTTGTTTTGTTAGTTTTTTAAAAATTTTTAAAATAAAAAAGACAGTAAATAAAGAGAAAAAAGTAGATAACAAGTAAAAATGACAAGGAATAGTAAACAGAAAATAATCTGGCAGTTTGAGCCATGTGCCTTTGGTGTGCTGATTTCATTTCAGCCCAGTTAAAATGGCTATTGTAAAAAATAAATTTTTTAAATATGGTGATAAACAAACTCTGAAATCTGAACTCAAAATCTAATTACTTCAATTGTTATCCATATGATTTTGAGGAATTTGCATCACTGAGTTTTCTCACATGGAATGTAGGCTAGAAATTACGCACCACAGTGCTGGGTTTACAAAGTTATCTTATGAAAGGAAAAACACTCAAGTGAAAAATTTGATAAATTGCAATAATGGCTCAAGTCTTTAACACTTCTGCACCCCATGCCTTCTGATCATACGCTCCTACCGGGACTAGGCAGTCACTCACCATGACTTTCTTTAGCCAATAGGTGGTTAGCAAATTTGACACTGGCAGAAGTTTGAAAAATGCCTTCCATATTTCCAATTCCCAATTCCATTCTCGTACTCTTGGAACTGTTGCAAGAATATGTACAGACCAGTCTACAAGGATGTGAAAAAGGTAGTTAAGTAAGAACCAAGGCTAGCCAAGGCCAGCCTACAGAGAGCCAAGCAAGAAAACCCAGCAAATATAGATCTATCTTTAAAACTCTCAATAGAGTGTAGAGACGTGGGTGATCCCAGATAAAACAGGGATCTGTTTGCAAATGCATGGTCATGGGATCAATAGTAAATGCTTTCAGTTACTGAATTTCTTGTCAGTGCATTACACAGCATTATTTTGATATATTTTATATGGAGATAGAATATTGAGGTTGAGAAACAAACATGAAGGTGTTGTGGAGGAGGAAGTCTTTGCCACATGTAATGCTCACTGTGCAAAATGAAGTCCTAAGAACCTCATGAGCTTAATTTCTTGACTTGTATGCCTGATCTGGAAAGGAAATAACCCTCAGTGTGTGTGTTTGTACCAACGATTCCTTCTATACCCACTTAAAGTCTTAAAATCGGTACTCCCATGGAAACTCGGACTGTTGGACCCTAAGTTAATGAGTTAATGAGTCAACACTCTTTAAAAATGTGATTAAAAGAAAGTTGTTTCACAACTCATAATTACCCCAGTTGAGCCAATCCAAGCCCAGATCTCAGAATGGAAGGATAGCTTTCACATATTTTTTATAATTAAACAAATACTATATTTTTACAAAATTATACTAGATAATCATAAGGTTATTATATATTTTAGTTGGCTCTTTAAAATGCTACTAGAAAGATTATATGTGCAACTGGAATGATGACCAAATTTCTCATCAGCCAGAATAGCAGAATGATTCTTCCAGTGCATTTTTAAAATTGTCAGGCTAGAATGTTACATATAGTATAACCATTACTTAAAAGTGAAAGGAGTATATTTTCATTTAGAATGTTTTATTCAGGTCTTGATCCCTTGACAAAATACATAAGAAAGTAAAATTAAAACAGGAACAGTTTATTCTGTCACACAGATTCAAAAATTCCAGTGCATGGTCCACTGGTTCCGTTTGGGTGGGCCTGGGTGACACAAACCATCATGACAGAAGAGAGGTACTCATCGTGTGGCAGCTGGGAAGCAGAGAAGGAAAGAGCCAAAGAGGAAGAGTCCAGACACAACATAGAGACCCCATGATTGAGCCTTCATGAGCTACTTTCTTCAACTCAGGCTCACCTGCCACGTGTCCATCACCTCCATGTCATCGAATGATGCTGCGTCCGTCGGATAATTGATTGACGAAGTGAGAACCCTCATAGTCCAATCAGCTTCTGAAAGTCCCACCTCTGAACACAGGATATTTTGGGGGGTAACTTTCATGTATGAACCATAACAGAGAGTGACTGGCAGTTGTTTAATGATCACAGCTATCTCTGAAAGAGCTTCTAAGTGATTCTTATGTAGTAAATATTTGTAAACCAGATTAGAGGGAAATGACCAACTAATGACTTTTCACTGCTAACCATATCCAAACTAAGTGAAAATATGTTAGCACTTCAAAATAAGCATTACAAATGAATAAGGCAAAATGCAACCAGCTTGTTGATAGTAAGGCAGGGCATAGATTAGGTTTTGGGTAAAAAATAATATAGAAAATGGAATGAGGTGACCAGAATTAAAGTTAAGATTCATTTTTCATGCGGTGTGACAGAGATAAATAATTTTACCCTTTATTACATATGTGAATTAAAATGAAAGCATAATACTTGAAAATACAATAATAAGAATATATAATTTCTGAAACAATAACAAGAATAAAAGAGGTTATGACTCACAAAACAGAGATATCAAGAGTATGATAATCAGAAGTCACTATTAGATAATTATAAAAATGAAATATATCACTCATCACTATAACTACCTCTGGAATAAAACTACAGTGATGAATAGTCTCAGTGGGATATAAGACATTAAGTTATAAAACCTTTGACACTATTGAATGAAGAAAGGTACATTGGGCAAATTCTAAGTACAGATAGCTGTTGTACCATACTAGAAACACTTCCTTAAAGACACGGTTAAGGTTGATGTATCCTTATTAAAGGCATAGAGATGAAATGAACTACTCACCGGAAGGACGGAACAACTCAGATCCAGTATTTAATGAGTTTTAATTAAAAACACAAGGCAAAAGTATAAATATTGATCAACTTAAAATCACACTTAGAAATTTTAATAACTATCTCTTTGAAATTAAACTTAATATTTGAATTTTTAAATATATAGAAACGTATACACATCAGTGAAACCGTATATTGAGGTGAGTCACAACACAGATCCATATTCTATCTATATATTACATTTCGTTTAAGAATGCATGAATTTTTTATTGTAATTCATATAAAATGCACTTAAAATGAATAATACCTTAGAGAGATAACTTACTTCCAACATTTACTCCTAAAGAAATGGAAACCAGAACAAACCAAGAATTGTTAAATAAAGAGATAACTTAAGATTTATTACAAATTCTCATTCCTCATACAGAAATAGAAGGGATAGTTTATTTTCCTGACAGTTCTTATCAGAATTTCAAGAACTTATGTCCTTTATGTTACACATTTTTTTTCAGAGTAACAATGGCAAAGCTTCTTCAACACTTTATGCAGCTAGCATAAATTGTTGTAAAAACAAGACATAGAGACAGAAAGTTATAGATGGATTACAAATGAGTTATAAATACCCTGCATAAAACTTTATCTAAAATACAATAATACAAAAGTTTTATAAAGTCACAATAATACGTTATGTCACTATAGTTTTTAAAATCCTTTCTTTGATCTAAACAACATGACTGAAGTAAACAGATTTGTTAGCATTGAGTACTTTGTATATGATCTTACTGATTACTTCATGCATAGTCATTCTGAAAAATTTAAGGAGTTAAGTTTTAGAGCTTATCAGTTAATAGTTTTTCTAAGTGTTTCTGGATATGTATTCTAATGTATCCTTAAAATAATCTACATAATGAACAAGATGAAGAAATTGAGGATCTGTGAAATGAATTGAAAATGAGAAGAGTGGCTTTGATGGATTACTCCAAATCGGCGAGCTAAACCTTTTCAGTAGCAGAATGTCCTTGTTGTGCTTGATTTAGGGTTCAGTTGTACATTTTCCCTTTAACATACTTACCCATTCACAGTTGGGTCGTTTCATATCATGTAATGTCACTCTCTGTTACAATTCATGAATATGCACTGAGACTTATGTAGTGTAGTTCTAGAGGTAGAGTTTCAATAATAAGAACATTATACCTTCAGTGTTATGAATATGCTAATTTTGCTATAAAATCAGGCATGGGAAACTAATTTTATGTTTAAAAATAAATGTGCAAAACAAGTCTGTTGACATTTATAAATACAACTGGATAACTAGTGGATATTTTGCATAGCAAAGACACCTCCTGAGACCAAGGTTCATATTGCTGTAAAATTCATAGTATATATTCTATGTACCATACTACATTAAGCGACTGCAAAAGAAGATCGGGTTATGTGTTTTTAGTAGATGTGCATTAATCTCTACTCTGCATACTCCACTGTTACATTTCTGAATAATAAGTAATCTGACAATGTGTCATCAAAAATAATTCTCCTCTCTGACCTTACTCTATAATATTTCTCTGAATGAAAAGGAAATCTCAAGTTATGTGATAGTCCAAACCTACTATGCATGAAGTAGCATAATTAAACAAAGAAATATTTGAAGAAGGATGTAAAGCCATGGATATACTCACATTGTGATATACCATACATACAGTGATACAAAAATTATTTTGTAACTGTGTTTGCCTGATAATACATGGTCTTGATTTGCATATTGTTATGATTTGTGCCTGCATGTTCCCCCAAATCCTCATGCACTCATGGGTCGTGCTTCTAGATATTTGATTGCTCCATAGTCCAATGCTGGGATTATGGATGTGAGAGCTACACCTGCCCTGGGGTGGATAGTTTGCATATGTAAGGGAGAGAAAGAGGCTGCTTTCTGCCACTCCTCTCCTTTGCCACGGCTGCTATTGCCATTTTTCCACCTCCATGAACTGTTGCCCTGTGCCATGTGCCACGCTGTCTTGGAGCCAGCTGAATATGGACTAAAACCTCCACAAACTGTAAGTTAAATTAATCTTTCCTTCCTTAATTCTGGGTGTCAGCTATTTTGTCTCAGCAAAGAGAGAAAAGTAACTAAGACATATCTGTACAATAGATAATATTCTTAGCTTACTTGCCATAGTATTTATAAGTCACCTGTTACATATTGCATAACTAATTTTCCTCTCTCGATATTAGGAAATACTCTTATTTTCTGGTTTCTAGTCATATTCAGTCACTTAGTTTTTCATTCTCTCTCTCTTTCTTTCCTCCTTCCACTCCAGATCCTATTCTTCCTTTTATAGCCTTCTATACTGGAGATTGCTAGAGATCAGCATTATTCACACAGACTATACATACATTAGTTAATCTGCTCTCAGATTGGCGGTGTCTAGCCCTTGCAATTGCGGATAGCAGCAGGAGGTTTCACTCTCGGCTTGTGGGTATCTGGTTTGCTTTCTCCGTACCTTCTTCCTCCATCTGCTAACTGAATTCCCTCAAAGGCAGAAGAAAGCCCAACTACCAGTTGGCAGCAGTCTTGTCTGTGAGTCAACAACTGAAGAAGATATAGAATAGCCCAGAAGAGCCTTACAAAGTGCATAGGGATGTAAAGTGAGTGATAAATAAACGTCTTTTGACTTAAGATAAGATGTATTTAGTAGTGTACTAAGAAAATCTTTTATTTTATAATTTCCCTTTCCTCTTCTTTCTTTTCACTTTGTTTTTTTTTTTTTTTTTTTGGTACCAGGACTCCAACTCAGCATCTTGCGCTTCCCAGGTAGGCATTTGTGGCACTGAGCTATATCCCCTCTTTTCACCTTGAAGGCAATATTTATTGATTATTCTGTAGCATGCATTTTATGTAATACATCAGACACAAACAGATGAGATGCAATACTTGCCTTCAAGAAGCTCACAAGCTAAGGTTGAGAAAACGTGAGGAAGCAGACAAGTACAATGCCTTTTAGTGAATGCTGTTACAGGTTTTCTGTAATGGACCCTGTGACATAGAGGATCCTAGGGGAGGCATCCTAGAAAAAGTGGTGCTCAATCCAAATATAAAGGACAAGGAATCTTTGTACACAGGAAATAAATAAAGACATTTCAAAGTCAGGTAATAGTAAGTCTTCCTTGGGTTTCCAACTGAGATACTTCAAGATTATTCTTTCTTTTAGGATGTTTGCTCAAGTACGTGACCTTGCAGTCGTTACATCAATGACAAGAAAACGTCTAGTCCTTTTGGTTGATCTTCTTACTACCTGTTGGTCCACCCATTCCTACCGTTTCACCTCTGCAGAGGTTTCTGTGGAGCATCAGTATCAGTACGTGTCTCCTTTGTTATGGTAACAGCCGTGGGCCTGGCCCTTACGTTCACTTACTACCTCCCAACAATCTTCATACACTAGATAGAGCCAGATTGCTGTAACTCAGATATAATCATATCTTTTCTGTGGTTCAAATGCTGATAAATTTTCATTGCTCTGAGGTTAAAAAGTCCAAAATCTTTAAGGTGGAATATGAACCTTTATACTATGACTTCAGCAAACCTCATGGATACCTTTTTAACCAGATATTACCCCGAAGTGTATAGTCTAAACATACGAAGTCTTTACGTAACCCTGAAATGTACTTCATTACACCATAGCGCTCTATAACTTGCCTATACACCTCAAGAAAAATAGTAAAATGGAAGTGCACATATCTTCAAAGCAGACGATGTGCAGGTGTCTGAACAATTTGATAGCCATGCCTTGAAAGGTCTTGTCTAAATATGCCCAGACTTCAGAATAACCACTGGGGTTTGTTACCATGTCAGCATCAATCCTAAGTTATTGATTGGTAAAGGGAATTCTATTGAAAAGCTTGTTTCTGATGCATTTGATTGAGTTGTTTCAGGCCAGGTCATTAAAGTCTGATTTTGTTTAAGGCCCTGAAATAAAACAAGAGAAATATCTGCTTCTGTCTGACTCCTGCCTAAGTACTCTCCCCAAGAGAGGGCGAGCTGCTCACAAGGTAGTGGAGATCTCAGATATTGACTGGAGTTTGTTGGCGCCAGGCCACCATTGCTGTGCATTCAGTTGTGGCTGTGCTCTCCTGGGCTCTCTTTGGCTTCTCCTTTTGTTCTTGGGTGTACTTGGTTCACTAGCCATGGCATGCTCTGTAGACTTTCTTAAGTGTTTGCGTCTCTCCTTGATTTACTTTAAAACTAAGATTTCATGCGATATTGAGAGAATAGCACATGGTTTAATATAATATGGTTTCGTTTCTGTTTTTCAATGCTGTCTTTACCTAGTTTTGAGGATAAGCCAGAGACCTGTTAGTTCCTCTTATTGAACAGCTAATGAAATCAACCTTCCAGCTTCTTTCCTTCTTGGTTTCCTGCATACTGGGACTACTACATACCTGTCCTAATGCCTATTTGGCCAAATAGGAGGCAAACAGACACAGGACACTGAATCCAAAGCCCCCAAAATCATTCATATTAGCAGTTCCCCTGGTAAGTCATGAAACCTACACATTCACTCCAGTTGCCATGCAAAGATTGTCTTGCTTCGCCCCAGCTTGCTGAAATCATCTCCAGTGTTAATGTGGTGGGTTGCACTGCCAAACAGGTTTTCACATAACAAAGAAATCAATTTTCACCTATTGTCATTGTGTTGTACCTTTCAATCAGAAAAAAATAAATTGAATTTCATAAAACAGATGGTAAGAGAAGAAAAGGAAGGTGCGATTATCATATCACCAAGACGAAGATTCTAACTCAACTTTTACGAATACCCTACATGGGTGTTCCTGAGGGATGCCCAGGCTTGCCAAAGCACTGTATTTTACTTCCCATGTGACTTCTCTTCCTTATATTTAGATTTTGTAATAATCCCAAGTGAAGTTAGAAAGCAAAGTCACTAGCAAAACTACAAAAGAATTCCAATATTTCTGGGTCTTTAATGATCATGTTCTCAAAGTGCCAGTCAAGTTAACCCTGTATTCCACCATACAACATTTGTAGCTGAACAAATGTATGTCCAAGGAAAACATTTGGAGAAAAATCAGAATGTGAGCCAATTAAGGTCCTAGTAGGATTCCAGTAGTGTCAACAGACATGAGATTATTTTACATTTTATTTATTTGCTCAGCTGAATCTAAATGATGTTTCAAAAGAAGTTTTTTCATTGTTAAGACAAAATATGTGACACCCAAAATTAAGGAAGAAAAGGTTTATTTAGCTCACAGTTTGTGGAGGTTTCAGTCCACACTCCTCTGGCTCCAAGGCAGGGTGGCACATGACAGAGGACAACAGTTCATGGCAGCAGAAAACAGCAAAAGTAGTAAGTGCAAAAAGAGGGGGGAGAGTGGCAGCAAGGAGCCTCTTTCCCTCCCTTACACTGTATGCAAACTACCAGCTCCAGGGTGGGTGTAGCTCTCACACCCATGAATCAACCACAAACTCTAGAAGACTGCCCCATGACTGTGTGAGGCTTTGGGAGGACAAGCAGACAAAAAGTAAGGTTCTGTTTCAGTAGAAAAAGAAGTGACTAAACACTTACACAGTAGACTATCATTGAAATACAGAAGGTCAAGCAAAACGTGTAGAACTTAAGGCAGTATTTGTAGATAACTATATAAATGTTTATATTGAGTCTCTTGGGGATCTGAGAGAATTTTAGAACATATATACATGTATGTATAAACATATATGGATATATTCATACAAATATGTGGTTATATAAGCACTAAGTGTTTGCAACGTCCAAATGGTAACTCAAATAGTCACTGAGTTGAAAATGTTTCATAATACAGTATAATTGTCTAAATTATAAATAATGAACAGACAATTAATTGATTTTTATATGTCCGAGATTCTGACTCATGGTACATTGTCTGTAAGTAGGTGATTGAGGAACAGATTTCATTTAGATATACCATCATAAAATGCTCTAGAGAAGGAGGTAATAACTATTTTACAATAATTATTTTACTTTTAATTGTGACTTTAAAATGTTGTTCACACAAACCTGGAAAGAAATTGCACTATGAAATACAAATGAAAAGAGAAGAAGCAAAATGGAAGAATTCTAGTGTTCTGAGGAGAGCGTTCTCCAAGAAAGTAATTTTTAATGCAATATTAACAGAGTTTTTCATATGACAGTATTAAGGGAAGAATATAAGAAAAAGTACCCTGAGTATTTTCATTGTTTTTTTAAACAAACCTTTATTGAGCCTATTTTCATACTGTACCTCATTTTAAAGTTATGAAAATTATATAGAAAAAGTATCTTCTGTACTTTCAAGAGTAAAATTGTATTCAGGAAGTCTGACTGCCAAATTTTTACTGCAAGGCCAATTCATGAGACAGAAGCTGAACTCCCCAGATCCAGTGCATTTTCTGTGACATTGTGCTACTGCTGAAGATGTGAAATTGTTCCACATCAAGTCCCTTAGAGAAAAAGTTCAAAGTGGGAGAAGGACCTGAGAAGGGTGGAGAATTTGTTCAGTGTGAGGTACTTTTTCTACGCTAGGATACTCTGGACAATGAACAAATGGCTTGTGTTTTATTGGTTATCATTTTTATCAACCCATACCAAAAAGTCTGCCTCTGTCTCTACAATGAAAGCAACCACAGGAAAGTGATTTTGTCCACTCTTGAGCCTGGATTTGTACTTTTATGGCACCAGGGTGGAAGTAATGCAGAGAATCACAAAAGAGGGTAATCTTAAGAAACAAAGTCAAAGGTATCTGCTTCAATCTCCTCTAAACTAAAATATTTCTCCTGAGATTCATCCCCAGAACTAGGAAGGATGACTCTAATTTAAGAATAAAGCCTTCCCCATACCTAGTTATTTTGGACTTTTTCTAGTCCTCTTTTCTGGTTTTGCCCCGCCTTCAGCTTTCCTGCTGAAGTTAGAGAGCCCTCCCAAGTTCTTCCAGTCCCTTTTGGCTAGAGTGGACAGAAGCACATGTGCTGGACATGAGGAAGGAAGGCAGGGATAAAACTTAGGAAGTAAAAGTCAGTAATTTGGAAATGCAAACAAATTTGGACTCCACAGTACTTAAATTATGCTTTTAATGTGACTTTTTATAACTGTAAGGGGCAATTTGATGGCCTTATTTAAGCATTTTGAGCGAAAGTAAGAATGATATTAATGCATTATATATGAGCTTTTGCATAAAATGAATTCAGTCTTTGCAATGATAATTAGTGTTTTTTAATAAAGTATTACATTCAAATAACTGAAAATGAGCATTAGGTAGGTCTTAATGTACTCGTAAGCTCATAAGTCCGTAAGTGATTTATAGTGCTGAAGAGACACTACAGGAAATACATCTATGTAATGAGAGTGCCAGAAGATATTTGAGGAACATCAATTTAATGTTTTTGTTATAATTTTACTTCATACACCACCATTTTGATATCACCACAAGTATTGCTAAATGGAACTACAGAGTGCCTATAGGTATTTTGTTCAGATGTAGGCTTATTAACAGCACCACGGAACTAATAATAATAATAATAATAATAATGGTAGTAGTAGTAGTAATGTAATATTTTGAGAAACAATGAAAACTTTCACAAAATGACAGACATAAAAATGTTAGTCATAGAAAGTACACAAATACAGAGAAAATGTCTAGTTAGATGTCATCAGTTCACACACGCCTGAATCACTGCAGATGATTAAACCAAGAGAAACTTATGCTTATGTGTTCTAATTACTACTCTGTTATCGTTTGGTGTCCATTTTTGGTAGAAAGTTATAAAGTTTAAGGTTCAATTTCTGGTTGGTGATTGATTTCTTTGTGATTAATTAGTTGCACTTAGATGGTATAGCAGAAAAAGACCTAAGTTTGGAATTAATATAAAGTAGTGATGGAAGGCGAGGTTATTACTAGCCAGCTGTGAGACTTTGGACAGTTATCTCATGGCATGGGGATTTTAATGTTTTCAGCATTTAAAGTTGGGGATTTAAATCTTGTTTATAAGATTGAGGATTAACATGCAGTGTGATGGGTTCTTTACCTGACACGTTATAAATAGATCATGCTCCATGTTAATATATGAATTTTATGTTATAAAGACAAGAACCATATATATGTATATTAGTACACATAAATGTATATTTTATATTATAAATATATATCTACTTTTATAAATACGTGTTTTGTAAACTATCCTTTCATAAAGCTTAACATTGCAATAGATACAGATGTATAATGCAGTTATTTCTTAGCACTGATACCAACATGTGACTGCGTCATTAAAACAATAAAAAACAGAAAAATAAATATTTATAAATAAACAAAACTAAATATTTATAAATAAAGACTTAAAACCATAAAACTCTTTGAAGAAACATAAAGGCATCAGTCTTGCCAATGACTGTTTATTAGAGTTGAAACCAAAAACCGAGAGAATGAAAAAACAAAAGTGGATGTGTCCTATAAACGCTCCTGTACAGCAAAGAGAAGGCAAGTAAACAGTCAATCTAGGCAATGGAAAAAAATATTTGCAGACTATAAACCTCATAAGGGAGTAAAATCCAAAATATATGAGGAAATCATACAACTCAATAGCAAAAAACCCCACAAAAACAAAACAAAATTAGCAAAAACCTGAAATAACCATTTTTCTAAAAACACATACAAATGGGCAACAGTTGTATGGAAAAATACCCACCATCAGCAATCATCAAGGAAATGCAAATTAATACCACAGTGACATATCATCTTATACATAGCTACTATAAAACAAACTATATGTAAAAATAATAAGAAGGACCTGGAGAAAAAAGCTTTGTACACTCTGAGGAATATAAATTATTTAACCATTATGATGATTTCTCAAAAATTAATAGAACTGCTAGTGGGATCCAGCAATCTGACTTCTTGGAATATATTCAAAGAAATTGGAAGCAGGACCTCAGAAATATTTGCACTCTCATGTTTATTGCAACATTACTCACGATAATCGAGATATGGAAATTACCTCAGTGGTCATCAAAAAATTATGCATGTGTGTGTGCAATGGCATATTAGTCAGTCTTTGAAAAGAGGGAGCTCTTGTATTTGGAATAATGTGGATGAGCCCAAAAGACTCGTTGCTAATAAATGATCCAGAAAGAGAAATATTAATAGTGCATGACCCCACTTAGAGTTGGAGTGAAGAAAAGTTGAACACATAGCAGCAGAGTGTACTAGTGGTCACCAGAGGCTCAGCAGTGGCATACAGAGAAGATGGTAGCTAAAGGATTCAGACTTTTAGCTACAGATGAATAGGTTCTACTGAACCTCATGGCTTTGTATGTGCATTAAAAGGTATACATTACTTTTCTGTATTTTCACTACACACACACACACACACACCCCAGAACTAACCAAAGCAAAAAAAAGTAGAACTATGTGAACTGATGGATATATTAATAGCTGGCAGCTAGGTGTGGCGGCACACACCTATAATCATGGCATTCAGGAGCCTGAGGCAGGATGAGCGCCTTGAATTCCAGACCAACCTGGGCTACAAGGTGAGTTCAAGGTCAGTTTGAACTACAGAGCAAGATCCTATCTCCAAAAAAGAGCTGATCACAGCTGTCTTCTCATAATGTATACATATAACAAAATATCAGTTGTACACTTTCAGTGTATTTAGTTTTATCCATAAACTAATTAAATTGGTAAAAGGACTATAACCTTTAAAAGTCTTTTTCTATCCAAGCTTGTCATAAATGGCTTCCAGACATTATCAAATCATTAATAATGTCTGTACTCACAGACATTATCAATCCATTGTTTAATAGCTGATGCTAATTAATCAAAATGAATTAATATTATTGCACTTTTCAGAATGGATATTCCTTCAATTAGCAAAATAGGATCTATAAAGAATATCTGTACAAAGATCAAGAGTAAAAAGTATTTACAATATTTTCAATATTATGTCCATACATTTTCCATCCCCGCATTAAACTATTAAAAGTCAATAATTCTGTGCTCCTGTTCTTGGTGATTTATCCTTAAGAAACATCTTTTTATAGTTTCTTCCTCAAATGCAAATGGCTTTAGCAAATGTTTCCAAAATATCCCCTAATTTATTCTCCCAGCATCTTTGTCTAGATATTCCTTGATTAATTCCTTGATTTTCCTACTTAATCTTTATCTTCACCAGTAGGTATTTCTTTGGTGAATACATCAATCTAGATTTTGTACCTGGGTCTTCATGGCTTCCTCAGTATCTGGGTCACTCTCCTGGTTTGACTTAAATTCATTCCCTACTTGAATGTTTCTCTTACCAGATTCTGATATTTTAATTCTGCTCCTCTTTTTTAAAAGTTCTACTGCAGTGGGGCAGCCAGCGTCTGACATAATCGGTGTTTAATAAGTATCTGGTAATTGAGTGAAAGATGATTTGGAGAAACAGTAGAGTTTATTTCCCTCAAATCCTAAGCAGATGATCATATGTCTCTCTAGTTGGTTCATTATAATAATAGCGAACATCAGCACGTCATTTACTATGCTCTGTCATGGTGCCTGGTATTTTAGGTGCATACTTCATCCCTAATGGTTGAATAGTATTAATATTATCAGTATCATATTACAAATAAATGAAAGTAAGGTTAGAAATGTTAAGTTGTCCAAGAGTGCACTCCCTGTTTGGAACACAAGTTTATTTGGTTAAAAAAGAAGATCTTTTTATTATGTTAAGATCCCTTATTAATAATGAAATCAGTGTGTGTAATCTTGACATCAACATCTTTAAGTAAAGACAATAGTTTTCTTCCATTTTGAGCCATGCATTGTTTTTGTGTCCTGGGGATTGAGCCCAAGGCTTTTACACTAAGCTCTATCCCCATCCATGTATAAAATAGTTTTTCCTAGACAGGGCTCTAAATTGTGAAGTTGCCCCAGTTTGGCTTTGACTTGTTATTTTCTTGCTTCTGCCCTCTAGAGTCCTGGAATAGAGGCATTCCAAACTTGGCTTAAGACAGAGCCCTACTCCAAACAAAAGACAATGAAAAACAGCCAAGTTCCTACGCCCCGAACAAGGACAGAACTCTTAACTGCATTATTTCATTTGCTGTGCTTTTCATTTTTAGCAGAACAGCAAGCCAGTTAGTAAAATGAAGTCCCCTGTTTATGGGGAGAGGGATGCTGAGGATGGAACCCAGGGTCTTGTTCTTGCTAAGCACATGTTCCACAACTGAGCTACATCACCAGGCATTTGGTTAATAAGATATTATGGGTAGCGATTGACTTAAATGTCATTTGATGATTTCCAGCCCGTAAAGGAACAGAATCACTGTACTCACAAATCACATTAGACACTAGATAGAGAAAACACCGAAAATACTTAAGAGATTCCAAGGGTGACTGAAAATCTTACAACACTTCAGAGTGCCCACTGTAATGGGCACTTTTCACTGTAATGTCGTAGATTTGACAGGTAAATGAAAGCTTTCAGTGGTTACCTGCTATTATCCTAACTGGTATTACTAATTTTGCCATTGGAAAAAGTTTAAAACCCCAGATTCTCTTAGTAATTTAAGCACACCCCCTCAGAGACATGCACATCTTTATCATACTTCACACATCTATAGGTTTTAGAGAGATAGCAACTTCTCTTTGACATTTTTCTAGGTTATTGAACAGTACTCAGAGGGAAATCCACAGGCATTTGTCTTAAATGCAATCATTTGTAACCCGTTTGGATAATTGAACTGTCAGATTGGCCCCAGCCGGAATCCCCTGGCCACTAGACATTTGTTTTCTTTGTAGTAGTCAGTGCTTCTGTTTTAATATGCCTTGTTAGTGTGAAGAGTGCTGCCTCAAAACTACCACTAAGGAGAAAAATGGTCTGTGCTGCACATGAGAATAAGCTGCCAGAATAATGTACATACAACTGAAAGGATAAGTAATCTGTCACCTTATCTGACATATTAGTTTTATTTCTCTTACAAGAAATCTCCTGCCTGAGTTTCTTGTGCTTCAGCTGTCTTTGTTAAGCATAAATATTTTAAATTTTCATTTTCCCATGTGTAGTATATTGATGATTATAACCTGATTTGTTCCAGAATACTACTAAAAAGCAATCACAGTTGGATGCAAACATAATGCATTTGTGTAATTTTAAGAATTACTTATGCTTCTCTTGATTCTTTTTTGAAAAGCTAACTATGTTCCATACAAATACATAGCTTCTCCTGACCCTTCTTTTGCATTGAGTTCTGGGTTTGGTTTCACCACAGCTGACATTGATAGGTTAAGACTTCAAGAATATTGGAGGTCACCAATAGGTAATAGTGCCTGAAACGGAGCCCTTACCGAGCCTCACGTGCAGGGTAGAGGGCAGCAGTACAGTCACTAGTTCCATTCATCATAAACAAAAATTAAACTGAATTTCGTCACAAGCCTCTCCTTTCACAGCTTGAGAAAAGAATGGCTCTTTGTATAGCTTCTGTCTCCGTTAGACACTTGCTATGCATCATACAATCAAGCTTTTTCATTGGAAATTGCCAGAGTGCAACAGAGACAATGGATTTCAACAGATGTGTAAAAGAAAGGAAATGAAATGCCAGTTAGTTCTGTAATTTAGAACAACTATCACCCTCTCTATGACCCCAACCGTAACATTAAAGGGCAGTTTCCTGTTCTGAACACACATATTTAACTGCTCAATGAATTCTTCAATAAACACTTAGTAAAAATATAGTACTTAAAGTGGCTTGTTTTTGCCTTTCCATTTGCTTAGCCTCAGTTACAGGGCCTATCTCCATGTTGAATCCCAAATGACAGTCCTAGCCTTCCTGGGGATCCGTGCACATGGTATGTGGTGTGGGTTTTAGATTACCAGGAACTCCTGTTCCCACCCGCACCATCCAAGCTTCTGTTGTCTGTTAGGGTCCGACAGGCGTGGCACTCTAATAACTCTTAGTGTTTAAACTGCTCTTAGGTTTATAAAACCACTGCTTGTCTGTACACATCAATAGAGGGTGATATCCTAGAAAAGATTTGAGAAAGGACAAATTAGAATTCTTAGGACCAAACCCCTCTCATCTGGAGCTATAAATATAACCAAATGACTTCGGTTATTGTCCCAGAGCAGCAGCAGTAACAGTCACACTAGAGCCATAAACTGTGATGGGGCAGCCTTTGTAGAAGAACTGGTCTTGGGCTACATCAGGCAGCAAATCTGTTGAAGATTTGGAAGTATTTAGCCCAGTGGGAAATTCTGATGTATAGCTCTGAAGCGGTAAGCCATTCATTCTTTCATTCATTCACCCATCCATTCATTCACTCATTCATTCATTCTAACATTCATCTGGAGAAGACTTACCAGGTACTGAGAAGTGGAGATCAAGGTAGGGGTGTGGAAGAAGCAATCAGCTGAGTGTCCACTGAAGGCCCAAGAAAGGGATAACAGGCCTCAAAGAAGAAGTAATTCTCAAGTCTGGGAGAGAAGGTGTTTGAGGATGCACGCAGAAGAGTATGTTTGGGCAGGCACGGCCGGGGAGAACAGAGGAATGACTTAGATATGACTGTGTGTGTCAGTTCTTACGAGAGTGAAATTAACACAAAATAACTCCAGATCCAAAGTCATGAGCGAGTTAATGCCTATGGGTTGTTTTTAAATGTGCAACATATAATTACTATACAAACAGCAGCAAAATCAGAAACAAAAGTCATCTAGCTGGGTAGGGCCTACAGTTGAAATTAGTTAGACAAATGAGGTTCAGATGTCAAGAGTGGGGGCTCATTAGTTTCGATCAAAGCACAGAGAAGTGAGAAGGAGCATCAGGATGGACGGAAGGTGCCCTGGGGCACGCCTCTCTGCAAACTTGCTGACGAGACACACTCAACTCCTTCTGGGTGCCACGGGAATGTATTATTTCAGATGATAAAATAATCCGGATTCATACGTTAAGTTTTACTGAATTCTAAAGTTTAAACTCTTGGGGTGGCTGAGGTGATCGTTGCATGTAATTACCAGTTCTCCTCATTGCAGGTGTTTTCTGCTTCCCCTGATAGCACCTGCACCACATAACAATGTGGTGGTCACATTGTGGTCAATGGGATCACTTTCTTTACATGACATCAGTTTAAGACATGAAAGAATTTTTCTCTATTTCAAATATTATCTCTGAAAGGGTCAGGACTATGCTCTTAATCAATCCTCAGCTAATCAGTTCACATCAAAGGACAATATCAGGATAACCTCCCCCAAAAAGAAAAAAAAAACCCTTTCATTTTAAAAAGAGAGATCTTGGATAAAAGCAAAGGGGAAAGAAGTTACCAAAAACTGTGATTTCTATTTTTACCTCTGGTTTGATATTCTCAGGTCTCAACATTTCTTTGGATTAGCCAGTTTTTTACTTAGAAAAATTCATCCAGTGTATGAGCCTTGGCATCTCTTATAATTTCTCAGATCCTTGCCCTTCAAATTCCAGCTCTAGCTAGATATACAAGAAAATGAACAAGTATTTATTTCTAAATAAAAATTTACCAAAATTTCACACACATGTACAAATGAATATAATATATATGTAATATACAGAGTACTACATGCAATTTGTTTTCTATAGATTGAAAGGGGAATTCTATATTATATATGTTAGATAAATAATATTATTCTCACCAATAAAGTTTAAAATATTAACAATTTCTACCTGCACTTGCTTAAAAAAGTGCCAAGGTACCATTCAAAGAAAAATTTCCTACTTATTCATATCAGCCTAGGTAAAATACCACCTACACTGAAAACTTTGTAATATGTTGTAATCACTAAAAAAATTTGTCACTAATACTAACATGCTTTCAACAGATGTTTTAGGGCAATTTTGTTTTTACTCTTTAAACAACACAAGTATTAAAACTATGATAATTAGAACCACAGGCTAATGGATTCTGAGTCAAGTTTTCCTGCAGGTCTTGCAGGTCTAAAGAGCTCTATTGAAAATATCTCCTCCACAAGTTGCAATTTAGCTGTCCAGAACCTCCTCCCAAAATGTGACATTCCTCTGTTACTCAAAAGCATGATAAGATTTAGGTTGCAAAACATTAAACTTTTATGTAACCATTCTCTGGAGTGCAGAATGTGCAGAGAACCTTTCTGTCAATGAATTATGCATGTCAGTTTCTATCTTCACCCTATTTTCATGTTTAGTTTTTAAGCATTTACATAGCATGTTTCCCAGTAACTCATTATGCTGTAAATACATTTAAAGAAGTATAGTGTATATTTGTTTGAAAAAAAGTCTTATGAAGGGTCAAATTGACAGGCATTAATATGTAAGCAGCAGCTCCCAGGTGTGACTCACAATTCAAAGTCATTCATTCATACACATAACCTGAACATGTACTTACTGAATCTCTAGTACACAAAACCCCCAGACACTATAAATTAGAGAGCAAATTTTAAAAGTAAGCTATGTGAGATGATGGATAAGCTAATTATCTTGATTTGAGTATCATTTCACAATGTATATGTGTGTTGTACCCTTGAATATATGTGCTTGTACTTGACATAGATACTGAAAATATCAAATAGGGAAGCAGGTCTTAATCTTGAGTGCCACTGTCAAATGCAAGGTCCGAATTTACTGATGATGAAAAGTGCTTTTATACCTATATATTCTATTGACTCACTAAGTTCAGGCAATGCTGTGTCAAGGTGCAAGATTAGCCCAGGTTAAACAATTTACCAGGAAGATTCACAAAAATCAGCAGGAAACCTTTTACAGTAAATGATACAAAGTAAATCCAGCAAAGAATAAAAGTTCAAGGGCAGGGGATACAGCTCAGAGGCACAGCGCCTGCCTGGGAAGTGCAAGGTCATGAGTTTGATTCCTGGTACCAAAAAAAAAGAATGAAGGTGCAGAGATCGAAGTCCAAAGGCCTCAGGGCCAGGCTTGCAGTCAGTCCCTATCCTGCAGGGTCACACATAGGATATACGTATTTAAACCTTTCAGCATCAGTGTTAACGTAAGGGAAGTACTGTTTATTAGAGAATGTTATTTGAGACTCAGTGCTTCTGCACAGCTCCTGCACACAGCTTGTGCCTAACTGGTACAAAATTCCAGATCTGAGAGGAAAGCTGGTACTTGGTACAAACCACGTTGTTTGTACAGTTTGGGCAGAGTGAACCACCTTTCCCAGTTGTAGAGATCTTGGGAATGTTCCACAAGTCCAAGTTCACAGACAGCAGTGAAGATTCAGCCTTACAAGTGGCCCTATTTTACTCTTCTTGGCACAAATGCTGTCACAGGAAAGAGCTTGTTTCACTTTCTGTGTATTTCTGTCAGATCACTTATGATTATTTTCATCACGATAAAGCCAGCTGCATGTTCAAATGGGAAAACAGAAAGATGTGTAATAGAACACATGCCCTGAGACTGTATTTCAACCAACTTAGATAAATGTATATAACCCTGAGAGAACAGGCAAGAGTAAAATAGGTAGTAAGTATTACATTTTCAGAGTGTGTTACTTTTGTTAGCTTACCGGTCTTTAAGCATGGCTTGATTGAAACCTGGCTTGCAAAATTGCTGAAAACTCCCCTTTGAGAGTGAACTGGCTTCCACACAGCACAGTGACACAGTACCTATCAGTCATTTTTTTTCTCATCTTGTCTGTTAATATTCTACTGACCAAATTTCCAGGTCACAGGAGGGGACAGTGTACTCTTGTCTAAGAGAAGGATAGAAGTTTTGCTGCAGAAAGCTCTAGCCTACCATACAGTTTCTCATTCCGAATATAACTTTACAGTGTGTTTTCATCTGGTGCATCTTGTATAACTCTAATCTAATTTTATGTATCAAGAAACTAAAGTCCTGATTTTATTCATTTTAAATAGTTTTATTGACACTTGCCCTTTAACTAGTATTGTGCACGTAGGGGAGAACATAGACAAGGGGCAGAGGAGGGAGTTTGCTTTTAGTTTCTGTTTTACGTAAGTGTCCCAAATTTAAACGTGGAGCATTGTTTCTCAGTGAAGAATAAAGCTGCCTTTGCCAAGAGGCTCATAAACGCTCACTGGATTTTCAGTTTGTGGTTTCTTGACAGCTTCTTTCGGCTGTTCTGTGTAAGTTCCCTTCCGATATGTATTATGCTGCTTGAAATGGAAGCATTTTTACATCTCTAGTCCATGGAGTTTTCTTCCAACTTACAAGTGTCTCATAGGCTGTAAAGATTCAGCTGTGCACAGTTTTTATAAGGCTGGGTGACTACAAGCACCTGCATTGGATGGTTACTACGTTTTCTTGGGTAATCTCTGAGACAAGCAGACTGCTGCTAAGGTCATGAAAATATGCTGTACTACACTTAGAAAGCACTAGTGTATTTATAACATTATGTCCACACTGTTGATTAAATAAAAGCCGGGGTGACATGTCAACAGGGAGAATCTTTAATGTGATTTACATCCAGATCCACACCACTAACAGGATCTTTAATCTTTCTTAAAAATAAACTAATCCCTTTTTATTTTTCTGTGAACACAGAGGCTCAGAGGAATGACTGGCCACTGTGCATGGTGCAAGAAATGTCTCCAGGAGACATGTCATTAGGAGACCCATTTAGGGCCTATTGATAGTCAATACCACCACTGACATCATATCTACCTCTTGTGTAATTACCTCTTCGTCTGCTGTTAGCTTTCCTATGTGTTGTATCTTCTAAACAGGATTACAAATTTCATGTTAGGAATTTTATCTTTGCATCATATGATGTCAATCTGGATTCCCTATATGACTGTAGTGAGGGAGGACAGGCACAGAAAAACAGGAGTAACAACCAGTGCTTATTAGTTTCTTGAAACAATTACGAAATCATGCAACTTGGTCAGGAATGCATTGTCCATGAAGTTTTCATAAAATCCACATTCACTTTATGCCAAAGTCCTTTCCACGGATGCCAGCATGGGATGCCTGCTGCAGTCTTACCTAGGTTTACAAACTTACCCCTGACCATCACTTACTTGGCTGCTTTGACTTCACTACATTTATCTTCCTGCTTTCCTGTCCATTTTTGTCTAGTCTATGCCTATGCACTGGATTTTGTGTCTAAAGTGTCTCTCTTTAACCTGCTAATACTTCACCTCTCAGCAGCTTTGTGACTTAGCCTAGAAAATCACCCTTGATCCTGTTACCAGCTTGGGACTTGTCCAAATTCTTGATGTCTTACACAAGAAATTGAGCAAGACATCCAACCACTGCATAAGAATTAATGATTTATATGAAAAAGGCAGGACACACTGCACTGAATGGGAGCTGGCCAGTGAGAACTCACAGCAGCGAGTGGACTTTATGTTGAAGGTTTTAAACCTTGGAGTTTGGAGTGGATTGAGGGTTTAGTCTTAGGTCTGATGCCTGCTACTGACTGGCTTGACTTAACCATTCCATGAGATGCTGGAAGTTTTTTACCTTCGAACTGTCTTGGTTTCTGAAGCCCACCTGTGGGTCAAATCTGTGTAGTCAGTAACATGGTAATTAGGACTGCAGGCTGCCAAGTGTTGCAGAAGACCACTAGGTGCATGGCTGGGGACCTATTTGATACTGTGCAAGTTAAATTACCTCTACTTTTTCTCATTGTGTTTAGACATGGACAACTTGATCATGGGTTAATGTTTAACTCAGAAGACAAATCTAGTTTTGGAGAGCAGAACCAAGGTGGGCCTTGCCTCTTTTCTCGGCTGTCTTTTCTGGTTACTTTGTGTGCCTGATCCAGTCCAGGATGCAGGCATCGAGTCAAGCCAGCCCTGCCTTCTTCTCCACCCTTTTCCTTACTTACTTCCTGCCTCAACTTCCCCCTGGGAGGTATAATCCCTGAAAGTCCTCATGGGATGTTGAGAGTCTGGTGGTCTCTTGTGTAGGAGCTACTTCCAGTTGAGTGTGGCTCTTGTCCCTCCCTATAGCACATTATGGATATCTCACTGTGACTAATTTAGGAGCTGGAGAATGAGTCGGTCCATTCACCTGTGGGATTTAACAACACAGGTTGGAGTTGAGCGTGACAGCATGGCCTTGGTGGATTGGTTGAGTTGAAAGCGGCTCTAAAGCAGAAAAATAGAGCCACATTTTTATGGGTTGGGTTAGAAGGTGCAGAGTCAGTTTTCAGTATTCGGGAGAGGCTGGATGGCTTGCTGATTCACTGTTTGCAGGTAGAATTGTTGGATTCTGGAAGAGATAAACTTTGTGAGACAATTCAATAAGCAAAGATCGAACAAAATGAAGAGAACAATGCCTGCCAGAGGGACAGGAAAGAGTAGTGACCAGGAGAGTTAGCTCTGGTTTGTTTTCAAAAGAGACAAGTATTGAGCCTTTGTTTTCTAAGTTGGGATGTCTGATCACCTTAGTGTGTTTACAGCTTGTTGTACACTGCCTGCTTGGTTGGTATAGTAGCAGCGTTATTCTTTCAAAGCTATACAGAGACCTCCCGGTGCTGTAGTTAGCATTTCTAGACTTCTGTGGTTTTGAAGGGTGAGGGCTGCAGCTAAAGAATCTATTTGACCTTATCAAACCTTTAAGATAATGGAGATCTGAGAAAAGCCTTCAGAGAGCTCCAGGGAGAGGCACTGAAGTTTGACAGCTATAGGTGAAATAAAGAGAATATGGGAGAAGCTGAAATTTCCTGGTAGGTCTGTTAGAGTAGCTTAAATTGATCTAGGACAAACTCATGATGTTAGCAGATAGTCATCATCAGGCACTTAGGTATAAAAGCCGTTTTGGTAGCAGCCTCTGTCTCTTATCATTTGGTAGAGGTATTTTTTATGATTTTGACAGTTGTTTTATTTCATGTTTTAATCCCCTCTTGTCTTTATGAGAATTTTTTTTAAGGCTTTGCTTGATGAGTCAACATTTTCATTGTCCCTCACCGTAGAACCATAATTCCAAGTGTTGAATTCATCTGCTCGCACGTTGGAGGGGAATGTCTGTCAATTTAGAGGGAGGGTCATAAACTCTTCGGCCACATTTGAGCAACAAAGAGGTCTTGTAAAGAGTAGCTCTTCAGCCAGGTTTACTGGAGTCCATCATTAAATATAAGTGTACCTGTTTTGTAGGTTAGAGTCAGCATTGTGAAACATTGGATCAGAGCCCTTTGTTGGAAGTTGTGCTTTTGTACAAGTTTAATACAGTAGATACTAAGTTAGGAAAGGAAATATAAACCAAACCAACCAGAGAAAAACAGGTTGAATTTGTGTAACAGTTTTAAACCAGGAAATGATTTTTATACAAGTTTTATCAAAGATAATCAGAGAAAGAATACATTTTTACTAGTACTTGGTAGAGATTTTGTTATTGTTGCTGTTTTTTATCAGTCTAATTGTACGTGTTATAGATTAAAGTCAAAACTGGATGAAGAAATACTTCTTAAATAGTGATAGTTCAACTTCTGATGAGTTTAATAATTGACAAGATTAGTTATTTATTTTATATAACATTAAAATCATAATTATGAGTAACAATGTTGTATTGGTCCCAATGGCCTCTCCTTTGTTTATGAACATATTTCTTAGGTGCCTAATACCCAATTCTTTTTATTATCAAAATGATACTGTTAGAATATACCACATATATATGTAACCCAAAGTCTGCTATTATAAACGGTTAGGATTTGAGTGTGCACCAGTATAGCAAGGTGCATTTTTAAAACTTTGTGTTTTGGCCAGGTGTGGTGGCACATGCTGTAATCCCAGCATGAGGGAGACTGAGGCAGGAGGATCTTTGTGAGTTCAAGACAAGTCTGAGCTACAAAGTGAGCTCAAGGCCAGGCTGAACTGCATAGCAAGACCCCGTCTCAAGAAGTCAAAAAAAAAAAAAAAAAAAGGAAAAAAGAAAAACAAAGAAAAAACTGTGTTTTGGAAGTCTTGTATACCTGAGTAAAACAAATGTATCCAAAGTACAAAGCAGGTTGCAATAACCAGCATCAGAGTTTCTTCTAACCACCATAGAAGTTTTTGTGTATCATAGAACATCTCACACATGAATTTAGTAATGATTTGACAGCATGTGGTATGAAAGTGCTTACCTTAATACTGTAATTTTGGATTAATCTATGCACCTCTTCCAAAGTGTAAGTCCTTTCAAGGGAAGAGCCCTACTGTACTAAAATTTTGCTTTGAGCACCAGTAAGGGGCCTAGTGCGAGACACCCCTAAATACAGGTCTTGTGAGTAAATCACTAGAGATTTGAAGAGATACAGAGAGCTGTTTACCCCCGAGACTGCTCCCCATAAATAACCTATTGGAATACAAGGCGTGTTGGCAGCCATCTTGACTCTGGTTCCTGATGCAAATCTAAAAGGATAAGAAATCACTAAAATAAAACTGCATTTTTTAATGTGGTCCTTTTGTGCAGCTAAATCTGTATTTTCTTTCTTTTTTTTTTTTTTTTTTGTGGTACTGGGGATCGAACTCAGGACCCTGCACTTGCTAGGCAAGCGCTTATTCCACTGAGCTATATCCCCAGCCCTAAATCTGTATTTTCAAAAAAAGTCTATCATTGTTTTTGCTTTGTTTTGCTTTGGGCTATGTTGTTATTTTGTTATTGTCTTTAAAATAAAAAAAAATCTAGCATTTTAAAAGAATAATTCCATAGATTTCAAGGAGAGACTCTAAAATACACTGTAAGTTTCTTAAATAGCCACTGATATTAAAATTTCAGGTGAAGTTATATTTGTAAACTTTTCAATTACTAAAATTTACCAACTTTGTCTTTCTCCACAAATAGTAGTACTTTACTGTGGTCATCATCACCGTACCCTTGTTCCACAGTGTAGTGTATTCTCCTGGCCTTCTGCTTAAGATTCTTAGCTATCTGTGACACAATTATTATAATCTGGGTCAACACCCTTCATTGTGAAACTGAGCACTTCAATTCTATTTCTTCTTCATAGCCACAGGATATGATTGCTCAACCTTTAACACATTAAATGTGCCATCTTTTATAGAGATTCTATGTGATGACTAGATAGCCACTGTGGTGCTAGACTTTTTTAAAGTAACAAAATATAAAATATAAGGGGAGCTTTGTACATATACACAGAGTAGTTTATAAAAGGGAGATTCTTGATTCATTAAATGAGTAAGTATGAATAAATGGACTTGGAAACTAGTTTAATGATGTTGTGAATTAACTGTATTTAAAAAGAATGTGAAATTATTGTCATTTTCCACATTGACAATAATGACAGTCATGTGAATTATAGTATCACAGGACTGATGCCTGCTTTTTGAACACTGAAAGTCATTTGAACATCCGTTCTATAACAAAATAAATACTGATTCCAGTGTACCTTTGAGTCATTCAGCTTACTGTTTGGACATTGTTCCTATGGTTGCTATTTCTTTTTTTTAATTGACTTTTTATTTCTGATATTATTAGTATGTGTTTGCAGTGCATAATGGTTGCATTAGTCGTGGAGAGTGAGAACACATACATAATACGTTTTAATTATTTTTATCCTCCTTCTCTCCTTTCCCTCGCCCCTCCCTTTGGTTCCCTGGCTATTTCCAGATCCGTTATTATCTCCATGGGAGTGGTCTACTACTACAGGAATTTACCTTAGCTGGGGCTGTTTCTCATAATTTTTTTCTGTTTAATTATTGGTTATGATCAGTGATAGAAAAAAATAACATGGGTTTTAAGTGGTTGAAGTGGGAGGAAGGCTGTTAGCCGCCGCATGTCAGTGTAAGAGACTACACACTGATGCAGGATTCACCTCCGCATCGCTAGTGTATTTTCTTGGAGTAGTGCAGCAACTGTACCCGCAGCTCCCCAATCTCATAGTATCGCCTTCTTCGACCTCTGCGAGTCTTACGACAGGTTCATGTGTATTTCAGTGGCCACTGCTTCTGTTCATAACTCCACCTACAGTGCAGGCTGAGGACCAACATGGCTTCATTCTGTCCTCACAGACGCTAGTGTGCATTCACTCGCTCTTGACTCATGTGCACTGCTTCTTTCTGATGACTAATCTCACTGATTTAGAAGAACTTCAGACTCTGTTCGCAAAAGGGCAGTGATTCTCTACAGACTTATTCACCAGTTTTCATCACTGCATAATGGTTAATCTCAATAATAGTTCAGTTCTTTCATGTAGGTCATGATAAGTCTGACTCTTTAAACAAACCCTGATATATCCCATTCTAGATTCATTGTAGATTTTGTATATGACCTTCATAGTACAAATAGATCACCACGGATGTGATTTCATTATGAAGATCCAAAGGTCTTATGATGTGATATAATCCTGTAGTGTTGGAACTGAGAATTACATGTAGCATGTGTGTTGAAACTAGCAACATGCTCTTGTTTTATATTCAATTATAGGTATGTATTTATGTGGTGTTTTAAAAACTTCTAGGAAAAATGGCATAATATGTATTATAGCTGGGAATTTCAACACTTCATAATTGGTACCATAAGTGGAAAATCATAGTTGTAGGAAATGTAACACTATCAATTTATTTCATTAACCTAAAATAACTATAAACATTACAGCATGATTCATACAGTAGCAATCTACACAGCACATAGCACAATCACTAAGATAGACTGAGCCATAAATAATTCTTTAAAAATATATGAGTAGTGGTTATTTTTATAGCTGTGGTGAATTTATATAAGCATTTAGAATGGTTACAGTTGGTTTAAACTCAGATTTCTTCCACTAAAATTGTGTGTTTGCATGTATACAGGCTTGCATGGGTTCGTATATATGTGTGTGTAGGAAGAAGATGCTGAAAAAATAAAATCATTGTATGAATTGTTTCTGATAAGAATAACAAACAGTTACAAAAGTAGTTATGGCTTCTAAATACATATTCTGTAAGAATTCACATTTTGTTAGAGATATAGAATGAAGAAATAGGGGCTGGGGATATAGCTCAGTGGAATAAATGCTTGCCTAGCAAGCGCAGGGTCCTGAGTTCAATCCCCAGTACCGCAAAAAAAAAAAAAAAAAAAAAGAATGAAGAAATACATACACACGGTATTTCTATGTTGGTGTAGACGTGTGTGTCTATGTGTCCATCATACATAGCAGAAGCATAGATTGCTGTAGGAGGTTTTCCAATGAAAGCATTCAGTTCCTAGGGGCATTGGCAGACATGAATAAAAGAAACCTTCACGGAGGCATTAACATGAGGGTGGAGTTTTGAGATATGAATAATTATTCCTAGAAAGAACAAGGAAAAAATTTAAACACTTAAGTTAATTGTGTAATAAGAAAAAGCTTAAAATATCATGACTGGGAATAGCTAACTATCTCAGGTTATGTGCAGCTGTGAAAGAAGAATGTTTACAGGTGTAGCTGCGTACATACTTGGAAGCAGACTCGTGAAAGGTCTTAAATGCCACGTAGGGAACGTGGTGTCTTTTCATGTAAAGTGTGAATGCCAAAATATTGTTTTATATGTTTGATATGTAACGTAAGACTCACACTTTAAAGTGACATTGTTAATAATGTAGAAATAATAAAAATACCGGCTTGGAGTAGGGAAAGAAATGCCAGCAAGGGGACGGATGCCCAATGTAGGACACTGTATCATCTGCAGACTTGAAACGCGAGCATCACTCATCAGTCTCCACTAGAACTTGGGCAGCCCAAGAATCACCTAAGAATGCCTTTGAGATCAGGTACTGTTATGGTTGATACATTGTGTCAACTTGGGGAGTCTAGAGGTTTGGCTGAGTGACTCAGTAGGAAGCCAGGGTGCTTACTTTGTACACATCCTGAACCTGTGGAAGAGGAAGGCAGGGAGACTGTGAGAGCTACACGCCCCCTGGGTGGGGGTAGGCTGTTTACAAGGTAAGGGAAGGAAAGAAGCTGCTTGCAGCCATTCCTCCCTTTTGCTGGTTGTTTTTGCTGTGCTCTGCTGCCATGAACACTTTTCCTCTGCCATGTGCCACTCTGTCTCAGAATCAGAATCCACAAACTGTAAACTAAATAAACCTTTCCTTCCTTCATTTTAGGTGTTTGGTATTTTGTCTCAGCAACGAGAGAAAAGTAACCAAGACAGGTACCAATTCTGTATTTGAGGACTGGAAACAAAGGCAGCATTGTTACACAGATTTCATCTCATGGTGGGTTACTACACTGTAGTCACTGCTTTGAGGAAGAAAGAAAAAATACTGGAGGTTTGAGATGGAGAGAAACCACGGGAAATAACTGAGAGATTTTGAAATTGGAGTAGTTAGGAGGAAAAGTAGTGATCAGCTATTTGAGGCGTGCAGACATGGAAAGGTATAAGTACTGATTATTGATATTATTGTCACTCTTGATGTTTCTATTCATAATGAGAGCAAGATGGGACGGGTACATGAAGGCAAATGTTTTAACAAAGATTTGGCAATTACAGAAGTGATATATGCTTGTTCTTGAAAGTCTACATAACACAGAAATGAGGGCCTTGGCAGAAACAAGTAATACCTGGATTTTCATATCCCAAATGGAGTCACTATTAACAGTCTGATTATTCTAGGCATTTTTTGCTCTATACTGCCTTATAAACTACAAAACAAGAACTTGAACTGGATGATAATCAAATAAGACTGTTTTAAGAAGCTGTGGAATAAAGTATGTGCTTATATTTTTATTATATTTTATTGTATATACAGGATATAAAGTTTTGTTTTGCTTTCTTAAAATGCCTCCATTGTCCTTGAAGGATCCTGTTACCTACTTTATATTTGTGTAAATAATGTGCTACTTCAGATGTCTGTCTAGAGCCATTCGGGTCGCAGGAATCTTCTGTCGTTCTCAGCGGGCTTGCACAGAAAACATCCTGGGGCAGGTGCTTCAAAGTTAAGAGCACTGTTGAAGGGCTTAAGGAGAAAGCCTCAAGAGCAGTTAGTTTGGTGACAGTCAGAGAGAGGCACGTCCACGGGATTGAGAGCAGCTTGATGATGAATTGACTTAGTGATCATAACGGTGTGAGGCAAACAACGATTTCCATGGTCACATGTTTGCCTTCTTCTTTGACTTGGAAAATAAACTACCAATTTCTGAAAACCATTTTCCTCTTTTCCCTCTTGTTAAAAGGAACTGAATGAACTGACAGCATTCATGCCCATATGTAGTAGAATTTAAGCTTCTCTTTTCTTTCAATTACATCACAGTTCAACCTCTCCATCAGCTCCAATCAATGAAAAAAAGAAAAACAAAAAATGACAGACAGGAGAAATTCCACATATATAATGTTTCTTTTACCTCCGTATCTTTCTCTGCCTGGCAGTATTTGAACTGAGAGAGAACAGCAGTGCAGATGTAGTTATCTCCTAGAAGGCAGCCCCGTCCCTCACCTCTAGTTCTTAAGAAGGGCCTCTCTGACTGCCCTATTAAATTATAGATATCTGTATACTTCATTGGCCCATTTCTGTACTGTACTTTTCTTCTGTTATACTTTGTATATATATTTTACTTACCGACTATGTCCTCCTGCTACTAGAATATACATTCCAAGACCATGAGAATTTTGATCTATTATTTTCCATAGATACATTGTTGATAGGGTATTACCTGAAGCATTGTAAGGATGGTAGATACTTGTTGAATTAACAAATCTCAGTTTTCATCAGTTAAAATGAGTGATGTACTATTTACCATGGTATAATGATAAAATGGCTATAGATATTTATATTTGTTTATAATTTGATATAGGCTCTTACAAAATCTGAGATTAAAATGTTTTGATTTTCTTTTCTAATTTGTATTTCTTAACTTCTCCATCTTTTTTATTTTAAAGATAAAAAGACAAAAACATAATAACAAAGACACATTTACAAAGTAACACAAAAACAATACAAGCAACACTGAATTTCAGACAAGGTGATAGGAAATTAACAGTGGTTGTTGTATTACATATTGTTATCTTCAAATTGGTTACTCAGGTAAACAAATACAGACATGTGAGATTGATCAAACAATTAAACATTAACTGTTCCTTTCAATAAAGCAACAGAAGTCCGTAGTACAACTCTCTTAGCTATTCTGTGTATACGTATATACACAATTTTCCCCTTCTTTCTTTTCTCTTTACCCTCATCCCAGTTGTTCTTTCCTTTCCAGCAGTTTCCTTTCCTTTCCCATTATCTATTGTACCTCCTAATTTTTATTCACTCTTTCAGGTTCTTACACTAGTGAGACAATATGATGTTTACACCTGCAGATGTGATGTATTTCACTTATGATTATGGTCTCTAGTAGTGTCCATTTTCCTAAAAAAAACCCTCCACTTTATTTCTTTATAGCAGAGTAATATTCCATTGTGTAAAAACGCCACAACTTTTTATCCATTCCTCAGTTGATGGACATTTTGGTTACTTCCATGATTTATCTATTACAAATTGCACTGCTATAAACATGGGTGCACATATATCGCTATGATATGATGTTTTCAGTACTTCTGGGAAAAAACCCAGAAGGGAAATAGCTGGGCTGAATGGGACCTCTATTCCTAGTTTACTGAGGAATCTCCAAACTGATTTCCACAGTGGTTGTACCAGTATACATGCCCAGAAAACTGTGAAGAAGGATCCTTTTTCTCCATATCTTCACCAGCATTTATTATTGGCTGACTTCTTAAGGATAGCCATTCTTACTAAGGTGGGATGGAATCTCAGTGTTGTCTTAATTTGCATTTAATTTGTATTTTATTTTCATTCTTATTGTACTGACTGCATCTTTTAATAGAATATTAGATATGAGTGGGTGAAAGAGACACTCTTGACTTGCTCCAGATATTAGGGATCAATATCAAATCTTTCTCACTATTAGGAGGATATAAACTTTGTCTAAATACCTTTCAGTCAGATTGAAGAAGTCTCCTCTATACCTTATTTTCTGAAATATATTATCAGAAATGCATGCTCAGGTTGATAATGCATTTATTTATCTTCTGTTTCAAATTAGAAGGTCATCATTTAACATTTGTTTTTAGTTCATTAATATGGTGAATTGTATATTGGAGTTTTGAAAGCTAAACTACATTCTTGAGATGCGTGCAATTTCTCCATCCTGTCATTGTCCATTTTGCATGAGCTTGCATTCCATTTGCTAAAATTTTGCTATACATTTTGTTCTTACCTTTATAAGAGATACATGTCTTCTCATATGAGAAAATATAAAATGAAAGAGTAAAATAAAAGGTAATAGGAAACAAAGTGATAGATCTTTTGCCCAAAAGAAAGGCAACAAAAGACGGAGAATAGAGGGATGGAGGAGACGGGCAAGGGGTGAGAAAGGAATTAAAAGTGTTAAATAAAAGAAAGAGGAAGAGACGTGTTATATACGTTTCACCTCCCTAAGATAGATGTAATCATTATGTCCTGCAAACATGTACCAATAACGATTTTTTAAAGTTACTAGTCTGCAGGTTTTTTTGTGGATATATATTTTTTCTGGTGATTAGGGATTCTTTGAATGAGTTAGGAAATGGTTCCTGCTTCTCAATCTTTTGGCAAAATGTTCCTGCTCTGTAACTTTTCTTTCCTGACGTTCTCATTGGCTTCCTCCTATATCAAATTGTGTTTTTGTGTCAAGGGCAGGGTTTTTGTTTGTGCACTTCATTACCGCGTACTGTTAAATGCAGTTAAGTTTGTGTAAATAAGCAGTATTTGAGAAGGCATCTGTGCAGTAGGGATTGATACAATATCTTGGGTAGGAAAGAATTTTCACGGCTCAAGAACAAACCCCTATTTGAGCTCAGAGGTCTCCTCTGACGTTTTTTTCTCCACGACTCCTTCCTCTGCTGACTGTAGGGCCAACAGGAAGCAGGGATCCGGGTGGACAGGTGCGGGGGGGCTCTGCTGTCCTTATGTGCTCCTTGCAGTGGAGACTCCTGTTCTCTTGAAGTTCATTCTGGGCACTTCCCTTCATCATTGCAGTAGTCAGCTTCCCTGTTGCAACTGAAGGAGGGGGATATTTTGGCTCACACGTTCAGAAGCCTCACCCCACAGCTGGCTGACTCTGAGGCAGATGGAAGGACATGGCAGGAGAAGGCTGCTCCACCCATGGCAGCCGTGAGACACAGAGAAAAAGGAGGTACCGGAGACAAGAAGACAACCTTCCAGGCCACGTCCTCAGTGACCCAGGTCCTCTGATCAGGCCCTGTTTCCTATATGCACGTTCCTCTGTGAACCCATGAGTGGATTCTTCCATGATGAATAAAGTGATCCCATGTGACCTAACCACTTTCTGAAAGCCTCTCCTCCAAACACATGAGACTTGCGCAGAACATTTTATATCAAAACCATTATATTCCGCCCTTGGCTCCCAAAAAGGCTTATGTCCATCTGATTATGCAAATGGATTTAGTCCCTTTCTAAGAGTCACCAAAAGTCTTAATAGTTTTAGCACTGCTGAAAAGTCCAGGAAGAAAGTGTCCTCTGAGACTCAAAATAAGCTTAGCTGTGATGCCCTGTAAAAATTTAAAAATCAGTTAAATGTTTCCAACACAGAGAGGCACATGGTAAGTTATTCCCATTCCTGAAGAGAATAAATACACAGATTTCCTTCCTAACCAGAAAGGATTTGGACTAAAAAAGACCAGAAATGAGAGTAAATTCAAAACCCTCCAATTCCTTGTCCAGCCTCCAGGGCAGGACATGGTGAAATATGAACTCCAAAGGGCTTGGTTGACTCCTCCCCTGTGTTCTTGCATGTGGCAGCCCATATGGCCTCTGTTTCATGGTGATTCCCTTCCCCACCTGCGAGTTTGGTGAAATGCAGTGCCACATTCTAGGAATTGCCAGCATCTTGAGGTCTGCATGCACCTTGGCCTTTGCTTCCGCAGCTGTATCCATTGCCGTCTCTTGGGCTCCTGGGAAGGTCTGTGACTCCATCACAGCACATGTTCCAGCTTCCGCGTCCTTTCTCTGAGCACATTCAATCATGCAGTTAAGTGGATTAACCCATTTTAGAGTCTAGCATCCCTGTGGCCCAGTCACCGTCCTGAAGACTCATGGCTGAATATATGATACCTTGGTGAAGCACTTAAATCTAAACCACAACAACCATGATAAATAATTATTGGGAGTGGGGTTTTGTTTTGCAAAATTTTATCATCATGCTTTGCTATGCTTTGTATTTAGTGCACATTTTGTTTTCATATGTTTCCTGTTATTTCTATAGGTGAAGCTTTAGTTTTTATTTCTTTTTTGCTTTTAGAACTGGAAACAATAATGTCAAAATTGCTAATTGACTCTTGGAAATCTGCACATTTCATCTGTACATATTTCTCTTGTTGCTGAGACAAAATACCCAATGCCCAAAATGATGGAAGGAAAGGTTTATTTAGCTTACAGTTTGTGGAGGTTGGAGGTTTCAGTCCACGCTTGGCTGGTTCAGAGGCAGAGAGGCACATGGCAGAGGGCAAACATTCATGGCAGCAGAGCACAGCAAAAACAACCAGTAAAAGGGAGGAATGGCTGCAAGCAGCCTCTTCTTTTCCCTTACATTGTAAACAGCCTGCCCCCACCCAGGGGGCGTGTAGCTCACACAGTCTCCATGCCCTCCTCTTCCACAGGCTCCGGATGTGTACAAAGTAAGCACCCAGGCTTCCTGCTGAGTCACTCAGCCAAACCTCTAGACTCCCCACGTTGACACAATATATCAACCATAACAGTATCTTTATATTTTCCTTTTTTCACTCTCATATTCATTGAAAACACATTTTATTTTACAGTGTTTTATGTTTGAGAAGTATTAAATTGTGTTTTTTGTCCTCTAATGATCTGAAACTCCACACCACTTTATTTTTTATTAAACTCTGAATTTTAAAATCTTCACTATTTTCCCCCTAATTTCACTACAGCAGAGTTTTTTTTTTTTTTGCTTTTACATCTTTTGATTAATAAGCTTTAAGCAATTTAAAAATGTAAATAACTAATACTAATAGTTACCTATGAGACAGGACCTATATTTTTAATTTGCATGTATAGTGTTATTATTTCCAGATCAAAGTATTTTAGCATTGTTTAGTTATATTTGACAAAATAATGTTAAATCAGTATGCTCTCAAACTAAATTCTAGGGAGGTAAATATTTTTACATTAAATATCATTACCATATGACTTACTCCTTTCTTGGTTTTTGTACTATGCCAGAAAATACTCACCATGAATTATGTATTTTTGAAATTATTTGCTTTCCTGTTTGGTGGAAATAGAGAGAAGTTCTAATATATTATTGTAGGGAGGAAACGTGGAAAGATATGTATATGTATTTCCTTTGCTTGCTTTTCGGTAGAATATAACAATCTAGAGGTAACAGTGTAGTGCTGGCTGTAGGGTTTCTTTCCCTCAGCATATTTTATATTTCAGAAAATAAACACATAAATTCAGATGAAATAGTTTAGGAATAGAAGGAATTCAGTAAGAGCCTTACCTCTAGTAATTTAAAATTGGAACATGAAGTCATTTATGTTTGTGATCTATAGTTTCTAGGAAAGAAAGGTGGAATAAGACAAAATTTGGACTATATCTATTAGGCATCTTGGAATAACAAACCATCTGAAATTCAGTGTCTTCAGCAATAGCCATTTATTTAGGTTATGATGCTTTAAGGTCAAGAAATTAGATGCTTCCTGGTTTGTGAGGACTTCATGAAAATTTGATCAGCAATGAGGCAGATAGGCATCTCCATTTCTAGGGGATGAGGGGCTGTTAACTGATTCCCCTTAATTCTTCATTTTAAAAAAGTTTTTGTATCTCTTTTCTCCTTCCATCTTATCCTGAGAAGGCTAGAGTAAGTGAAAGGACATCCAGAATAGGAGACGGCTGCTCACAGTGCAAAACTTTCTAAGGCTTGGCTCTGAATTTGCTCATAATCACTTCCTCTGTGTCCTGCTAACCAGTCCAAGTAGAAACCAAGTAGATCATGGCAGAGGAGGATGTAGATGGAGAATACAATGCATGTAGGTGCAAGAACATCACTAATTCCTTTCATTACAGAAATTATTTACCACACTTTTCACTCTAGCACCAATCATTGACATCTTCCTAACATGTACAATATACTCACTTCCTCTCCAAGATCCCAGAGTCTCGCCATATTTCATTATGGTGCAGGCCTAAACCCCAGGAGTTCATCATCTTCATTTTTTGTGAATGTGGATCTCTTTGATATGGAGAGTTATAAACTAAGCCTTACGACACAGAGGAGGGAAACAGAGAAAGACTCTACACCAATAAATGCCCCCATTTGCAAATAAAATGAATAGGAAGCACATAGCACTTACTGGACCTAAACCATTCTGAAATTTCCTAGGCAAGTGTTTCCAACTCCTGAAACTACCAAGATAAGCAATGGTATTGGCTGGGTTCTGTTTTACCACTTTGTTTAGTACTGTCTCTTATTGTTACACTCAGTTTTTGTGCACTGATTCCATTCTTTTCTTATGGACACTATTTTACCAGCTTATGATGCTGCATAGGTCAGAAATACTCAACTAAGTGTTAAAAGACAAAGGTCATAGATAAAAAGTGGCTATTGTTTAGAACCATGAAATAAGTTCACCATTATATTTTAAATGGAGCTTATACTAACCCTGAGAAGAAGCCACACAGTATGGCAAATAAATAATGTAGGAAACGCATCACTGAAATTAGCTATAGAAGTGTGACTCAAGTACAGTATGAGGTACCAAGTGTATGATTAGAAATTCTAGTTTCTTCTTTAAATTCTTCTGCAGCTTCACTGCATTCTTTACCATTAAGTTTCAAAAACAAATTTTTATTCATGTCTGTACCTTTGTTGTTTACTGTTAGTCAGTTTGGGAGACATTTTAACCTGAATAGCACATATGGAGATCCTGTTCTGAAAGAGATAGAAATACAGTTTTCCATTATAAACTCAGTTGTGTTGTAGATTTTCTTTTTTTTGTAACATTGATTTTCTTGGGCATATATATGGAAATATGCCAGCACACAACTACGCAGGCCTATAAGTGATATATATAATGATTACTATTATGATATGAATCTCTATTAAAAGAAGCAACTGCAAAAAGGGTTAACTGCAGTGGCTCCTGGGTGGTGCTGCAGTGCTACACAGTGCTTATTTGTTCTCTTAACGTGTTTCATATTTTCACTAAACACCACTCACAGGTTCTTAGTGTATCATTCACTTAATTTGAAGAATTCTACAGACCACTGAAACCCCACAAAAATAACAGATGAAAGACATTTATCACCCAGGAAAGTTCACTGGTGGCCCTTTTTCCTCTTCTGTACCCCAACTAATGTAGCCATTTCCTATCATGATATGGTCATAAACTTGTTTTACCCCCTCTTGGAGGTTATGTAAATGGACTCATACCACTAATCTTGTGTGTGTATGTGTGGATGTCGCTTATTTCACTGCATATAACAACATGGAGATTTATCTGTAGTATTGTATCAGTAATCTGAAAAGTTTATAGGTGCTGTGTTTTTAATCTTTTTTTGTTTTGGGAATTGAACTCAGGACTTAATGCTTGCCAGGCAAGCATTGTGCCATTGAGATATATCCCTTGCCCAGGGGCTATTTTTTGAAATATATCTGCCTTCAACTTTAATTTTCTTCTCTTTCTGAGAATCTAATTACAGATATTTTAAGTGTGGCAAACCATCTGATCTAAATAGAATTTAGATTTTTTGTTTTATTTTTTCCTATCTTTAATTTCTTTAAATTTTATTCATTACTATTTGTATTCAGATTCTTCATTTCTTCTCTGTGCTTAATCCAGTCTATTCTTAAACCCATATAATGATTCCTTCATTTCAAATATTGTAATTTTAACCTTTAACACCTCTAATGTGACCTTATTTTCTGTGTTTCTGTGCTTCAGAAACTTTAGTAAATTGATCACAGCTGTTATAAAGTTCCTGAATGGTAAGTTTTGTACTTGACGCATTCGTTCATCTACTTCCATTAGCTATTTCATAAAATACAGTAAAACAGTGGATTGTGGGTAACTTGTCTGTGCGTGTTCCACAGGATGTGTTATGGCTTGTTCTAGGTGTGCCCCAGAGCCTCGTGTGGTCAGAGCTGAGAGGCTTCCAGCTGGGTGGATTAAGGTGTGTGAACGTGGATTCAGGGTGTGCTACTGGGATTAAAGACGTGGATATCGAAAGTTCCACCCCGGGTATCTGTGGCACCAATCATAAAGGGAAAGGGGGAAGGCAGGCTGCTGCTGCTGCTGCTTGCCCGCCGCTGCTTGCTGCCTCATCTGCCAGGGACTATTTCTCCCCTTTGACGCCCCTCTACTCTGCTGCGCCGCCTTGGAACCAGAAAACTGTGGACTGAAACCTGTACAGACTGAGTGAAAACAAGTCTTCCCTCGTTTGACTTTGGGGGTCAGATATTAGAAAAGTAACTGAGACCAAGTAAACATTTTCAATAAAATTTAACTGGATAAATGAGCAAAGTCTTGTAATACAAGGAGTGTGTGAAATCCAATGTCACATGACCGCAACTGAGTCAGTGATTCCCTCTGTCTTGCTAGGGCGCTGTGGGTCATTGTCTCCCAACAGGAAAAAGTTATGGAGGAGATCTGGTCTCCAGAGGAGGAGAAAAACAAAGAGGAGCCCCTCACTTCAAGTGAGAGAGGCAGTGTAATGAAGACTGCGATGCAGAACGGGAGAGTTAAGAAAGATACCTAAGTGTCATGTGGCTGCTAGTGACTACCATGGAACTGACTCGAAGATGGGAACAAAGCCTGCCTGGCAAGCTCGAGGTCCCGAGTTCAATTCCCAGTACACCCCCCCAAAAAGAAGAAGATGTGGACAAAACAGAATATCTGAAGCACTAAATCCAAAGCACACTCTACCTATAAGGTAAAAAAAAAAAAAAAAAAAAAAAAATTGTGGAAAAGCATCTCCTGAATAAGGCTGTAGCAGGGAGAAGAAATCTGTTTAATGACAATGCAGTATCACATTTCTGCAAAATCTTCAAAAGAAGGTAATAGTAAGTCTCGGTTTCATGGGATAGGTTCCTCGGTAAAGTTATGTGAAAAGAAAGATTCCATTGAGCCAATAAATGGCCTAGATTCCATTAGAGATAGTGAAAGTCATCCTACACAACACTCCTCCCTCTTGTCTCCCTGATACCAGCCATGAAGGTTTTCAAAGTTAATTTATCTTTTCTTTTATACTCATTACTTTGTATTGTATTATGGTACTGTAATCATTTTATATGCAGAGTTTTGGACTGTGGTACAAATCATCTGAGTTTCCATTATTTCTTTTGGAGAAATTTGATTTGATATACAAGTGCTTTGGATCACAAGTATGACTGCCAGAATAATTATGCTCACAGACCAAGGTTTCACTGTAACTTATAGCCTCTCTCTCTCTCGTGTTTTTTGTACATTTTATAAATGTAGTGCCATATGTTGATAATTTATGTGAAAAGTATAAACAAATAAATTGTATTTACATTTAGAAAACATACTTGTATGTGATATGCTGCTATAAGTAGAGGGTTGTTCTGTTTCATCTGTATTAATCTATCTTGGGTTTTATGACAGAGAGTTTGAATGGTTATAGTTTGTGTTACTTTATTACAGGTTTCACATGTTTAAAGACTGAGTTGAAGTCTTTCTCCTGTGAGGCTTGGAAACTGAGAATTTGTGAGAGTCTAGAGATATCTTTGTGCTTGCTTACTAAGCTGCCAGCATTCCAAATGGTGGATTCTCTCTTTGTCTCTACTAAAACAAATTTTTCTGTTTCTGTACAACTTCTGTTAATCTCAAAGCCTGCTTCTGCCTCCTAAAACTAGAAGAAATATATGTCTACCTAGCATGCTGCCCCTTGTTTTCACCAGGTGAACTGCACTGTGCCTTGGGCTTAGTCCCTAAGACGCCCTGCTCTGTCCACATCTTCAGGAGTCGGCTTCAGAGTACTTACTGGCGGCCACACAAAGCCTAGATCTCTTTTGTAACTCTCTTGCTCTGCATCTCCATCTTTGTTACACTGCCTGTCACAGCTTGTGAAGACCAACATTTCCATGAACTGATGAACGAGTATAGACTTATTCTGTGTCTGAGGCTTTTGGAATTTTAACTTGTCCTGTAAACCAAAATGCAGCTCTGGGAAGTAGTTTAACAGTTTTAACAATTCCACTTGTGTCTCTCTACTCTCATTAATGATGCATTCATTTCTGATCATTCAGCCAAAGATGCGTCCAGATTCTCTTAGAAAAGACGAATCACTTTCTAGGGCTTAAATCATGGTTTACATGCATCAAGAACTCTGATGGTCTCAGAGAAAGTGAGCTTTTTTTTTGTAGTTTATTTGGCTTCAGTTGTTAAGGGAAAAGATATAATCACTTGTGACTTTTTGCACCCTAATGAGGGATTACTTCTTTCATTTTATTTTCAAGCATAATTGCAAATTAGTTTGTATTGCTTCAGTTATCATCATTATAAATAGACAAAAAAATTGGGATAAAACTGATCAAGTATTCCCTCTTTCCTGCTAAACTGGTTTAAAATCCATAACTTTAATGTTAGGCCTTAAAAGAGAGGGCATTTGCTTTATATTAAGAAGTTGTTTACTTGTTCAGAGCAAATGTCTTATCTCCTTGCCTTTTATTTTTGGCTTTTAAGAATGTTGAATTTATAATAAAATTCTGTTTATCCTCGATGTTTGTTGAGACTGAAAAATAAAACCAGTAAGTTAAGACATACAGCTAAAAACGTCTTCCACCCAACTTCCATAAATACCTTGGAGAATCAGTTGAGTTCCAGGTTTTCAGTGATGTATGATGCATTGCAATTCCAAAATTTTTTTAAACCAATGAAAAATTCAGGGTCAATGAAAGCAAAGTAAAATAAAGCCAATGGTCCAAAAGTTACATAAATTGAAGCTGCAATTTATAGAAAATAGATTTTATCAGCATTACATTCATTTCTAAACAGGCACACATCCTTACCTTATCTTTCTGTAAGAAATATCAGGCTCATACACTTTAGGAAAGTTGCTCTGATGTACAGGGAATTGAATGATTAATGCAGAATCAATACCACTACCAAAGAGTCTACCTGATTTATCTTGCAATCAACATGGGAAAACCGTTTTGATGGTATGACTCAGCAGTTGTCATGATGTAAACCTCTCACAAAATGATTTCAAGGCACGAATTTACTTGCTTACTATGCAGAAACAAGTTATGAGAGAAAATGTTCATAGCAGTTTGCCAAGGATGTACCTCAAGTACATCAGGTGTGTTTTCTCAATGTCTCCCCTCCCCCGTTTTTTCCTCTCTCCCTTTCTGTTTCCTTTTTCCTTTCTTGCTTGTGACCTCTTTCCCTCTTCCCCTCTTCCTCCCTTATTTCTTTTTTCCTCCCCCTTCCTCCTCTCCCTCTTTCCCACTCTCCCTTTCTTTCTCTAGTAATTTTTGGTAGCCATTTTTGCAGAATGCACACAATTCATTGAGCAATAAATTCTACAGAATTTGAGTGCCTTAGAGAAATAAAGTAGTTGTGAAATGGCTAAGTGAAACCATTTTATCAAAAATTTATTGGGATCGATCTAAGCTAACGAGTGAGGAAGGAGTATTTGCAGGTTTTCTCTTGTAGAGTTTTTCAAAACTTTCGTGACTAAAAAGGACTCACTGAAGCATTTCCACATATTAGTTTAGATAAAAGCTGGAAAAGTTCTATTTCAGCTAGTTAAAGTCACCAAGCTGAAGTAAATCAGTCACGGTCCTGGGAAACTGAATATGGCCTGTGTTCAGATATTTCATCAGCTTGATTATATGTAATTTTCTTTATTGCAAAAAAGGCCATTTGCATCTTGTTTGATATAATTATTTGCAAACCACCCCGTTCACATTCCCTGTATTTCACATGGCTTCTTCATGGACTGTCTTTCTTCAGTCCGTCCTTTAGTTTGAGTATAACAGCTATCTTGTAAAAAGATTACAGTATCTAGAGTATTATTGTGCTTCTTGTTCTTATTATCAGTATCCTGTTTGTTTCCTTGATGTCTGGTCTGAATGTTGTGTTTCTTTTTGACTTTCTTTGTCACAATAATGCATTAATGAACCAGGTGTGGTGGCACACACCTATAATCCCAGCACTCAGGAGGCTGAGGCAGGAGGACTATTGTGAGCTCAAGACCAGCCTGTGCTGCAAAATGAGCTCCAGGCCAACCTGAACTACATAGTGAGACCCTGTCTCAAAAAAAAAAAAAAAAAAAAAAAACATCAGTGAAGGACCATGTCTCATGTTTTGATGTATTATTTAGCATGTAGCACACTGTAAGGCATAGAGGAAGAGTTCAATTAATATTTTCTAAATAATTTTTTAAAAAGCAGACAACAAAAAGGTTTCCAGGACCATCATTGGATCCTTTCTTGTAAAAGTATCAACTTCTCTGAGTCTCTTCTCTAAATAGGCCCTAGTTATAAGAAAAATAAGTCCAAATGAGATTAAACTGAACCCAGAAGCAAAACAAGTTCATGAAATAAACATCAGAAATTGACATTCAGAAGTAGCAGGAAACTGATTTTAGGAATGGTAACTGAATCCCAGAATTAATGCTTCCTCTTCATCTATCAGTTCTGCTTCAAACTGAATGAGCTTTGTTTTTAGGAAAGTTCCCTATAGGAAATGTGGTTTCTACCAGCTACAGGGCTACATTCAATCAGCTTAGCAGCATCCAAAAGAAACTGTCTTACTTGTTACCGCAGTAAATGACCAGCAAAGACTGTAGGCAGTCTGAGTTGGTTGAACTGTGAGGCTAATGTAATGAAGGCATTGAGTCACCAAACCCAATTCATTTTCTAAGGGTATTATCTAGCACCCAACGTCTGAAAACTTAGCCTGCTTTTTCTTTGGCGGTACTGGGGATTGAATTCAGGACCCTGCGCCTGCTAGGCAGGCGCTTATTCCACTGAGCTATATCCCCAGCCCCAGCCTGCTTTTTCTTTTCTAACTTATGATGAAAAATTTATTTTACTGGAACATGAAAGTGAAAACAGAAGATACCAGGATGGCCAAAAATACAGCAAATTGGATCTTCCACTTATAAAATGCTCACTCATAAACGATTGTATATCATTCAGGGAGTGGCAGACACGCATGCTTATCACCTGGAGAGTTCTTTACCTTGTGTATCTCAATTTCCTTTGTATCAAATGGAGCCCCTTGTCCATCATGTATCACAGTGAATGTCTTATGAATGAATTTATGCTGAAGGATTTTCTCCTAAATTACTTGACAGAAAATGAGCTAGCTTTCTACTTAGACTTAAAGTATAACTTCTGTCTTGTGAGAATCACTCTTTTGCTGGATAGAGAGGCAAGGCCTGAATGTTGGTTTAGGGAGACATTTTTAGAATCAGTGAACATAATTTCAGAAAGAGACATTCCCAAACAGAAGTTTATATTGTAATTACATTTAGGAAAATATGATCAGCATGAAGAAACCACAGTGAAGCACTTGTGAAAACATAAAATTAAGCCACCACCATGTCAAATATTATGTATAAGATTTTGGGTTTCTACTTTCTCATTTCAAAGAATAGCAGGAAGTGAAACCCTCAACAACTATGTTCTGATCTCAAAGGAGGTATAAAGAGATTCTTTGGTATATGATGTACACTTCGAGAGCCTCACTGATATTTACAAATTATTTCAGTACATATAGTACATATTAAGGCAGTAAATAATCCTTTGTGTAAAACACACACAGTTACTTGTTACATAGTGACATTTGGTTCAACAAGAGATTGCACGTATCACATTTGATTCCTTAAGATTATAATTGACCTGAAACATGCCTATTGCCTTGTGATGTCGTAGCTATCACACCACACTATTCCTCACCAGACTGTGGTGATACTGGTATAAATAAACCTACTGTATTCCCAGTTCTGTAAAAGGACAGCACATGCAACTATGTATAGTACATAACCCTTGGTAATGGTAATAGCTGACCATGTTACTATGTATTTATTATGCGGAACCTCTTAGTGTCACTTAAGAGTATATCTCTGCTACTTATTGAGAAGAAAGTAAAGTATAATACAGCCTCAGCGGTTCCTGCATGAGATGTTCCAAATGATGACTCCAAACACATTATTGCCCTTGCAGGCTTCCCGTGTGACAGGATATGGAGGTGGAAGTCGGTGATATTAATGATTTTGATCCTGTGTAGGCCTTGGCTAAAGTGTATTTTGGGCTTAGTATATTCAACAGAAAATTTAACAGTAGAACATAAAATTGAAAAAGTTAACATACAGCAGGCCCTGGGTAAGCTCCCATTCCCGAAGAGTAAAGAAAATCAAAGTAGAAGGATATAAGAAAAAGTTGTTTTCAATGTTATTTACAAAGTAAAATAGTTACAGTAACCTAAGGTCAATGTATTATTGAAGAAAAATATTTTAATATATTTAATGTAGCCCATATGCACAATGATTGTGAAATGCACATTAGTGCACGACAGTGCTGTAGGTCTTCACACTCGGAAACCACTCACTCACGGACTCATCCCAAACAGAGTCCGGTCCCACATACTCCATTGATCCGTGATCCAGTGTGGTGTACTACGTTTTATTTTATACCATATTTTACTGCACTTTTCCTATGTTTAGATATATGTACATATAGACACTACTGTGCTGAAATATCCTGCAATAGTCAGTAGAGTAGTTTTCTGTGCAGGATTGTAGCCTAAGAGCAAGAAGCAGGCTACATCATGCAGATGAGGCACGGAGTAGGCTCTTCCACTACATTGCTGAGCTGCACTCCGTGATGCTCACCCAGCACCACAGACACGCACGGCAATGCTGTTCTCAGCATTTATCACTCTGTGACTATATATAAAATATGAAAGACCCGCAAATAGTCAGATCAAATGTTATCTGAGCATGTTAGAAATTCTGTCCTCATTATTGTACTTTTCAAAAGCCTCAGAATGAAACAAGCATTGAAGTCTTTCTAGGATCCTTGTTAATAAAAAAGAATCCAAATCAGCAATTCTCAGTTACTTATAATTTTGCTTTCTCCATTAAACACCATAAAGGGAACAATATTCAAAACCAATTAAATTCTACATTACAGAACTGCATAGGAAGCTTATTTATTTCCCGAAAGATTATTGTAAGAGATAGTTAATGTGATTAAGTGTAGGGATATAAAACTATGAGAAATTTCTGTGAGAGTGTAATTCCAGTGTCTAGGTACTATCATTTAATTATTACAACTGTTATTTCTCTCTTTTTTTTTTTTTGGTACCAGAAATCGAACTCATGACCTCACCCTTGCCAGGCAGGCACTTATGCCACGGAGCTATATTCCTGGCCCCATACAACTGTTATGTCAATTTTTAAAAATTAAAAGGATATTACATAACCAGTTAGTGCCATAATTCCCAGGAAAGTATAAATAAAGATATACCTACAAGGTATTTTAAATTAAAATATTGAGAACCATAAAAGGATTTATGTGCTATCCGCTATCAAAATATACCTTAAAGAGGCACAGTGAAAGCAATGTTGGCCACTTCTTTAACACTTTTTATTTTCCTATTATTTTGTCATTGAATCACTCCCCCTGCCCCAAAGTGAGGCACCCACACGGTCTGAGTGTGATTGAACTGTCCACCCATGAGTCAGTAGCAAGGTGTTGTGTCCTGTTGGTGTGTTCTTGTGTGTAGCTTTGTGGCAGGAGGCCTGGAAATGCACAGCTGTGTGGCTACCAGCAGGGAAGTGAATCTAATTAAGTTCATACAAAGAAGGTAGAGTAATAACAATTTCTGAGAAACTGGCCTTGTCCCCCAATCACCCAATAAAACCATCTTAATGCAGTCTCTAGGTTATTTTTTAAGCTAATTTAAATTTGATCTCCTAAACTTTTGAAAAACACATTGTTATATCTTATAAATACCACATACAAGAGTCAAAACAGTGTGATCACGGTAAAATCATCTTTTAAAAAGTACATAAATGGAAAAAAAGTTTAGAAGCCAGGCAAAGAAGCTATAAGAAATTTTAAAGAAATATACTTAAGAATACTGAGAGAAAAAATTCCAGGACTGATATTCTCTAGTGTCCTAATATATTTCATAGCATCATTTCCAAATTTATTCTGGGATAGTAACTGACTTTAAAAGAAGAAAATAATGGCCCAGAAAAATTAACTATGGATATAATAGAGTAAAAGATATAAAACAAATAAGAAAAAAGATATATCTGTGCAAAATGTGCCATAAATAGCTACGTACTGTTTATGTTAGGATATTGAGGGGGTTTTGAAATTTGAAAACCTGTAACTGCAACTCCTTGCAATAATACATTTAAAAGTATAAGAGCTAATTCAAAAGTTGTTATTGAATGATTTTGACAGAAATGTTATAAGAATAAGAAAAGGAAAGATGCTTTACTTAATAAAAATAATATTCAGTGTTAAATGTTCACCATTATTTGAATTTATCCAATGAAATAATAATAAAAAAGCAGAAAACTTTCTGGTAAGTTTTTATTACATTTTCAATTTTATTAACTGATATTGTGTTATTCAAAAATTTTATATCCTCTTGATTCAGTGTTGATAATTCATATGTATCTAGGAATCTGTCCGTTTCTTTTGTGTTTCCCATCCTGTAAGGGTGAAGGGTTTTAAGTAGGTATTAGTGATCTTCTGGTTTTCCCCTGGATCTATCGTGATGTCACTGTTTTCATTCCTCAAAGCATGAATCTGAGTCTTTTTTCTTGGATGAGGGTTTATCAATTTTATTGATCCTTTCAAAGAACAAATTCTTCAATTCGTTAACTCTCAATTGTGTTAATTTCTGCTCTGATCTTTATAATTTCCTCCCTGTGTGGGCTTTGGGCTTGGCTTGCTCTTCTTTTTACAGAAGCTAGAGGTGCAACGTTAGGTTGTTTATTTGTGCTTGTTCTGTTTTCCTGATATGAGAAGTCACTGTTAAAACCTCTCTCTTAGGACTGCTTTCATTGCATCCCGCAGGTCAGTCGCACTGTGTTGTATTCGCATTTTCATTTAATTGTAGATATTGACCAGGTATGGTGGTACATGCCTGTAATCCCAGCACTTGTGAGGGTGAGGCAGGACAGTGACTGCCAGTGTCTTACAGAAGCTTGCTGCATTGGCTTCGCTGATGGGAACTCAGCCACCTTGATCATTGGAGGAGCTTGGGACCTCACTGTTGCTGAGGATGGCTGTGGTACCTTCCAGGGAGCTCTGGTTCTTCTGAGTGTCACTTCTTGGCTCCAGTGCAGATCCCTCAGCCTGCTGGCACAGACTTTCTAGATTCCACCACTGACCTTTGGGCCTTCCCAGAGCAGATCCATGAGACAGGCCTGCATGAGATATTGTTATGGGCTCCGGGATTATGGATTCGTGGAAGGCACTGTTATGAGCTGTAGGTCTTCAGCTGGACTCATGCAGGACATTACCATGGGATCCAGGCCCTTGGCTGGATTCCTTGGTCTTAGTGTGTGGATAGATTTCCTGCTCTCTTTTCTATATCATTCTTTGAGTGACTATTATAAATAATCATATAAAAATGTGTCCTGTATTATATAATTCCCCTTGCAAAAATATTCCCCAAACCAACACAATATTGTTTAAATTCTTCTTTAATTTTACCTATAAACCATTGGTTGTTGAGGAGGCTATTATTTAATTTTCATGTGTTTATGGGGTTTTTATGACTTTCTGTCATTCATTTCCAATTTCATTGCACTATGGTCAAATAATATGCATGGGGTAATTTCAGTTCCTTTGCATTTATTTAAGCATGTTCTGTGGACTAGTATATGGTCTATTTTAGAGAATGTCCCATGTGTATTGGAGAAGAGTGTGTATTCTAATGTTGTTGTATGGAACACACTGCAACACATACTAAGTCTATTTATTCACACGTTTGGTTCAGTTCTGATATTTCTTTCCAGATTTTTTGTCTAGTCAATCTATTTCTTTGTGGCAATGGGGTATTAAGGTCCCCTGTTACAATTATAGATTTACTGCTGAATTCTACAAGAGGGTTAGAGAAGATTTAATGCTGGTACTCCTCAAACTCTTTAATGAAATTGAAAGGAAAGCAATACTCCATAACTCATTCCTGGAGGCAACTATTACCTTGACAGCAAAACCAGAGAAAGACCTAGCCAAAAAAGAGAATGAAAGGCCAATCTCCCTAATGAACACAAATGCTAAAATCCTCAATAAGATACTGGAAAATGGAAGCAGGAAATCATCAAGAAGCTAATACACCACAACTAAGTGAAATTCATGCCAGGAATGCAGGGATGGTTCAACATATGCAAATCGGTAATTGTAATACACCATATCAACAGAGTCAAAGAGAAAAATCACATGATCATCTCAGTAGATATGGAAAAAGCTTTTGACAAAGTCCAACACTCATTCATGATAAAATCCCTACAGAAAATCAGAATCTCAATCTGATAAAAGCCATCTGTAACGAACCAATAGCCAACATCATACTAAATGGACAAAAACTGAAAGCTTTTATTCTCAAATCAAGTATAAGCCAAGATTGTCCACTGTCACCATTCCTATTTAATATAGTTCTGGAAATTTTAGCTAGAGCAATTAGACAAGAGAGAAAAATAAAAGGTCTACAGATAGGAAAGAAAGAAGTCAAATTATCAGTATTTGCAGATAACATGATACTCTAAATAGGAGACCCCAAAGACTCTATCCAAAGACCTCTAGATTTAATAACCAAATTCAATAGCATAGCTGGATACAGAGTCAACACTAAAAATTCGATAGCGTTCTTATGCACAACACACACCGAGAGAGAAACCAGGTAAACCACACTCTTTACAATAGCATCTCCCAACATGAAATACTTAAGAATCATGAAATACTTAAGAATCAACCTAACAAAATAAGTAAAAGGTCTATGCATTGAAAATTATAATACTCTGAAAAAAAAGATCAAAGAGGATATCAGAAAACTGGAAAATATATCTTGCTCATTGACAGAAAGAACCAATTTTGTGAAAATGGTCATACTCCCAAAATTGTTATACAAACCTAATGCAATTCTGATCAAAATACCACTAACATACCTCACAGAACTAGAGAAAGCATTCCTAAAATTGATTTGGAAACATAAGAGACCTGGAATGGCAGAAGCAATTCTGGGCAGAAAAGGCAAGTCAGGGGGCATCACCATCCTAGACCTAAAAGCTACTATGAAAAAATCAGTATGGTACTGGCAAAACAAAAACCCAGACCTGAGGATCAGTGGAACAGATTAAAATATATAGACACAACTCCCAACATATTCAGCCATCTTATCTTTGACAAAACAGCCAAACATGTTCACTGGAAGAAAGATAGCCTCTTTAATAAATGGTGCTGGAAAAACTGGCTGTCTGCATGCCAAAAAATAAAACTAAATTTGTTTCTATCACCATGCACTAAATTAAAGTCAGAATGGATCAAAGATCTAAATATTAAAACAGAAACACTTAATCTACTGGAAAAGAAAGTAGGTAAAAATCTTTAAGGTACAGGTGAGAGAGTTCATGAGCAAAACCCAAAGTGCATGGGAAATACTTCAAAGAATCAACAACTAGAGCCTCATCTTATTAAAGGACTTGTATTTAGAACATACAAGAATTGAAAAAAATCAGACTCCTCAAATTCAAAGACCCAGTTCAAACCTGGGCATCCGAGATGAGCACACATTTCTCAGATGAAGTTATAAATGGCAAATAAATATACAAAAAATGTCAACTTCACTGATCATTCAAGAGATTCAAATTAAAACAGCACTGAGATCCCATTTCACTCCAGAAAGAATGGCTGACATCAAGAAATCAACCAGTGACAAACACTGGAGGAGCTGTGGTGAAAAAGGACCCCTTTTCCACTGTAGATGGGAGTTCCACCACTGTCAAAATCAGTGTGGAGATTCCTCAAAATGCTAGAATTAGAGGTCCCATTTGACCCAGCTATTCCCTTTCTGTGTATCTTCCCAGAAAAAATTTAAAAGATGATACCACAGGTACACTAATATTTATAGTAGCACAATTTATAACAGGCAAATCCTGGGAGCAACCCAAATGCCCATCACCCAAGGAGTGGATAAAAGAGATGCGATATTTTATGCAGTAGAGCACTATTCAGTCATAAAGAAGGATAAACTTGAGACTTTAATAGTTAAATGCATGCAATTTGAGACCATACTCATTAGTGAAATAAATCAGACTCACATATGTAATCATCATATTGTCTCCCTAGTTTGAGAAACTGAAAGAGTAAATAAGGTGTAAAACATACAATAGATATTCTGAAATGGGAAGAACTTGTTAAAAAGGAGAAGGACCTAGGATGGGGTATGCGGGAAGGAAGGGAGTTAGTTATACTGTTAGTGTCTCCTAGTTCACACAAAGGGAAGGTTTGCGCTCATCTCAATTGCAGAAATTTCTATGCCCATATCTTCTACTGTGAGTAACTACTTTAAAGATAATAATATGCAATCTATTTACTGTTGTTACCATCCTGCTAAAAAATTTCATTTTACATTTTTTCAGAATAAAAAGAAAAATCATAAATATTAAAAGGAAAGAGAAACTATATTTAAGTAGTAGAAAAATAATGGTATTCCAAGAGCATAAACATCTTTTTCACCACTAAAGTATGTGAAAGGCTCTAGTTGCAAAGTATATGTTTTTAAGTCATTCTTTTTCATATGCTAATGATAAATTAAATGAACAGTGCCCATATCATACAGGAATACAAAAAAGTCACTTTATAAAATATTGAGATAGGAAATGGGGGTGCCCTTTTATGTTATTGAATAGAAAGAATCAATAATCTCCCTAAAACTCATTTATGACTTAAATCTTTCTTCTAAAATAAACAGTAGGTTTTTTAATGTTTGTTAACCTAAGGCCATTCAAAAGACTGATAAACAAAATTATCCAAGAATACTGTGAAAAAATAAAAAGAAAATATGATAGTGTTGGTGTTAGTCAATATAATGGTATGAATATGGAAAATTCTAGAGAAAAAAAATTTATATATATATCCGTGTAATAAACTAATCATACTCATATGTGTATGAGTAAAATATATTTATGAAATAACAATTTCTTATTATAGAATAGACTCTTCAATGAATGTAACTGTCCATGGGGTGTTTACTTAGAGAAATTTGATATACATATGTAAATACAGATTTTTTAATATCAAAAAATCAATATATAGTATTATAATAGTCCTTGAAAGCAAATGAGGAATTTTATTCTTATTATCTAGAACTGTGGACGGTTTTATTTCTTTATGATAAAAGCAAAACCTTACAGAAAAATACTTCCAAGTCTGAGTGGAAAAATAACGCAGTAACTTTCCAAATTTACACATAAATAAAAGTAAGTACCAAAAGACAAAAGGTTAAAGTGAGAATATAAAACCAGATAAAGAATCCGGGTGTGGTGGCACATACCTTTATTCTCAGCTCTAGGGAGGCAGAGGCAGGAGGCTTGCCAGAAGTTTGTAGCCAGTCTTCACTACATAATGAGTTCACAGCTAGACTGAATTACTGAGCGAGACCCTGTCTAAATAAATAAATAAAATAAAACAGGCAAAAGTCAGTCTTATTAAAATATTCTCTACAAGGAAATAGGAAACATGCAAATGAACAGAAAAGTAGATTTAATGACAGGAAGATTCTTGAGAAGGATTAAAATGAAGAATGGATAACTGTACCTGGTAAGACTGGCAAAATACAAAATGACTTGCATTGAGTATTAACAAAGATAGGAGGAATATGATATGCTACCAAAATTTTGTAAGTTAGTGTAAAGATTTTCAAGTTCAACTTGAAATACCTGTCCACCATTTATTTATTTGGAATCTGCTGCTAAGTTAACCTAGAAAGATTACAAAATAAGACATGGTCAGCATTGTAATTTACCATTACATTATATGCAAGTACTTTTCAGTACAGGAAAGTTACATTGATTTTGATACAATTTTCTGGAACACAATGAGTTAGAAAAAGGAATAAACTCTTTTCATATGAACTGAAAAGGAAGTGTGTCTATGACGTTTTCATTAAAAATTGCACACATGGAACATTATGATTCTGTGTTTGCAAAGATAAATATATGAAATATTTGGATGTGCATACTTGATACTTCAGAATTATAAACACTACACTGTTAACGTTCTGATTCTGCTGATGAGTTTGGAACAAAAAGAAAACAATTACTAATTAAAAGTTTTTGCTACAACATTTCAAGTAGTCATTGTATTTTTGTATTTTTAGTACTCTGCTTTTTAACTCCCATTCTTGCTGATATTTTTATCCGTAATTTGTCCCATATCTTTAAACAACTGTGTAATATAAAGGTATGTTATAGTGATTATACTAGGGAAATCAAATACAGTTTTTACTGTATTTACTTGCATAATATATTTGTAGTAATAAATCTGGTTTCAAATCTTTGAATTTGAGAAATATTGCCTGTCAATTTCTACATTAGTTAACTTATCAACACATGTTAATTTGTTTATACTTGTCTATAACAAGTGAATTTCTGATCTTACAAATATTATATCATCTGTTAAGTGATAATACATTTTAGATTGACTTGTTCTAATTTATACTTGTGTACAAGTATATGCCCTATAATGGATATTAACTTTGAACCACTAGAGATTAAAACTAAACTCAGAATTTTCCTCACACGATGCATTTCATAGCCTAATAAAATATTAATAAAGCTGAATTATGCAAAAAGGCAATATATGTAGCTATTGTATGATTTTTGGATCTTTATTAGCTACTATAAGAAAAAGAGACAGTTGCTTACGCTAAATCCAGTTAATGACTATGAAATCCTGGATTCACTAATATACTTACCTGGGGACAGTAAAAGCTAGTGCATATATAATAGAATGGGGAAATGTAGCTAATATGTTGTGTGATACATAAATAAATTTAAATAAATAAAAACTAGTAAAACATCAATATTCAATTATGAAGTAAAGTAGAGATCTGGAATGACATTTAACATTGACTTTCTCAGTTTGGTAACTGTCTTCTTCATTTATGCATTAATACTTTTTAAAGGGAACTAGGGACAGAAGGTAGTGACTACATGTAAGAAAAAAATTGACTCTCCCTCTTCTTTAGGCAGTGTTACATTTTTTAAATACAGGAGTGCTCTATAGCTGATTTATGTCTGAATTCACTCATCAATTACACATGACTGTCAAGAAGGAAATGTTTTCTAGATTATCTTAACAGCATCATCAATATATTTGCACTATAATGTTTGAAGACTTTGTTTCTAGAATGAAATATAGACTTTGGTACATGTATGTCTTAGTTTCTCTCATTGCTGAGAAAAAAATACTCAACATCCAAAGTTAAAGAAGGAAAGGTTTATTTTTAACTTTTTTATTTGAAGGGAAAAAAATAATAAATTAACAAAAATGAAGACAAAAACAATAAAACACACAAAAAAATAAAACAAATGATACAGGATTTCAAAACAAGATGATAGGAATTAACAATGGTTGTTTTATATTATACATTGTTATCTTCAATGAAGTTGCTCAGATTACCAAGTGTAAGAATGCAAGATTGATCAAACAACTGAAGACAATAATACTTAATTAAAAAAAAAAAAAACTAGGTCACAGTTTGTAGAGGCTTAAGTCCATAATCAGCTGGCTCCAAGACACAAAGTGGCATATGGCAGAGGGGAAACGGTTCATGACAGTGGGAGGCACGAAAAGCAACAAGAGAAGGATGGGAAAACCTCTCCCTGTCCTTTATACTGTGTGCAGGCTACCCAACCTAGTGCAGGTGTAGAATTCACACCCTTAATCCCAGCATTGGACCATGAATCAATCACAAATTCCAGAGTCAGCTGCCTCCGAAAAGCCCTCATCCCCATGACTGAATGAGGCTTTGGAGGGACATCATCTAGACACAAACCTTAACAATGCATCAACTATAATTTTACTTTGTTGCTTTAGGTGAGTTTCATATCCTCTTTAAGGCTTTAGCTTTCACACCAGGAAAATTTAATTAGATAACACCCACTAGGCTGGAGTTAGCACTAGGATTGAGTTGAAAAGACCCTGAGTTTAAGGCCAGCCTGGGCTACATGTGGAGACCGTGGCTCAAACTAAAATACAAAGAGCAGTGCATGTAGCTCAGGGTTCGCCTCATATGCACAAAGCCATGGCTTTAGTCCCTAGTACTGAAGAAAAAGTAAACAACAACAACAAAAAGATATCTGGTGAACAATAGGCTGAATTCAAGATTAAGTGACATCCTGCATGCAGATGTCTTGGTAATGTTACAAATGGTTAATACCTGAGTTTCCTCACTCTGCTCTTCTAACTTCCTTATCTGAACTCAGTGAGCCAGTACAATAGAAAAAACTATCTTCCAAAGAAAGGAAAATACAGAAGTGAGGGAGGAGGGAACAAGGAGAGAGAGACAGAAGTTTGAATGCAACAGTCACTTTTTTTTTGAGATTAATGTACACTAGCTCTAATAGAACTGTAGTTTAATTAATTAGTGATGATATTTACCATCTCACGGAATGCGTGAAGAAATTTTCTCAGATGTACGATTGTAGGCAACAATAGTAAATGCACTTAGAAACATCCTTTTACTAAAATTCTCAACAAACCAACTATGAACTGAATAATTTTTGTACATTTAACACCAGGAGGTTCTAAGATTGCTTGCTACTCAAGTATGTTTTACTTACACACACATTCACCGTGCAGGCGCCTTAAGCTATAGTTCCAGGGACAAGACTCACAGCGTGGTGGCATGCATTCCCTTCCATCTTGGTTGGTGAGTGTCACTGTGTGCAGTGATTACCTTTTCTTAAGAGTGTGACAACACAAACTTTAGCTACTAATGTGAATGTAAAGTAGTTTTCTCATGCTGCTTTTATTTCTTAAGCTATTCCAGCGTGTATTTAAATACTCCCAATTTCCCCTCAGATTGGGGAAGATATCAAACTGACAGATAAGTCTTTTCCTCCTTTTAGATTCTGTGAAATTGTTCATTACCATAGAATGTAAATTCACATTAACAATAAAAAGGATGACAAAAGAAATAAAGTGAAAATTTTGAGATTACACAACTTAAACTGTGAAGTCCTTATTGTTCCAAAGCTACGTTCCAATTGCATGATGGACACTTTGGCATCAAAAACATAAACAAACAAAAAAACAGAGAAAAATACACTTGTTGAAGTTAAACTTAAGCCCAGCACTGCCTATTGTACTGGAATAACTAAGAGGGACAACAGCGCAGGAAGCTCAGAAATAGGTAGCACAGAAGCACAGCAGGCATGTTTTCGCTCTGAGGAAGCCTTTCGCATAAATTTGTGGACAACAATAACAAAAGAAAATCCTTTGAGATGTGGTTATGTTTTTATTGACACAGTGAACTACCTGGAATCCAAGATGTTCTGACTGAGAATTGATCCCTTTTTAATGCTTCTTGTAGGCCCTGTTTCTTTTCGGCACAGTGACTTACTACATGGTCCATTTCAAAAGCTAAATGCATACTAAGACACTTTCTAATAGAAAAAAAAAAGCCTTAAAACCATGAAAGTTACTTTCTTCCTGGAAAATTTCATTTAACACGTCTGGCGACTGAATTAAATATGCACTTTTATGTAACTGTTTGCCCGATAGCAGTCTTAAATGATAATATTAAACATTTTAAAATGAAAATAAGTGAGGTCTGCCTAAGTTAGTAACCCCAGCTCATCAGCATTGCATAAACAGATGAATGCTCCTAACATTGTCTCCATTACTAATTATTGAACTTGCTCTACATCATTAGATTTAAAAATCTTACCAGGCACAAATAAACACATCTTTAGTTTTTTATCTTATAAACTACTACACATTTTACTCTCTTTAATAATAAAGATAATGTATTTTATTTATTAGCACGTCTAGACTACAAACTTTCTTAAAATGTGAAGTTAGAAGTTAAAGAACATACGTGCAGATGTATGAGAATATAAACGACATACAAAGCATAGTCCACTCAGACATTACATTTTGTTATGTTGTCTACTCTTAAATTAAAAAGCAATGTAGGGTCATTTTAAATTTCCCTAGTGCCTCCTGCTTTAGGTGAAAATGATCAGCAAGTACAGCAAGCTATTTGGAAACTCATTCTGCAGTATTCTTCCATTCTTTATCTTATCAGCTACATTTCTAAATCCCAGTGCTAACAAATGTCTTCCAGTAGCCTATACCATTTCTATGTACTTGTTTTGCACAATTACACATAACTTTCTAACCTCTCTGTTAATAGCACTTACCCAAAATATGGTCCTTAAAAATTAATTTGTCTTGATTTATTTTCATCATCAAATACCAGAAACAAAGTCCAAGGATCCACTTTCTGCACAAAAGCCTTAGAGAATTGTATGCAGAGTCATAGAAGCAGCTTAATACTAAGATTAACCCCATAGTTATGCCTAAGGCCAAATGCTAACCACCCCTGGTTCTCAAAGCCAAATCAATTGTCACCAAAGGGTAGTCTGTCACTGGAGCCTTGCGTCAGACATCTTTGGGAATAGTCTGATCTATTGAATACCAATAGGTTTAAAATTATAAAGACCAACTGTGTAAGGGTCATTTCTTTTTAAGAGTATCAGGTAGTGTAAATAGACCCATTTTTAAGAAGCTTTGCGTAACCCTTACTACCCTTCTGAATGTTTACCCTATGTACTTGATACAATATATATTTTAAAATTTAAAGGTAGTGCTCCGTGTTTCTAATTCTGAGCCTAGCCTTGTGTATCTTGTGATTGTAGGTGATGAACAAACAAGGGCAAAGTTGACGAAGATAATAGCGATGAAAACACTTTGCATTTTTTTGGATTAGGTTATCAACCAGTTACCTACGTGTATTCATACAGCTGTCCCTGAAGGTGCACACTAATATACCCATGCTACAGAGGAGAGACCTAGTTTCAGAGTTGGGGTGGCTTTGCTCAAGGTCTCAGGCAAACAGTTTTCAGAGTTCAAGGTCCTTGTACTGTGTCACAGTTCCATTTATTCTTTGGGGAAGTGCCACGTTGCAATCCCAAGGTTGTAGAGGAATATATATATCCATATGGAGCAAGAATTTGCCTTGTGTCTGTGTGGGGTTAATAGTATATTAAGAATAAATGAGATTATCTGAGACTATTGATTGTATATTAGATATGGTCTTTTTTGCTAACGATCTTTTTTTATAAATTAAATACTGATGATCTCATATTTAGAACTAATAGAAAAGCATTATTAGAAAAATACTGTTTATATTAAGACATTTCAGTTGCTGAAGTCCAAGGTCATTGAGCACAGGGAGAAATCTAAACCCTCTGTAAGTTACACAGACCATAGTCCGCCTGTCTACAAAGACAGTGGTTCACTGAGTGATTATGAAGTGAATAAAGGCTATTGTTCTGTAGGCCACTGTAGATAACCATTAATGGGCCAATTCTGATAAACCCTTTGAATCTATTTTGGATGTATCCCTTTAGTATTTTTTCCTGTCCCTGATGGGTACATGCAAAACAAAACTAAAGCAAACATCAACTGCAGGGGGCTAACCTACGAGCTTTGTAGGTGATGAAAATGGCACGCAGAGACAGAATAGGTTAGAATGTGGGGGCCAGGAGGCTTGTCCTCCCTTCACCGAAGAGCCCCTTGTGACTGGTGCACCCTTGCTTTCTTCACTCAGACACAGGCGCAAGCCGCCAGAGTAAGAGAATGATCTGTCTCCCATCACCCCTGGTACATACCGGAGTAAGCAACAGGACCTCAACTCTGTTAATTTTCCCCTCAGGGTGTCAGCAGGCACTCACTTGAGCTCACTGAAGAGGCTCATCAGGCCTTAATCTTCCTATCTTGTCTCCCACAATCAAAAAATCAAGTGGCTTTTGTCAAAAAGCAAAATTAATTCAAAAATTTATTTTTTAAGAATTTCCATCAAGCAGTATAAGACCTGGATGGGTTATGCGTTTTCCAGTTCACCCCACTCACCTGTTCCTGCACTTTGTCTGGGGATCATAAAAGGTGAAAGTCACACCCATCCTCTTCATTTTATTACGACCTAGCAAAGGCCAAAATAAATATCAGATGTACCTGCCTGTTCCTTTGAAGCTATGATCACTGCTTTCTGCAGATGACCCTCTTCAGTCTGAAACAGGCCTGGTATCCTGTGCTTCTGTGTTTGTCTTTTCCATCAATTTATCATCTAACTGCTGTGCCTTTAGGCAAATTAACATTGTTGAGGTTACAATTCCATTTCGTGAGCTATAAAATGATGGACTAACCTTGTCTGCTATTTAATATTTTTGCAAAGCTTAATTGAGATGTTTCTTGTAAGGACTCAGGACACGTTCAGATATTTATAAATGCTTATTTTGATAATGAGGATGGTGAAGAGGAGGATGTGATAGTCACACCTTCCATAGTTATGTTTAAATACAATTAGCATAAGAATTTTCTGCCTTTTCTACAGGATGGAGTGGGAATGATAGGGAGTAAGAGTTGAATCATAAAGGGGGAAACAGGCTCATTGAAATTGGTTCAGGATTTGCCAACATAAGATACAAGATATAAAGGACAGTTCAGAGATAAGGCAAAGGGAAATAATCTGCTTCGAGCTATGTATTGGTAAGCTGTAAAACAATGGGCCCAAAACAGGTCCAAGAAAAGGCGACCGGGCCTGCCTACCGGGAAAGGATGGGAGCACGACTCTGTCATGGCGCTGTCCTGCTGAGAAGTGGAGAGTAACAGCAATACGATGACAACCACAGCCCTTTTGTAGTATCAAACCTCTAATAATGGTAGCCAAGGCTAGGAGAAGAGGGAAAAAAGTCCTCACAAGTCACAGCTTCCTAAGAGAGTCTGAGCGTGCTATTGTAGACGATGAAGCAGCACTCTTCTAACCTGGCCTGATTTACATGAGATTCCTTTGGTAGAGGAGAGTAACAGGTAATAATTAAAGCTGACTATGGACTCCTTCTGGATATTAACTCTTTAGTTCTCACAATTCTGACATTTACAAAAAAAATTACATAGCTTATGCCGTCATAGGGGGAAATGTATGGTCCTTAGAGCTTCAAAACTAAAACAAAGTCAGAGAACGATGGAGTCTCAGTCAACAATAAACAGATCAGACTTGCTAGCTACACTTGGCTTTGATGTTCTTTTTCATGTTGGGAGAGAAGGTGTAGAGGAATAAAAGTGAGCTGAAGTTTTTCTGAAGTTTTAACTCAGATGTGCTAGTGGGCGCGGTTGTCATTAACCAATGTCTGCATGGAGTTAAATAAATACAGTAGGAAAGCAGGGCTATGGAAATATACGGACTCACGTATAAATACATTGAATTTAATGTGCTTATGAGACAATGAAATATTAACAGTGCCTGCTACTATTGTCAGTGGTTGACATTTAATATAAAAAATAGTCAGATACTCAGTATAAAGGTTGGTTTAAAGTTGTTACACATGCACCACCAAACTTCCTTTTGGTACAATAATTGGGTAACCTTGGGCAAATTATCTAATTGGAAAATAATGATTATAAAGCACTATAATTAAGTAAGAATAAAATTCTGGGCTAGGGGTATGGCTCAGTGGCACAAGCATCTGCCTGACAAGCTCAAGGTCCTGAGTTTGATTCCCAGTACCAAAAACAAAAGAATAAAATGCCATTGTGGTGCTATGAATGAGTGTTACTTCACTCATGTGATTATTTTAAAGAATCATCAACGATTCATTATAAAATAAATCAGCTCTTACTGAAACTAAAAAAAAATTTGTGGAACTATACAATGCTTTTAGGAAAAATCCTAAATGTTTTATAGTATAATAAGCCTACACATACACATTCGGTACTATTTCTAACATGAACTTGATCCCTGTTGTCCTCAACACTTGTATATTAAAGTCACCTGGAGATTTGTTTCCCCCTCTAAGGCCCAGCATTTCTCACCATGGCTTACCAGATTTACCAAACTGGGGTGTGTAGGAGAGACTGAAGTGGGCCATCAAGGTTCAAAACTATTGACAAAGCTCATGTCACTAGCCTTGTCGAGGTCACGTTTTAGAAACGCAGCCAATGAAGATGTACATATTCCTTCATTTTATTAGTGATGAACTTTTGCATAATTTTTTACCCTGGATTTGTAGCTAGTGATTTTCAGTTATTTCAGATTTTCTTCTAGAGAATACTATTCTTATAAAAAGTAACAATTAGCCTTGTGATATGTGAATCTGACTTCTATTTCCTGGTTTGTTTTCCCAATTTCAAAGAAAAGGAGAAGTAAAATAAATTTCTGCGTGTGCTCCTTAGGCACTGGCAAGCACAAGGTCCTGAGTTCAATTCCCACTACAAAAAAAAAATGTGCTCCTTTCCCACCTAGGTTTATTCAATCTTTTTAAAAAATTTTCATCAGTACACCTTTCACTTTTAACAACACTCAGAGGCAAGCAAAGAACTTCACAGAAAGACAGTGAATAAAGAGATTACCCAAGCAGTGTTTGGTTATGTTTTTTTTTTTGAGAAAAGGTCTCACTGTGTAGTTCAGACTGGCCTTGAGCTCACTGTGTAGCCCAGGCTGGCCTCGAACTTGAGGCAATCCTCCTGCCTCAGCCTCTTGAGTGATGAAATTATAGTCTTGTGACATCATGCCCTCCAGGATGTGAGCTTTTTTTGTGTTTTCATTGTTTTGTTTTGTTTTGTTTTGTTTTTAGTGAGTTTTTTGACAAGAGAGGTTTACAACTCCTTTTTAAGAGAGATAATTGTTCTGGCTTTTGGTTGATTATCAGCTACTTTGTGGCATCTGGTCCAGAAAGTCACTTTCTACTCATCTGTTAATATTTAACATAATTTATAATTTTATGACAAAAATGTAAGCATTTTTAATGTTCAAACTTTATAAATTCTACAATTAAGTCTTTAGATAATATTTATTTTATGCTCTATGTCTTGTTCCTGTATATAGAAAAAAGTCAATCCACTATTTGACACATGATATATAATTACTACATTGCCATTTTGACCAAAATCTTTAATGCAGCCATGAATTACAACTGTAATATCTCATATTGTTACTGATTTTCTTTTTGTCTTTTTGAGTCAGGGTTTTGCTGTGGAGTTCAGGCTGGCCTTGAACTAACTTTGAAGCTCAGGCTGGCCTTGAACTCATAGCAATCCTCCTGCCTCAGCCTCCTGGGCTGCTGTTATTGAATTTGTAAAGCTAAAATACTTTCATTTTTTTCTAAGATTTCCTGTGGACCTTGGGTGATCATATGAGTGTAGGCCAGGATAGAAAGGAATGAGTGTTGACGCTCTGGATGCATGAGTTGTGCATTGTGGATGTGCATTAAGACAATAGTTTTTTTATTTTTAAACACGTTTTCTCCCAGTGATTTTACTGTACATCAAGTTTGAGAATCCTTCAGGTAGACTGAGGTTATGTAGGAGAAGAAGGGAAGTTATGGGGGAAAATAGCTGTTATAGAGTGAGATGTGTAAGAACTGACATAGTAAGAAAACAGAGAGCAGAGTACTGGAAATATTTATGATATAAAAACATGTATGCTGAGCATGAGGTTTCAAAAGAAATGAAAAGTGTATATATGAAGAGCAAATCCCTCAAAGGATTAAAGAATGGGATTCTTAATTTTAAAGCGTGGAAACCCCAGCACATAAACAGGCATTGCAAAACTCCGACATAAAGTCATTTTTCACACATGGAAAGACTGTTGAATGATAGAGAATACTAAAAAAGAAAATGCAGGAAGATGACCATTTGTAGTTAAGTCATATAAGAAAAATTTGTAGATTTTACTCAATCGGATATTAGAAATAACTCTAAGTTTGATAAGTAGCCTTATTTAGAGCAAAGTTGCAGTTGCTTTGGTAAAAGTTAAATTACTTTCCTACATTGAATTACAAACATTGAGAATGAAATTATTTAGAGCCTGTAGATGAAACTCATTGTGCCTTAAAATACCCAATATAAGAATCCCTTTAAAGTGGGACGTATTGGTTGTATAATACGTTTGTTTAATATCAAGCATAGCAACTCTTACATCTCCCTCAATGTCTAATGGAATGAAATGCTTCCTGAGAACAAGCTTTGAGAACAAGTTTCCTGCAAATGAACATGTGGTCTGGTAAACGTGAAGTTAAGCCTTCTGTCAACATGCCTAGTTATGCTTCTTTTTTTACTTAAACAACACTGCACACCAGTATTGGATTTTGCTGCTATATTAACTGTAACTATTGGAACATGAGCTTACCATATTTTATTCAAATACTTCAATTCTGCTAGTCAGCCAACAGCTTGTTAAAACAGTCAGTCCAATCATTTGGAAAACAGAGAAGGAAAAGAAATCAGACATTTTTGTACCACCCTGACATATTTTGATATGTTTCTGTTGAGTCTATCTTTTGTGATTTTACATATAATTGAAACCCTGGTCTACACAAATATTTTATATTGCTTTTTTTTAAAGAAAATTATTTCCTGTCTTACTGCTTTTATAATCACGATTTTAATGACTGTACAGTACTCCTTTGAGTGAATTTTTACTCCCTTATTGCTGAACATTTAAGTCTATTTTCTAATAAAACATCAACTCCTGAAGTACTTTCTTTTCTTAATGATCAAACGTGTCATTCAAATAAATCAATAAAAACTTGAAAATCACCGTGGTGAATATATTCACAATGGCACTTTCAAATAATATTGTCAGAGGAAACAGAGATCCCTTCTACTCTTTTTAGTTCTTATGTGGGCTCTGCAGCTGGCTACATGAACCTGGTTAATGTAATAACTAATTACCAAGAGAAAAGTATGGAAGTTTTATTAAGTTTCCATGTACCTGAAGATCTTCATGAGTGTGAAGTCTGAAGAAATGACCGAAGCATGATGTTTATATATTCTTAAGACAAAGAACGGGGCTAATGGGTATCTGGACTAGGGTGGTAAATTCTAGGGAAGTTACTCTGAGATATGCAGAGGATGCAGGAGCTACAGGAGGCTACATCAGAATTGGTTTAATCCTGTTCATTGCTGCCCCAGTTACCAGTCTAGTGGTCAAGGCTGTTTTCAGCTTTTTTTGTGAGATATCCCCTCTCAAAGGAATCTTGCTGCATGTTGAGAAAATAAGACCAGATGGCCCTTTCAAAAATCGCATTTATACAAGCGACTTCAACTTGAAACAATCCCTACGCCCATGTAGCATATTTTGCCTGAATTCCCTCAATTCCTTAGAATGTCTGACCTATTTGTAAATGGTTCCCCATATTTGTAAAATCCCCTCCTTCTGATATTTCTGAGGACTCACCAAAAGGTGATTGTAGTTGTGTCCACAAATCAATGCTGTTGTATACTCTACCGCTGTAGTTATTTCAACCGATGTGGCTGGTGTCGCTGTCAGTTTCTTAGTGCTCACAGTCAAGAGCTATGGTTTCTAGCAAAGTTGGGATTTTATGGCGGTTTACATTAGGAACATAACCTCTTAAAACTTACAGTGCCATAGCAGCTAGACAATAGATATTTTTAAATGAAAGGGATAACCTTCTCCCATGCATTAAGTACAATTTTTGAAAAGAACTCCCTGACAGATACACCAATCTCTATAAAACTGTGTAATGTTACGTAAAAAGTGTTCCTTTAAATTGTTAAAGCACTTCTAGATAAATTTATTTTGTTTGTATTTTAGTTATAACAATGTATAAATATATATAAATATGTAAATATAAATGCAGATAGGTAGTCAATAGATAGATAGATGGCTTAGGAGCTGCTGTTGAATCTGGCTTATGAAGCCAGACTATTTATTTCAAGACAAAAATCTGTCTCAGGGAACGTATTAATCCTTTATAAAATTCTGGTTTCTAATGTTCCTATTTAGTGGCCAAAATTTAAGTATGATCAAAGTGTCAATTTTAAATGTCAACTTGTTGAGGTATATATAACTGATTCAAAATTACTATATACTTAGAGTGTAGAATGTAATATGTTGTGATACAATATATGATACACATATGATATATGATATATATAATGTGTGACATTGATATGACGTATATGTAGTCATGAAATCACTACTAAAATCAATAGAACAACACACCCATCTTTCCCAAAAGCTTTTTGTGTCCAGTTACAATTTTTCACTCCCACTTTCCTCTTCCCCACTTTTCCCAACCCAAACGTAATCACTGATCTGTTCCGTCACTATGGATTGATTTGTATTTTTAAAACTTTATATAAATAGAATCATGCAGTAAACATCATTTTTCACTCAGCATAATTACTTACAGAATCATCCACGTGTTTGTATGTGTCAAGCATTTTATTTGTTTATCTGTTTGGTTTTTGCTGAGGAGAGCTCAACTGTATGGACATGCCAGCTTGTTTATCCAGTTGCCTTTGGTTGAGCCTTTTGACTGTTTCCAGTTTACATATATAAACATGTAGTTTCATTTTCCTTGATGAGATGAGTAGAAAAAAAATGGCTGGATCACACAATAAGTGTAAATAAATAGGTAAATAATGTTTACCTATTTTATAAATTACCAAGTTGTTGTCTGAAGTGGTTGTACTACTTTACATGATTAATACAAAAGATTCCTTAGCATTTATATGTCACTGGATGAAAACCATTTCACAGTAATGGGAGGATCTGTAACCTAAGAGGTCTCGTGGCAATTTCTTTTCCTTCTCTGAGCCATTGACATAAACCCATTGTAGTGTCCCAGTTACTTAAGGTGGGGATAATATATGTCAGAAAAACTCCTTTCATGCACCTATGTAAATGTTTACACATATTTCTGAAGTTTTTTCTTTAAAATCTATGTACTGATTTAATAAGAGGAAACACAACAGAAAAGAGAAGAAACATAATTTATGGTCTTCTCCACATGGTTGTAAAAGTGCCATCGTTGAACTTCTGTTGATAAGCATCAATAAGAAAATGCTCTGTAATAGTCTCATTTCTTAAACCATCAAGTCATTTACGTTTCATAAGTGTGTGTTAATTCAAAAAAATCAGGAAATCTAGTGCCTACAATATTAGATCAATCTGAGTTTTATGTCATTAAAGAATACATTGCACAAAAATAAAAGAAAACCTCAGAACAGAAATTATCTTGTCTGTATTAAGCTTGTTTCATTTGTCCTGTTATGTGTCCTGCAGATTTCAAGATACTTAAGGAGACTGTCAGGGTCTCAATTTCTTCATTGTTTGAACAGGGTCTTACCATGAAGTTTAGTCTGGCCTCAAATTTATGGTGACCCTGCTGCCTCAGCCTCCCAAGTGCTAGGATTACAAGTACACACCACCATGCCTGGCACAAGAACATTTTCTACTGTCATACATTTTCTTATGGATAGGATAACCAAGTTTTAAAAACTTGGACCTACATTCCGTTTGCTAACAGCTCTTTCCAGTGACTTGTGTGTATTGAGGTTAAAATGAAAGTTGTCAAGTAAACTTAGGTCCCATATAAGAATTGTCCAAAAGTTGAGGCTCATTTGCTGCCTGAATCAAGAGATAGAGACTCCTCAAAGTCTGCAGGGTATGTATGTATCTCGAGATAAAAAATATAGAAAATAAGTTAAGGGGCTGGGGGTATAGTTCAGTGGCATAAGCGCTTGCCTGGCAAGCGCAAGGTCCTGAGTTCGATCCCTGGTATCGGAAAAAAAAAAAAAAAAAAGAAAACAAGTTAAACTAACAATAAAACAGAACAGTAGTTTATGAGCTCTTGCAGCTGATGGAAAACTGCAAACGGACTGCTTACCACGCAGCAGGCGGGCCAATGAATGGCTGCGAGCTGCCTGCAGGAGTTGGACGCAGAGGTCACGGGTTGGGGATGTGTGGAAATTGTCACCACGTGTGAAGTCTGAATCAAAAGCGGAAACTTCCCCCATGAAAGGCACATCTGATGCCGCTGAGAAAGTGTAGTTCATCAGAAAATGAATCATTCCTTGATACAGCAGGTGTGGAGTGATCATTGTGGATGAGGAACTGGTCATTCCCCAAGGTATTTGGAACCAAATAATTTCAGGTTTCTTACTTGAGTTTGGGAGAGAGTTTCTGCACAGAGACTGATATTCTGTGATGTTCACAGGATCAAACATACCTCAAGAAAGTTGCAATACGTGACATTTTTTCTTTCTTGGTGGGCCTGAAAAGGGTTGATAGTCACTGTACTTCTTTTACACTTTAGATGGCATATACTGCCCAGAGGAGAAATGAAAAACCATAATGCCTTCTGAAAGAAATTGTGAGAAAAGTTGGCAGTTCTCTTCTACATCAAGTTAGATACCCCAAAACAAGAATCCCTCTACGGTGAAGAAAGGTTGTCAAATATTACCAGTCTAAAACTGCTGTTCAGTAAGAATACCCGCAAGTTACTTCTTCTCAGTTCATTTTAAAATGTGTTCCTGGGCATGATAGAACACACCTGTAATCCCAGCACTGGAGAATCTGAGGCGGGAGGATCACCACGAGTACAAGGCCATCCTGAGCTACATAGTGAGACCCTGCCTGAAAGAAAGTGTTAATTCATCTGCAAAGTGTGTACAGCAATGTCTTGGACTGTTTTGCTGTGGAAGGTTGCCAGGCTTTTCATTCTTTTGGTTTTTGATCCATTGCTACATCTTCTTTCCCATATTTTTATACTTTTCTGTAATACAGATAAGACCTGAAGGACTGGAGAAATAGAAAACATTTTATTCCTAAATTGCTCTTTTGATATTGCTAATCCGTTATTCTTCTCAGCACATGTCCTGAACCTTGTGTCCTAGCTTTGCAGAGGGATCTGTAACCTATGTGCAGGCTGCTATTCAGAATGATGCCTACGCTGGGAGCTGACATACAGAGACAGGAAATATTGTTTTCATTATAATGTCTCAAATTGAAATTTTATGGACAAAAATATTTGACATCATAGGCCAGAAATAAATTAAAATGTCTGCTCATCACTGTCTTTAGTAAGGAAGGACTGGATGAGGAGAGGGAGGTGTAGCATAGCAAGCATTCACAATCCTCAGGAGGCTCAGTAGAAACGAAGGAAATCACCCATGCTGTGGTATTTAACAAGAAAGATCAATAGTTGATCCTATTTGATAGACTACATAAGCTTCAGACAAAAATGTATTAAGTCAGTCCATTTCATAGGATTCTCTTTGTATGCTTATTGAATTTTCTTCACATTTTTCATGGGCTAAAAGACACTAATAAATAGCACCATGGTCACAGAAAAAAAAACTGGAGGCAAAAGAAACCCCTGGTGGTTGTACTTATTGAAAAATGCTTTGTATTCTAAACACACAGGTCTGTATCTACCATAAGTTTAAAAAATGTGTTCTTTTGAAGTTTTAAGATAAGCATATTTTGAAAATTATGTATATAATTTATATTTACATCTTCAGTTTTGCTTATGTGTCAAATTTCCCTCAAATTAATTTGCTTAGAATTGTGCATTGCTTATGGGTTATTATTGAACATTCTTTAGAGGATTCACTTTAAATTTCCAAAATAATATTATAGTACAGGATAATGCATTACTGGAAATAATAAAGGAAAGACAATTATGAATTCATGAAGTTAACTTTATCAGTGTTTCATTAAACTAAAGGAAAAATAACTGATTATCCTAACAGTGCTATAATCAGTTAAAACTTTTTTAATTCATGTTAATCAATGAATAAGAATACAGCTTGCATTATTGACATGGAAATGATTGCCTACAATTTTGTCTGTTTCTTAATCAGGTAAGATTTGTATCTCTCTAAGAACCTTATTGGTCTCATTATAGTGTAATGCTTGTTTGCCCTGCAGTACAGTTGTTAAAGGTACAGTTTAAGGGCGTGCTATCAAAAGTTGCATGTTTAAAAAGTCACTATCTTTAAATTATTATTAGGAGAGCAATTCTATGCAATTGACGGAAAATACATGTTTGCTGTAGGTAAATACTGGCAGGACTGTAAGAATACAGCTTTAAAAACGGAGCACATCAGAACATGGCACAGGATAACTGAATTTAGGGTCAATGTTGTAAATTCTGCATCACGCTCTGAAGCAGGTGTTATTGATGTAAACGAGTTCATTTTGTTTTAGTCTAGTAGCACAAAATAGGTTGCTATGAGAGAAAATGTCATAAGATTTCAAAAAAAAAAAGAATAGTATCTTCAGGAAGAAATATACTAATAATGGCCATTCTAGAATGGAAAGAAAACAGGAATGGAAGACGGGGAGAAAGTATGATTTGGGAAATGTGAATTTATTGGGTCGGGTTTTTCCCTACTTCTTTAGATAAGACGCAGTTGACTTGAATAGTGGGAAATCTTACCAAAAAGACAAGAAAGTGTAGGGCCTTTTATAGAGCATAAAAAACATTAAAACGTTGGTCATTATCTTATTATTAAATCATCCTGTAATGAATCGGTGAATATTTTTGGAAGTAAGCCATGCTTTAGAAAGAAGCCTGCAGTGGCAGTAACAAATACAGATTTGACTACTTAAAAAACCGGTTAAGAATAACAGCTGCCCTGAGGTGCAGAAGACTTGTGTAAGTCGAGATGAATAACACTGTCTGCTAAAATAAACATGCCTAATAAGCATCCTCACTGTGGCTTGACACAGTTAAAATGTATTTCCTGCTCACTTAATTTCTAATACACATAGGCAAAAAACCAGCCTTCTTTTTGGTCTTTTGGAATTTTTGTTTTAATTTTAAAATAGCACTGCCCTCTGCAGCCTTGGTTTCCTCATCTGGGCTCTCTTCTGAACGGCAGACAGGATGAAGAGGGCGTAGATAAAGCATGGAGGATTTTAGGCATTGTAGAACTTGAACTATGACCAGATTCTCATTGCCGAGACCATCTGGGCACACCTTACTGCAAGCAAGGCTAGGAAATATTGTGTGGTCCTGTGTAGCTAAGGTCAGTGGTTGATGGAGGTTTTAGTAAACACATAGCAGCCTTTGCCAAGATCTTCCCAGCTTGTACCAAATAGCTGTTTTCCATGTACAGAACATACTCATCTTCTCCCTAAGGGTGAAAACATAAAGTCTTAGCCAGGTCCTTCTATGAAAAGGCTAGAGTCTGATTGTGCATATTCCTGTCTCTGCTGAGTCTGACTGTAGCTCCTGGTGAGCTTATGATGGATACACTAAAATGAAACTTCCCTCACACAGTCTCCCTGCTATGTTATGTACAACTTGCTGTTTCAGTTTACATCTGGTACAGCTCTTGATGTCCTGAGAAATTCTTTAGCAATCAGCTATCAGGGCACAGAGAGAGATCTGATTTGTAGAGTTTTCCAATTTTTGTACTGTAAACTCCCACCATGCCCAATTTCAGCATTATCATTGAAGATGGAGTTGGAACAAAAATATCATGATAATTTAATAATGTTACTTAAAATGGTTTGAGAATGACATTAATTACAGTAGAAAATTAGCAGAAGACAGTTTCTTGGCTGAAACATAACTTGCAAAGAGTAGATATCCTAAGTAAATGTTTACCACAAAGGAGTAAATGCTGGAGAATGGGGCATCCACTTGAGGACTAAATTCTAGTGAGTAAAAACAAACACATCATCGACCCTGTAATGGGAAAAGCAATAAGAACTTGAAACTATACCACAAATGTGTGGCTGCAATGAGGCACCCAGTGACTTTCCCTCAACGTTCTTCAGACTTTTCTGCATTTTTGTAGCTTCAGACCTGGATCCATGAACTCAGATTACACAGGATTCGGATCCGATTTTGAGGTTAGCTCACTTTTGACCCATAAGCAACTGGACCAGAAGGAACCAAAGAAAACTGAGGGAATGGGCAGTGTTTAGTCAAAGGAAATGAAGATAGAGACCTGAGATTGTTCCAGGATCTCCAGATAATCTAGGATTAGTAGAAACGCTAGCTAACACACTGTGCCTTTCTCATGAGTAAGATCCGAGAAGACAGCCGTGATTACATCGTGAATGCTTTCACCGTGATGTCCTCATGAAAGAATATTAAATATTGTGGCTGGGGTCTAAGAGATCACCTTTCCTGTCCAACACTGGAACTTAGGTTACGTCTGTTTCTCTGCCAACAGTGTTCAGCGTGATCTCTGCCTAGGAAACCTACACAGATTCCGCCAGCATGCTGGGACCTGACCCACCCTGTAGCACCCACGGTGGGGGGTACCACTGTATTCATTCCTTCACTTTCTTGTGAAGCCAGACATAAAAAAGGCCCACTTTTCTGAGTCCACAGGATGGTAGCAGCGAAGTTCCAGCTTCTTTCCCCTTTTTTACTACATGGTCCACCATGGCACTCTCCAAGAGACAAGCAAGAATTCCAGGCTTCACTCTTCCGGAGCCGAACTAAACTGTCAATGCTGGGGACACGAGTGCGCGTGCGCATCATAGCACCACTTTTAATGGTGATTAGGGGTGGTTCCACCCACAGGTCAGCGTGAAGGAAGTCAGTGAGTACTCTCTCTGTGGGGCAAAGGCTCAGTGGCCACTTAGAACAGGTCCTCTACGTGATCAATTTGTCAGTCTCTGGCTAATAGCAGCTACACAACTGTTATTTGTGTATCTCAGAACTGTGCGCTACCAGATTTCATAGGAAAAACTTCCTGCACTGGTACATGCAGCAGAAAATGGACAAAAAGCACAATTACAAAAAACACAAACTCCTTAATTCCAGGAATTCTAAAATGTAAGGGAAAGATTTTTTTTTTCTGGTTTTGTTTGTCTGGTTTTTGATGCAGTGAGAACTAAATATGGGTCCTTCACTCTAAGCTACATCCCCAGTCCTTTATTTTATGCCTTGAGACAGGATATTGCTCATTTTGTGAGGCTGGAATTGGACTTGTGACCCCCCTGCCTCAGCTTCCCAGGATGACTGCAATCATTATGTACAGCAAACATTTACTAATAGATTTTTAAATTAAGACATTAAAAAAATCACAAAAATAAAATAAAATGATTAAATAATTTTTAAAAGAATAAAACAACACATATGATTCATTTTATTATATTGAAGTCAAAGGAGGGCAAAAACCCTTTTTTATAAAGTAAAATGAATACTGTTGAGACTTACTGAGTGAGGAATAGCTTACTTCCACACCTTATTTGATGCAGAACTTGTTCAAACTGCATTAGTAAGTGTCACTAAAAGGTGAGAATTAAAAAGAGGGCATTGTGCTGCATGCTGGGACCCCAGACGGAGGTTGTAATATCCAAACTTTGAGGCCATCTAGGGCAATAGAGTAGGACCGTGTCTCAAAAATGTTATAGTTCAAACATATGTCATTTCTGCTTGTATTAAAATCACTGTGTTATAACAAAGTTGGATCAAATTACAAGTGAAGACATTCTGGTGCTATTCAGTTCATTTGGTAATTTGCCAGTTAAAGGCAATTAAATCTTGGGAACAAAAGAAACTCCTGTTTTCCCATAAGCACTTTCTGCACTGGTAGAGGGAGGGATCGGACAGCAGGTGATTGTAGCTCAAATAATCCAGACTTGTCCAAGGACAGAATGTTTACTTGAAGAAAATGTTGAAAAGATTCTTATTTATAGCATGGAAAAAGCAGCAAAATTGTTGTGAGGAAAGGGTGCAGTAGGATTTGCAAATACTCATCTACTGTGTTATAATAGGTACTTTCTTCCCAGGGAGAGCTCCTGACTTTCTCACTGCACCTCCTTGACTCCTTGTCTTCATGTGCTCTATGTGTCCGCCCAGCTCCTTTCCCGTCCAGTCTTTCAGACTCTGCTCATCTGTAAAAATTACTTGGTGCTCCAGTTCCCATTTGTTCCTTGCTGTGTAACTGAGTAACAAAGATGAAGGTAACATTATGTAGGACGGCATCCGGAGCTAATTCCCTTCTATGTTCTCTATAATTCCGTATTTCCTCAATCGTTTTTGTATTAACAGAAGTGAAGATAACTTTATATTATACAGCATCCAGTGCAAATTCCCTACTATCTTCTCTATAATTTGGTATTTCCTTTAATGTTTTTGTGTGCATTAATGTGAAGATAATAACTATGTAATACAACATCCAGTGCTAATTCCCTACTACATTCTGTATAACTTTGTATTTTCTGTATTATTTATGGGTTTTCTGGTTCATATGTCTCCATTCTTTTGTCTTTAAAATAAAATTAGAAAAAAATTATTTGGGTCACGCCTTCTCTCTCTACTTCCTTCGGTGAGGGTGCTTTATAGATTTACGGTGCAGATCCTTTATGTGTTTGTAATGCATATATATGTATCTGTACACTTTCAAATTTTTTATACATTGCTTTTCCTTCTGGAAAGTTTTATAAAGTTCAAAAAGTCCATTTTGGTGGCCATTATCATCTCCATAAAATAAACCGTGCTGTTTTCTGCAGATGTGATAGCTGATTTGGAGGTAGGACTGGAGATTTGAAGTTAGTTTGGAAAGTTGGATGGGCTGGGGATGTAGCTCATTGGCACAAGCACCTGCCTAGTAATTGCAAAGTCCTGAGTTTGATTCCCAGTACCATACACAAAAAAGAAAGTTGGGAAGAGCTAGTGTGTGGAGAAGGAAAAGGGGCTGAGAGCGATAGCTAGGGAGCAAAAAGCTGAGTTGCTTCAGAACATAAGCAAAGTTCCAATCATAAATGTGTAATGAACGTAATTACAGAGTATGGCGTTCCATTCAGCAGCACCTCCCAGCCCAGCAAAAAGAGTGATGATGGCTGTTGGTCAACACTGGGGCACTGCCAAGAAAAGGCTGTCGGCAGAAGGTGATGGAAAAGAGTAGGGACAAAGTCACTGAGAGGATTACCCACAAGAGTGAGCCAGGGTACTGCCCGAGCAAAATGAAGACAGAAAGGTTTTATTTCCCCCGAGTTCAAATTTCTAGGGCCCAGAGATGAAAGTAACAGTTTATCCGGCTAAATGGAAGAGTTGAGAGTATAGGACACTGGGTGCACAATGGGTAATTTCAAACCTTTGGAATATTATTCATGAAGATGTGTACTCCGCCCCCACCATGTGTGAAGGCTGTGAGCAGAAAATGAGAACATTCTGGCCTTCATGAGACTTAACTTGGGGGACACGAATGCTGTGTGTCAGTCCTTGTATTTCCACTGTAACTAAAGCATAAAGACATGATGTTTGCAACCTCAAACTCAAAAAGATTAAGAAAGCTAGTGAAAGACAGCTTTTTCAAATAATTTTAAATGTTTGAAATATCTCATGCCTTAATAATGTGTATCATGCTTATCAGTGATCTTGGTTATATTTTTTCCTCATGATAGATGACATTTTTTCATTTCTTTTATGTTAAATTAAGCTTCATGAATCAATTACCCTCTTTTCTTTACTACTTACTTTGGCTTAAAATAATACCCAGGAGACTCTCAGTTATCCTTTGGTAATAATAATGGTGAGAAGGTATCAATTATAAATGAAAATTTCCCCAATTATTGTTATTTAGGTGTGTGTAGAACATACAGATTGGAAACATTAATTAATATGCTGTCATGTACATTAAACAACATACATACGATGTTTTCTTGCCCCTTAAGGCTATTGTGTATTCTACTCCTAACCTTTGAAGTCACCAAGGAATTCCAAAATCTGAAGCTACTGGCAAAGCGATCTGTACAAATTCTTGTGGACTCAGTGCTTTTCCCATGGACAATGATTTCATAAATCAGTCTTCCTCTAACTATTGACTTTAATTAATTGTCTTGTAATTTCAGATTCTTTATTAATTTGCAAATATACTAATCATGCTGACTGAAAAGAGTACAACTTATGATCAATTGTTTGCCAGCTAAAACCCTTTCCTTCTTCTTGTGCAAGCATGTTGCGTTGTTAATGATACTAGGGATTAAATAATTGTTAGGGTTCTGAGGAAATATTTTATCCTGTGCTTGTATTTTAAAAAGGAATGGGTGCCTGTCTGCCTGTATGGATGTCCCTGAGCTGAAGGCAGATGCTTTCACAGAAAAAGAAAGAATATTAAAATAGAAGTACATAGAGTGAGTGGACCCTTGGTCCATCACTTCTTCCTGGTTGTTCTGTGTTGTGCAGTTCATATGTCATAGGTTTCAGACAATCTAGACAGCTGTTCAGACCACCTGAAATCCAGGAGCAAAGCTTGATTCTTTCTGGCATCCTACCTAGAGGAAGATTAAAGGCTAAGTTCTCCCTCTGTGACTCTGAACAAAGTCAGCAGAGAGACACTCACCTTGACCCTGGGCTCACAGACAGATCGTTGCTGTGTTACTGGGGTAGAACTGTTCATTGTTATGGACTTCCTTTCTAGTATCCTTCTCACTTTTGCTTGATAGGATTTTGCTCATTGGATTTTTGTATGCTATGCCTTTTATCATATCATGTGACTCTCCTAAAATTAATCTTGACTTTGTGGCTTATATCACTTTCACATATTTTCCTGACTTTAAATTAACATTGGCCTCCCCTCCTCCTCTACCTCTGCCTCTACTTCCTCCTTTTACCCTCCTCCTTTTCTTATTTTTAGTGCTGAAGTTTGAACCCAGGTCTGCCTGTATGCTACACAAGCATTCCAGTCCAGAGCTACATGCTCAGACCTGCTAGAGCACAAATTCCTTATCCTCAGAATCTTATCCCGTGTTGTTCAAGGAATTTCTCATCTTGTTTAGTACCTGGTTATGGAGCTCAATACTTTCTAGGAAAACATGTAAGATGACATGTACGTTGAAGAACTTAACTGAAGGATCTGTTTCACGGCCTTGCACTACTACTCAGTGGCTACCCACACTGGTAAATTTTGCATTACATTCATGGAGCTGGTGGTGTGGAAACACAGAAAGTTCTGACACACAAAGGTATTAGAATTATAGTAAGCTAGGTCTCATCCAAGGGAGGCATTGTAGGAAAGATTCAGGTGACACAGAGTATGATCAAATCAGACATTAGGTGAGTTTACTGGAATGAGCTCAGAATACCAAATAATAAAGAAGACAAGGTAAGAAAGGTGTAGCGGGTCAACTTGACTTAAGCTCTTCGGTCCCTTCCCCAGGAGAAGGGACAGGACAGTTTCAACAGAGCAGAACCAGCAGCAGTGCACTGTCTCCAACAGAGACTGATTGCCCAAAACTGAAGCTGCATATACACCTTCGAGGAAAGTTGCTGTTGAACTGATAAAATACCAGGGTTGATGCTCAAGATATCCCTTTGGAAGCAACACAGATCACCCTCCTGACCTCTGCTCTGTTCAGGCTTAGTGAGTGGAAGCAGAAATTGATGGATGCAGTATCTGTAACTGCTGAAAACAGTTTGGTCACAGACTTCTCTCTGAAACCTGATAACTAAAGAAAGTTTCCACCAACAGCTGGTGAGTATAGTGTAGTTTATGTAGTATATAAGGTACATATTACACATACTGTAGTAAATATAAAAATAATGCAGTGCTGCAGCCCAGGTCCTGAAGCAGAAAAACAAATACCAATGGAACAATTAATAAAATCCAAACCTGTACTTTACTTAATCCTGTATTATTGTGTCATTATTAGTTAATTCCTTAATTGGGTATGTGTCATGGTTATCTAAGAACTTAGCTTTACAAGAAACTGGATGACGTGCTTGAAGGCTGTGTAATATTTTTGCAACTTTTCTGGAGTCTAAAGCAAATCTACAGTAAAAATAAAAATATATATTCACATGGAGTTTTATAGCTGTGGGTCCCCCATAAATGTAACTCTAATTAATGGAAAACTTCGAATAACTTGGAACAAAATGTAAGTTAAAACAGAAATGAGAGAAGAGGCTGCTACAGTGAAGGAATCTGATGCCATTAACCACAGGGGGAAGGAATAAACCATTCGGATTTGGTGAATTAAAAAACCACAATCATCTCACTTTTCTCCTCCCCTGGAAAAAAGAAAACACAATGCGTAGGACAGACACAAGTCAAAGGATCATACAGTAATGTAATATGTGGGTACGGTTAATTCTTGGTGTTGTATTTAAACTATAGAAGTTGCACTGTTAAGTGAAAATTCTCCAGGAATGTTTTCTTAGTTTTAAAAAGTTAATACAGCCTGATAAGAAATAGTGATTTAAAGACTTTTTTTACTGTCATTATTACATGATTACCATTTTATTAAATGATTCCATGTATTGCAGGGGACTGGGGTGTGTCCATGACGCATTTCAATTCCTTTCTCTTTACCCCTCCCACTGCCCCTTTTGTTTTTTCAACATCTGATTCATCTATTTATAAGACCTTATAAATTTAATTTTTATGTGTAGATTGAAAACCAGCCTAATAGGCCAAAGAACCTATAAAATATGTAAGACAATTGTACTAGATCAAGGTACGCTTTTGATGTATTATTGCAGTTGTATTACAGTACTTTTTTCTTTTTTCTCATTATCTATTTTTCATATATCTATTTCTCATATATATAATATATATTACATGAGGGAAATGATATGATATGCTATTTAAGGTAGCTTGTCTGAGTTACTTCTCTTAACATTATGGTCTCAAGGAGCATCTATTTCTCTGCAAATGACTCAAGCTTATCTGTTTTGCTGGCAGACTAGCATTGTGCAATACGGTACCATTTTTTTTTTTTATCCATTCACTTATTGTCTGTCTGAGGAGTAACTACTAAAATGTTTTGCTCCACTCTGTAAGTTGTCTCTTCACTGTTAGTGGTTTCATTTAAGCAAATCTGAACGTGAAAACCTATGAAAAACGTGTGAGAGCTACGTTTCCATTATCCAAGAACCTCAAATACCTACCTTGGAAATAGGATTCTTGGGTGCAGCCACCACTCTTGCATATAGCAAATGTGCTTTATAGATCTGTTAGACTTGGTGACTTAGAAAATCAACTGAATCGCCAGAGCAAGCTGGCAAACACAGTGATCCTTGAAAGTTATAAATGTGAAGATAACAAGAGGCACAGGACGTGATCTGGAGGAGTACTGATGTTTTTTGAATTTTTTGATTAAAAATATTTATCTAAAGGGTCTAAGATATATTGTTTTAGAAAATCAGGCTGGTGACAAAATAATTAATCACTTAAGGACTGGCTTTTAATATATATTTAGAATAGATGCAATGCTACAGTGGATAAAGAAACCCTTTTCATTGTTCTCATTGAGAATTTTAACTAATTTCCTGGTAGCATCCATACTGTGAAGGCTCTCTTTGGAGGAACCAAGACTTCTATGCATAAAGTTTTGTGAGATTTCTTAGCCCTCAGTTTAGAGTGATCATGAATTACTTTTAAAAAAGATTAATGCGTGGGGCTGGGGATATAGCTCAGTGGAATAAGTGCCTACCTGGCAAGCACAAGGTCCTGAGTTTGAACCCCAGTACCACACACACACACACACACACAAATTAATGTAAAAATTGTTAGTGTGTGTCTTTAAAAACACTTCACTCTATGATCAATTATGCGTGTGTGCTGTTATATAATGAAAGTGACTATGCAAAACACTTATTTATCATTTTCTGTAAAATAAGAATATCAAATCCTATCATATATGTTATGATTGTTATGATAAAAAAACAGGAAATCTCACATATTATTCACCAGAGATATGCAGGGTAGTGTACTAACTATTTGGGTAAGTTTAAAACTAACTAGACTGTACATCTAGTGGTTAAATGGAAAGGTAAAATAAATGTAGCAATAATCACAACGTCGAGTACAATAAAAACTGAAGGAATTAGTATCAAATTGCTGAGACCAAAAAGTTTTATGATATCTCTCATTGCAAATCTTACTTATCACCCCCTTCACATGTGTATTACTTGAATATGTGACGATCAGAAGAGAATGATGTGCAGTGAATATTAAGAGCAAGGGCATACAAAGTTGCAGACCCCGTGTGTAGTTACAAGAAGGCCATGTTAAGCTAGCCAGATTGGGAAGTTGTCATTCCCCATATTTATGAATTGTGTAATCTTAGGTCGATAATTTCTCCTTCTTATCTCCAAAAGGGATACAATAGCTATTGCACTTTGCTCTAGAGAGAATGAGAAGGATACAGAGTTCCCAGTGCACATCACTAGTGCTGTTACTTCATCGCCTTTTTCTGATATGAGGAAAATATCAATTTAGTCCATGTTTCAGGATTTGTTTTTCTATGCCGTGGAATATCTAGAGTTCATTTGTTAATTGCAATTAGTAGGCTCCTATCTTACCAAAAGTTGAAGATACTTAATACTTATTGTCAGCGGGTATGATCAATGATAACTGATACATATGAAATACTATATGTGAAGCAATGTACTTTACATGTATTGATCAAATTAATCTTTCCAATAATATAGCCTATTTTTATAGATGAATGTAAGAAAGTAAATTCATGCTCTGGATCCACTAATGAGTATGATAAATGACCATAAGAACAAGGAATACAAAATTTTCCTATCTTTATTGAACCAAAAGAGATCCTTAGGAAGATACAGAATTAGTCAATGTCATGTAGATTTACTACTTACACTATGTATAATAGCATTATACAAGTAATTTCATTTAATAAATTCTGCAGCTATTTGCTGTGTACTGCTTTGCCAAAAAAAAAAAAAACCCAAAAAACCAAAAAACAACTATTGCTCTAGGTACTGTGTATGGTGTGAGAATTAAGTCTGTCCTTAATTCAGTAAAGAAACCTAGGAAAGAAATCATGTACCAAAAGGTTTACTAAACAAAGTAGCAATGATAGAGATGTAGGTTAAATATTTCCTAAGCAAATTAAAACAAAATGAATTCTTCTGTTCTTTTTAATCATGGAATGCTGCAAGAACACGTGATCATATTTGAGCTAGACCTTGGGAAGTAACTGAGATCTTCTGAAGAAGAATAGCCTAAACAGAGAAAACAGAATGAGGGAAAAATATTACACAGGCGCTACCACAAGACAGAAGGTTGCATTTGTCTGTAAATGTTGTTAGAGAGATTGTGGAGGCTTTTGGAAATCTTGCTAAATCTGATCCTGCTCTACAGGCAATCAGTATCTAAACAGCAGATATGTCTGCCTCTGGGTAACAGTGACACACCTAAATATGAACTCTCTTTATATCACAGAGCAGCAGCTCTAGTAGGGTTATGAGTGATGGGAGGAAAAAGACTGTGAGGAACACTTCAGACATTATTTCATGAATCAAGAAGAGAGATGATGAGGGACTTCTTTCCGAGAATGGCTTTGGGAAAGAAAAAGATGTGACTGAGTCAACACAGTTTGATGTTATAACTAAACGTAGGTGATGATAGACCACTGGAGTCTGACGCATTCCACATCGTGTCATTTCCAGGAAGAGTCAAACAATGAATATGGTAAAAGTGTGGTTGGATGAAGTTGGGCGAATAAAGTAATAAAGCAGTAATATTTATTTTAGTAAATAGATGTGTCTGTAAATTACACTCATGCATTTTTTTCCTGTACGAATGGGAAAGGTGAACTCAAGCTGTTGTGAATAAGCCAGAAGGCCTGGAATGGAAAAGGAATTATACTCAGATCAAGAAAGATTGAATTACACAGTGTTCTAATAAAAATGAGGTAAAAAGAATGTCCAGCGCCTTGCTGAGTGGCAATGAATTAAGCAGTGGTCTTGAATGGAGCCTATTTATTCAGAGGTAAAACCTCCATCCATTGCATTAATTATGAGATGGCCTACCATAGAAAGTTAAAGTGTAAACGTGTGAGACATTTAGTGACAATGACTTAGTGAAATCAAAGTTCAAAGGAATCACTGAATAAGTTCCAGACCAGAAACTCTGTTATATACAATGTAAGTTCCCTAGAGTGTTCTGAGTGCGGGTTAAGCAGTACCTAAACGAGGCAGTCTCTGCTTCTTATTTTCAACTCTCATTAAGCAGATGAGTGGCTGAGTAGTCGCAGACTAGAAAATAACAAGGCTAGACTTAATTATTCCTGAATGATGCTAATGATACGCTGATGGCAGGCTCATGCATTGGAGGTACCACCTTGTGCACTCATGGCCAAACCTTTGGAGATGAGTGTGGGTCTGTTTTCTACAGAGCGATTCTGATCACCAGTGGTTCAGGCATGGACCCATAGTTATATACACAGCCAGTGTTAAGAATGAGAGGCTCTCATTCAGAAACAGAAAGTAAGGGAGAAACTAGACTTTTAATTGTCAACAAAGAGGTTCTAATCAAAGTCATGATATTAACAGAGGAGATGAGGTAGAATGAGGTAGAGTCTGTAGGTAGAGCTTTGATAATCTTTAATTCTTCTGAAACTTTTAGGATGCGCTGCAGACTACAGTGAGATTTTTATTATAAAAGTAAATGTGTTCAAATCACCAGTTCAGAGTTGTTAATGCACTGCTGATAAAAACAGCTTATGTAAACACTGTCACAGTCTCCTGAAATTATTGAATCAATGTTAATGACTGTGACAGTTTGTGCAATCTTCCTCACAGCATCTTTGATGTTACCAAAAGTGCTATCATCACAGGTGAAAGACTGTGTGATTTTCCAGCAGGCCAGAGGAGGCCTTCAATGGACACCCAAAGCTTGGAAAAAAAGAGTATTTGAAGAAGAAGAAGTGGTCACCAGTTTCAAATACAGCAAAGAGGTCAGAGTGAAGATTGAGAAAATACTGTTGGACCTTTAGAGAGAACCATTACAGTGGGGGTGAGGGATAGGTTCAAGTAAAGGTAAGTTGAGCAGGGAATGATGGAAAACCATCAAGAACTCTAGGCAGTACTTACATCTGTGTTTGTTTCATGGCTTTGTTTGTTTGTTTTAGGAAATTCTTAAGGTGAATGATTTACATTCATCCTTTGATGTCCATTACAGAGATATAGCTCACAGGTCTAAGGTTAACATAACAGAGAAGGAGAGAGAAGGGGGATGGGGACTCCTCTTCAAATCTAAAGTAAATGGCTCACTGTAAGGAATAGGTAGCACTCTGTTTGGCCAAAGGAAATGTCAGGATGGTTACCCTGAAGTCCTCCATCCCCTGCACTCCTGAGAACACCTCTTGTCCTAGCATATACTGCCCAAGGGGGGAATACATGTTTACATATGCTATACTTTGTTTATGAGTGATATTGAAGATGAGGGAAGTTAAAAACAATAAAGTACAGCACTAATAATTCACCAAATAAAGAAAAGAGTATATACCAAGAGCAAGAAGCCTCCCCAAGTTCCGGGAAGCTTACAGCTTTTTAAAGTCATAGCAAATCAAGGCATGTATAACCATCCCCACCGTTATCATATAATTAACTACAAGATGACTGGAGGACAGAATTCTGAAGTGAGCAAGCTTATATTCCACTTGGCTGACTTTCCAGCTGAGCAAATGTTTCTCTTGGCTTCAGCACAGACCTTCATTTATTTTCACTGTGAATCATTTTCCTGGAAGTCACTGTTGCATAAATGGTGCTTCCCTGACTCCTGCTCAGCCCACACAGCTGAAATCAGTGAGTGTTCAAAGGAGTTTAACGTGCAAGGATTTTTGCCAAGGTATTTCCTGTCAGTTTCCTCACTCCATACTATGAAATTGTCTTTCTGTGAAAATCTTCAGGCAATAGCCATGGGATTAATCCTGATCATCTGTAAAGTATTACCTATTACAAATATAACTATAGCCCAAACCTTGCTTGAGTGTGGCCAAAGATCTTATTTACTCTGACATCTAACAGTCTGCATTTCCTTTTCTCTTCCCAGTCCGTGGCAGAGTTGGGAAAGATGCCACAGAACCTCTAGAGATAGGCATAAAATAATTTTTAAAAACACTGTAAGACTTTTGGGGGCCAGATGGAGATCTTTGTACAGTCAAAATATATATTTTATAGTTGTATTATGAAAATTTCTTATAAAATGTAATGTCATATAAAATATAAGAAGTAAAACATTAAGGTACAGATTACTGACCTTTACTATCTTTTCTTGTTTGCATCACTAGTACCCTAAAATTTCACAATGGTTAATAATTTGACTCTATATTTAAAGTTAAAAACCAACCTTGCATAGAAAGTTATAAACTGCAGTAGGTCTATATAATCAGGTGAACTTTTATCCATGTGAATCACAGACTTTCATATCCGGAAGGAGTTTCATAAGTCTACTGCAGTCTTATTTTGAAAATAAAGAAAGTTGGTCCCTTTGAAAGGTGCGCAGGGTCTTGTCCACCGTCATCGTTTATATTACTTGAGGGAGACACACGTCTCTTACTTCGTAATGATCAAGCTTGGCTACACAGGAAGAACTGGGCAGTCTCCTGGCCTGACTGATTTTGGATCACCTGAGCATCACCGGAGCCTGACCAGCGTACCTGACGTACATGAGTGCCCAGCACGTCGTGGTGCTGGGGCTGAATGAATGAATGAAAATAAAGGATATTCAAAGGGAGAACTCCGAGCCCCTGACACAGCACGTGTTCGTTGAGGCAGAGCTTCTTACATCATAGCAACCTGGTGGGGTTGGCCGCCAATTTGGAAACTGAGGACATGTGCTTTCTTTTGGCTGCTCCCTGGGATAAATGATGTTAATACAAGATGTTAAAGGAAAAAAGAGGAAAAATAGTCAGAAATAAAAGAGACTGCTATCAAATTAGTATTTATGGCAGACAAAGCTGGCCAGGTTATACTTTTGCCTTATCTGATGCATTTAGAAAAACTGAAAAGGAAAAAGAGAAGAGGCACAATGTGGGAATGTATTGCCCTGCAGAGATGCTTCTTACTCTGAATCCACCTCTAATTCTGTCCTTACAAAGTATGTAACGTAAATGGTCTCTTTCAGCATATTGGAGGGTGAAAGCACATGCTAATGCCAATAAATAGGACCTGAGGTTGGGAAATGTGTGTGTGTGTATATAAAACACATTTGCATAGAGCCCCAGATGGAGGTGTCAGCAGAGTGTGAGCCCCAGTTGCACAGAGAGCACTTTGTGGGTGAAATAATTCAATTGCCAGCTATGAAAGTGACATTTTATGGGGTGTTGTGTCTTGAAATTCAGCAGTAAACATGAATGCAAGGCCCTTGTTGGGTGTTAGAACATTTCCAGATGTTTAATTTATTTTCACATGTTAGGTTCTTAAGGAATTAAAGATACATTTTATTAACTGATTAAATCAACTTTAATGAATAAAAACATATCAGATCTGCACAGTATATAGTGTTTCTGTTTTGCATTTGCTTTGGTATTTTTGAGACTGGGACTTGCTATGTAGCTTAGTCTGGCTTTGAACTCACTCTGTAGCCCAAGCTGGTTTCAAGTTTGTCAGTATCATCCTGCCTCAGCCTCCTCAATGCTAGTATCATAGGCATGCACCACCATGCATGTATGTGTATGGTTTTGACTGACGTATGAACACTGGCACTGGAATTATAATGAAAAAAACAAAAGTATAAGATGGTTATGAACTAACAACATAGGTCATCATTTGGGCTCTGAGACTCTGGCAATTTATTTCATCTTTTTCCCGGTAGGCAATTTTATCGGTCTCCTAATTCGTACGAGAACATGACAGCATAGCTTAGCTTGTGTGTATCGACGAGCATCAATTCTGATAATGTACATAAAGAGCTCCTTAGAGCATGGAGCAAAGAGTAAGCTTTCGCTACTATCAAGTTCAGTCCTCTTTTCTTTTTTCTTTGTTGTTTAGAAGCTGTTATGTTGAAATGTGAGTGCTATCTGAAACTGGGCTTTTATTTTCAAAATATTGTGTTAGCTGTTTCCTTTATATTGAACTCCACTAGTACTCATGAAATGAGAGCTACAACTTAGGTAGAGCTGACTTTGTCGAAGGCTAAGCTAAATATTACTACTAAATAAGTGGGGAACATACGGATGTCTATAGGAAGGGCACCACCAAGAGTCAGTTTGAAAGCAAGACTCAGACTGTTCTTAGGAACATTTTCTAAAACAAGAGAAAGAAAACAGAAAAGCAAGACTCTAGAAAGAGAATTAGGGCTTAATTTTAAAACCATCAGGTCAGAGCATACGTTTCGGTTCTTGCTTACATCTACTTTTTTCCTGAGTATCCCAGGGTCTTTCATTTAGCCTTGTTCTGGGCCCAGTCTCTATCCCTTCAATCACATTTATGACTTCTGGTGAATGGAGACGAGGTAAAAGAGGAAGTATCCAAATAAGGAATAGTCCTATGAGATTCTTAAACACAAATAGTGTCTCTGTGCTCCCTTAACAGAACCAATTATAAATGAGAAAGGCATGTAGTTCAATTCAGTCTTTTTGCCATTAATGCCATGAAGTCCTGGAATGTGAAAGTTTGTGCATCTTCCTAAGAAGGTGGCAGAGGGGATGAAATGCTAGGGGACAGTGCCCTCAAAAACCTTTATGGAAGTTTGGAGAACACGCCCTCAAAAAACACTCAATACTGCATGGTCTCAGTAATGGGTTGAAATGACTGCCTACCTCTTGCATAGCACAAGTGCATCAGTAACTGTAAATGTGACCTGACTTGGAATCAGTCTTTACAAATATTGTCACAGTAAAATGAATCATATTAAGGTGGACCCTGATCCAATGACTGATGTCTTTATAAGGAGAAGGAGACCCGGGCACATATTCATAGATGCAAAAGGAGACCATGTAGCAGTGAAGACAGAGTTTGGATTGATGTATCTACAAGTCCACAGATGCCAAAAGTCGCCAGCAACTATGAAAAGTTAGGAAGGTGTGTGGAACGCTTCCTCCTAGCACCCTCAGAGGAAAGCTCCACCCTGACAATGCAGTTTCAAACTGAACTTCCTGAACTATAAGACAATCCACTTTTTAAGGCAGATTATGATGCTTTATTGTGGCCATTCTAGGAAACTAGCAGTCTCCAAATAAAAAGTGTTTTGCAAATACTGGTCAAGGTCGGCAGTGCCCAATGGGGAGTTAAACTACCGCCTGGAAGAGTTTATGGCCATAGCCAGTAGCAAGGGAGGGCTTACCAGAATCTAAAGCTCTCCCTGCTGCTGCCAAAGAAGGCTTGGTCAGAGTCATTAAGAATGAGCTCGCAAATGTGACCCCCAAGGGACAACCAGTAATGGCTGGATGAAAAAGAACTGAGGCTTATAGGCAGATGGAGGCGGAAGTCACCTCTCCAGGGCCACATTTTCATCCAGGTTTGAGGAGGCCTGAGGAGAGGCAAGCCACATCAGTACAGAACATTGTTTTGCTTGATTTTTATGAGAAACTGCATTCAATTGTCCTTCCCTGTATGCGGCAACTCTTAGACTCATCTATTACCCAGAAATATGTTTTTAGAATGATTATGCCAACCATTCTACTTAAAAGGCCCTTGATCACTGAGTAAAGTAAAAAGTAATTCAAAATGCTGACTCTAGAAAAACATTTTGGTAACAAAAGTTGCCCAGGCAAGACAGAATGAAAGCATTTCAGAGTCTCAAATGGAGCATGTTTAGAGAAACTATGGTATGAAAAACAGTAATGATGAGCTTTCTGAAGCTGGTGATAAACTTACATGAAAAGTTGTGATTCAATAAGGTTTGATGAAACCAGGTACAAGGTCTGTGTCCACTCAAGGCAACAAAAATAGTGAATAGTAATGAGTCTAGCATAATAATGGTGAATTCTGTGCATAAATACATGTACACATAGCATGTTGATAGGTGTAAATTGTATTTCTATGACTGACTTATAGTAGGTACTAATGCAGCTAAGATCAAAAGCGTTAGAGTAGTGAGGACAGCCTCACACAGCCACAGCTATGTGTGAAGAGAATGTCACCGAAAGTGCCACACCCATGGGTTAACTCTAGTGAGTTCCAGGCACATCAGAAGGAAGTAAAGCTGCTGGTCCAGCACAACAATAACGATAACCAGGCAGTGTAACAAAAACAACATTATTCTAATGTTTCCTTGAGCCACGGCCATCATATCCCTTCACCAATCAAACAAATTCATGTCACCATAAAACCTATCAGCACACAGAGGTTAGTAATGTGGGGCCGCATGTTGGAGCTGCACACTGCAGTTCTAGGGATCTGCCTTTAGTCTGTGCATAGTAGCACTTCTGGTGGAAATAAGCCAGGTACTAGTGCAGGCATGCAGTTGCTCATGGAGGTGCTTTAGTAGATGAAAGTTAGAAATCCTGCCTGGTGATGAGACGTGGCAAGAGGAAATTGAAAATGGAAAATCTGTGGAAAGATAAGTAAGCCAACATTCATTGTTCAAAAAGATTTGGAAGAAGGTAGTGGCTATTGAGCTAATTATTCAAATAAATATTTCAATCCCTGGGAAAGATGAACAAGAACGTAAAGATTTAAATTTTGTGGACTTTTGGTTGTTCTTTTTTTCTAAAGAAACCAAACCAAACCAAACCAAAACAAAACAATGGTCTAGCATGGATGTAAGGATGGTCAGAATGAGATACATTCTAGGAGCAGTACATGAAGACCTGAATTTAGGAACAAAGCATAGAATAGGAACCTGAATTACTGAACAAAGTCAGAGCCATGTTAGTAGAATTCCATGCAAATCAATGAGGTAGACTTCCCCAAATCTGTTCATTTATTTAACAAAGATATTTTGAGTAGCTATAATGCAATAGTAGTCTACTGTTAATGGTAGAATTATGTCATGGAATGACTTAGGTGAGTTCTATTGTAATTCAGATCCTCCTGTGGTAAGCAGAATAATACTTCCCCATCTCAGATGGGAATGAGTTAATCCCTGAAATCTATGGCACAATGCCTTATATTGCATCAGGGACCGAGCAGATCTGATTGAGTTTAGGGACTTGATAGGTGGAAATTACCCTGAATTAGCCCACGATGCTCTGTATAATTCTGCAAGGATCCTAATAAGTGTGGCCTAAAGGTCAGATTCAGCTAAATGATGATAAAAACAGAGGTAAAAATTATGTAGTCAGCAGCCAAGGAACGTGGGCACGTTTTAGGGACTAGAAAAACAAGAAATAGCTTTCCCCCTAGAATCTCATGAAAGCCTGTGGACCCTTACGGATTTCTGACCTTCCCAACTGCAAGATCATATGGCTGTGCTGTTCTAAGTAACTCAGTTGGTGCTAATGTATTATAGTACCAGTGGGAGTGAGCACACCTCCAAGTGTTTGGGGAAAGGGACACTGCATAGGTACTGCATTGAGTAAGGGAGACAGAGGAATAAATAATATCTATAACCACCAAGGACCTACCGTGTAAGCTTGAAATTGGGTTGTGGGGAGAGCTTCAGGTCAATCTTCATGGTCTAGGTGACTTACACATGAAATTTGTGAATGGTGTCCTAAGCAGGTCTACCAATTGAGTTATATTTTAAAGATCATAAGAGTAAGATTTTCCTCAGCACTTTGGAAGGCTGACAGAGAGATTACAAGTTGGAGCCTGGCTTGGTCACTTAATGATTTAGTGAGATTTGGTCTCAAACTAATAAATAGAAACAGGTCAGGAATGTAGCTCAGTACAGAGGCTGTGTTCAATTCCTAGTATTATAAATAGATAGAGAAGTAAATACATAAATACTTTTTAAAAATTTCAAATAGGTCTGGAAATGTAGCTCAGTGGTAGAGTGCCCATGGCTTCAATCCTTAGTACCACCTTCCCAAAAAGTACAGTTTTTCTTTAAATTAAAGAAAATTAACTCCTCCCCCCAAACATTACAAAATGAAATGTGTTGGTTTCAGGAGAGTCTGAGGAAGAAGTGCCCACTTTATCTTTGTTGTGTATCAGACCATAACCCTCATATCATCATGTTTATCCTGGCTTATCACAAAACAGGTTTCTTCATGAGGCTTCTCAAGCCCCCCTGCTTAGTTGCAGCGTGCTCTGCACTTTTGGTGAGAAGTGTCATTTCCAAATTTCAGTCTATTTTCTCTGTTTCTGAGGAGGTTTTAATGTGTTTCTCCTTTTGGCAGAGGCTTTTACTCTTTTTACCCTCTTCCTGCCTTTTACTTATCAAACTAAACGATCCTGCCTGAACTGACCTCACCTGTCAACCATATATGTTTTACCTGTGTGCCAAGATCTCTGTGTTAGATCTTCCAAAGCACCAAACTGTTTCCTGAGGTCCCTCATGCATGCTGTTTTTGCCATATATTTGAACACAATTAGACCCACTTTACACATAGTGAAGAATAAAAACTCACAATGGTTACTAAGAATCTTCTCAAGAGCTCTATTTAGAAGGTATTATTATTATTATTATTAATTTTATTATGTGATGGCACAGAGAAATTAAGACTCCAGAGTCACAGAACTAGTAGGGCATCAGAACAAGGAGTCAGTGTCATGCTGATGCACTGACTCTTGAAGCGGCATATAAACTCTGCTCTCCTTTGAGTATCAGTGTACATGGTCTATAAGACAGCCTTCCCACACCCCTGAACTGCATAGCACTCAGCTGTCTACTTCTGTAATGCTAATCACATGTGAGCTCTCAATAAAAAATGAAAGCCCGAGACTTACATATATCCTCTAGTCCTAATCAGGGTTGAAACCCAAACCACAGGTATGTTAAGACAGTTCTTGAATTATGCCATAAACAGGTTAATTTGCTTGTGGTACGTACAAGAAAATCAGTGGCCTCATCTCCTACAGAGTTTTTACTTTGTCTAACTGATCTCACCTGATATTATTTCTCAGACTGATGGATATGCTGGTCTCTAGACGTGTGATGGGCTTTCAAGGTCATGCATAAAACAAAATATTTGAACTGGAACTTAAACACTTCACATCTCTACTTTGTCCTTGCTATATACACAAACAGGTATTTTCTTAGAAAATGCACCAGAAATTTGTGATAGCCTTTAGGAAATACAACTCATATGAAGCATTGCTAATATAAATGCAGTTTTTCTATCTTTGACCTGAGGTCTGGTCCTATACTGTGCTGGGATTCATAACCCTTCCATAAATCCTGGTAGTGAATCACCTCTACCCATCTGGAAAAGAGAGCACTGGTGTACTCTGTATTCTGACTCACGACTTGAGGTTAAGTGGAAATAGCGTTTTAGTCTTTAACTCTGATCCTTTCTGCTTCTAAGGAGGTTTCTCACAATGTACTTCTTAAATCTAAGCTTTTCCTTTGTTTGGTTTCCTTTGCTGCAAAGTGCCGGAGAGCATATGAGCCACTGCCAGTCAAGCAGGCTTAAACGGGGTTGAGAAAACCCATCCCTAGCTTTGGATTATGTCTTCTTTCTGCTTTCTTTTTCCTTGTATATGCCCAGCCATCTTATTTTGTCTTTCTTTTTTCAATGAAACTGCCTATATTGCTATTTCTAAGTTAAAAACTATACAGCTGGTATTGTGGGAAAAAATGACTCTGGAAAGCATAAAGTGATATTCACTTCAAATCTTGCTTTACTACATAACCATACTCAGAATTTTGTTATATGTGAGGAAGACAGACAATATCTCTCTGTACTTCTCATACGTGTGCATATGTGTGTGTACACAGGCTATGCTTAATGTGTTCCTCCGTCTTCCTATACACTTACAATGTCCCAAAAGAGTATTCACGAGAGCTTCCTTGGCCTTTGGCTTCCAACTGAACTGGAGCAAATGGAAGCTTCACTGGGAAATTAGAAGGAGAGAGAATGGCGAGGGCTCAGGTCCATTTTTTAGGTTCTTTTCCGACGGTGTTCCTGACACGGAAGTGCTCCCTGCACATCCCCTCAGAAGACAGAGCTCTTTATGAGCCTCCTGCCTTCTAGGTTCTGATCACTGCTGCCTGCTGCCTCTGTCAGGCCTAAAGGTGAGGAGGGGTCCACAGGCACTAGACCAAGACATACACTATTTATTGTTTCCCTAACTATATCCATTCCTTCAAAATTCCTTTTATCAGACATTCCTCAAATTATCTTAATTCCAACGTGCAATCTGTTTCTATGTAGAGTGCGTATGGACTGCTCCTGTATACCACACACACACACACATAAACACATACTTCACACAGTTACATTACTGGGATAGGATGCTGCATGTTATTTTAGCATATTTTATAGTGTGACATGACTTGTAGTTTTAGTCTTATCTTGATAGACATGTGACATTTTTTCTCATAATCAAGAAGTCATTAACATCCTTATTTGTAACACCCTTAAAATACACATCTTCGTATACATTTTGCCAAATTTTTGTAGGAAGTTTTTACAGTAATTCTTAGTTTCTATGTAAGAGAGTACATGTATTTTTTTATTTGATCAATATTGCTTTGTGGGGTTGTTTAAATATTTGTATTAATTTGTAGCCTCATTGTCTTCATGTTTGTACACTATTATAAAAACTAATAGACTTGGGAGTATAGAGAAAATTCATTTCTCACAGGGCCACAGGCAGGGAAGTCCAAGATAAGTGTCCTGCCAAATTCTGTGTGTTTGTAGATGGGCAAATGTTTGCCGGGTCCTCACATGGTGGAAGGAGTCCTCTTGTATAAGGGTGTTAATCACATTCGTGGGGGGGAGGTTGCCCCATTGGCATGATTAACTACTTTCCGAAGCCCTCACCTCCTGCTACCATCACACAGAGGGTTAGCACGTCCACATGTGTGTCTCCTGAGACACAAACCTTCCATCTGTTGCACTTACAAACAAGATGAAAATTTTCTCATGTGAACTCAGCAGTACTTTATCAAACACTGTAATCTTTGCCAACTTTAAATGCAAAAATCATTGCCATTGCAATGTGTATGTCGTATTATGGATGATATTGAACATGCTGTATGTGTTTTTTGGCCATTTGTATTTCTTTTCCAGGGAATTTTCAGTTTACACTGTTAATTTAGTGGCATACAATATTAATTTTCCAGTTAAAAGTAATGTCTATTGAGGAAAGATTAAGCAATCTCAGGGTCTTTGGTTTTACCCGAACAGATGTCTTGAAGTGCTGGTAACCCTTCATACTTTTCCTTCAAGCTTCTTTTGACAGGATTTGAGTTCTAGGGCTGGAGTCACAATAGGTGGGCCCTCTGCTTGGTGCAGGCTGCCTGCCTGTTCCTCAGGATGTATGATAACTTTGTCTTTAATACCAATCAAAGCTTTATTTTATCTGTATTCTTGTGCTCATTTCAGGCTTTGTGCAAGTATCTCACATTTCTCAACCTGTCCTTTGCACTTCTGAAACAAGCTTTAATGGCAATGACTTATTACCTTCTTTACACGTTCCGGGTCATTTTAAATGTGCATCCGCACAGTTCAAGCAAAGAGCAGCAAGGAATATGCAGCTAAATATGGGGACAGTGGGGCTCTTGCCTTAGAATTGGGGTGGAAAATGTGAGCAATCCTGTTAGCCTTTAGTGGCTCTGGCTAAATCTGAATTGTGTCCAGGTTTTCACAAAAAGTAAGGAATGGATTGGGGCTGAAGAGAAAACGCCATGCCTTTACTAAGGTGTAGAGCTTGATTGTAAAGTAAGTAAAGCTCATGGGACATGTTAAGGATTAAGGAATACCTGGTTAGCAGTGTATTTATTAGACTCTGATAAAAAGGTGACTTCAATATTAAATATATAAGAATATATGTGTTATGTTTTATTTCATCTATTTCTATTCAAAGAATTTCAGTCTAAAGTGACTGTTCTATCATACTGATTCTATTAACATGGTAGCATTTTTCCTGTGGACTAGATGTGGCCATCTTGGGTAGGAAGGTAGTGTCTTCCTCAGTAGGAAAGGGAATAAAGGAATGAAATTAGCTGGATATCTGTGAAGCATTAGTGACTCATGTCATTCAGGGTGAAACTACTCCACTTAATGTTTTCAGTGATTTTAATGAAGCTCTGAGATTAAAATCACAATGTCTATCTTTTGTTCACTTCAGCATAGTCTCAAGATCACATGGGATAGGGAATATGTTTTTAAATTTGAACTAAGATCTGACTTCAAATTTATGCTATTCCCAATATACCAGTGTTTCTCAAGCAACCTGGTATATATAGGATGAGGTTTTCGTTTTGTTTTGTATTGTTTTTCTTCCCTGTTACAGACCACTGCATGAGTGATATAGGACAAATTTTTTCCTATCTCTGGTGAAGACCCATGTATTTTCAAACCATGCATGCTTAGGATGTAACTCATGCTGTGTGAAACTCATCAGGCAAGTTCAACAAATATGAATTGGTGTAGACTTTATTCAACGAAAAGAGACCACTGACCATAGGCATAGCTGTCACAAGAGAGACAGATTGCTAAAGAAGTTGTACTTTTTTAAACGCTTCCTCCACTCTAATCACAAATAACTAGCCACACAGCTGCAAACCACATTGGGTTGCAATGCCCTAGGAAACACTGCTCGAGCCCACTTTATCATTTACATTTGTAAAAGCCCACATGTTGTTATTGAATTAAAAAATGAAAATCAGAACCCTGCCTTTCCACTGAAGTAAACCTAGTAAAAAATGGTCATTCAAAGCTTTTGTGAGAATAAACCCTTCCCAGAGGAATGTGACTGAAAAGTCATTGCTTGTTCCCCATTAGGCAGAGGAAAACTAATTTCACAGTTTGTTGTAGCTGAATGTTTGACATTTGTTATCTTTATTCTTATTCGGTGTTGTGGATATTTAACCTTTCTCTTGGAAAATTACTGTTTATTTAATGAGACATTTTGCTCAGTCCATTTGTAAATAAAGCAACCATACTTAAATAATTCAGAGTCCTGTGGTCCCCATTTTACGTTAGATTTCCTTCTTGGCTAATCTACCAATCTACATAGCTTGATTATCTTCCCAAATGACCTTCCCAGGAATATCCCACAGTGCCGTTCCATGGAAATTATATTAAATCTTTAATAATTCAACAATTTTGGTGCTACCACACTTTCCCCAAAGTACACTTATCTGAAGGCCATCCTTCCATGAAGAACATCAGAAAACTATTCTAGTGTCAATGTAGGTGATAGAAGAATGATCCATGGGTATTTACAGAAATGTCTTTAATTATGAAGATGTTTTCATATTGACTTCCAAATTGTTTCTCTTTAATATGTTCTGACTCAAACTTCATGATATAGAGCAATGTGTTCCCATTTTAAAAATTAACTTACGTTGTAATTAAAATCATGCACTTTTGTTTTTCTCTCTAACAAAGAACAAAGGGAGCCATTCTATAAACCACAATATCTTTATTAAAACTATTTAACTACCGTAAATAGTGTATTTACTGCTTTTGTGGTGATTGCCACTTTTCTTATTCATTTCCAATGTTCATTTTTTTTTTATTTCCAAGGTTCAGATTTGAAAGGTCAAGGTGAAGTGAAGCCGTTGATTCTGAGGAGTCAATAATTAGATATTTTGAGTTACCCCCTAAACCATCACCTAGGCTAGTCCTAGGCTTTAAAAATGATAAAGACATGTTTGGAAACATCATCTACTTGACTGAATGATGAGCCAAAACACCCCACTAATTGAAAGTAAGTAAAAATGCCCAAATCTAACCCAATGACTCATGCCCTGCATGATGGAAATCCTGTGGTCTCTGGTCTATGTGGGATGTATTTCACTTGCAGTTGTCAGTTCCTTAAATGGTTTGGAAATGTGCCCCTGTGAGTGATCTGCACAGCAAAGCGGAGTGCCCACCGCTAATTCCTACTACCTGTATCTACCTGTAGGTTTGTGGAAACTGCCATAACAAAGTATCATAGGCAGGATGGCTTAGAACAGTAGACGTTTTTTCTTTCACAAATCCGGAGACCAGAGGCCTGAAGGGCCATGCTCCCTCTGCAACCTTTATGAGAATACTTGCGACTTGCTAACTTCCAGGGATTTCCCAGCATCTTTGCTCTTTGACTTGCAGCCACCATCATGTTAATCTCTTATGTGGCATTCTCTCTGTCTGCCTGCATATGACCATCTTAGAAGGGTGTCATCCATGTTAGATTGGGGGCTCAACCTCCTCTAGTTTGACCTCATTTTTAACAAATTATTTCTGCAGTTACCTGCTTTCAAATAAGCTGCATTCTGAGATATTAGGAGTTAACATTTAAAGGATGGTTCAACTCATAATAAGGCCCAACTGACGTTTTTGTAATTTCAAGCAAAATTCCAACTAAGTAATGGTGTCCACTACTGAACAAGTATTTGTTACAGCCAGTAAGTTTCCCAAGTGACAGATACTGTCACATATGAGTTCTGTGTCTCCCTCTCTCCCTTACTTTGTCTCTCTGTCTTACACACACTCCCTCATTGCAGTACTAACAATCTATGTATCCTGATTTCTCTTTTTATAAATTATCACTGACCTTGGTAAACCCTGGATGATTTCTCCCAAGGTAGAATTTTGGAAAGCAGTTGGTATAGAAATTTCACTGTACATTTTCTGTGAACTCAGTACAGGATCACATCCATTTAAATTATTTTAAAAACTTTAGAAGGTAGTATAATAATCAAATCCTGTAGATCAAGAAATCAGGATATATATATATATATATGTGTGTGTGTGTGTGTGTGTGTGTGTGTGTGTGTGTGTGTGTGTGTATATATCTCCATTAAGCTACCCTGGAAAGATATTCTGGTTTATATTTAATGCTGCCTCCAAAGCATCATGTCCTCCTAGGCAGGATCTTGGTAACATGATTAAATAACAGAAGAGCTACAGCTGAACTTGCTACAGGATGTGATACCTGGTTAGAGAGATGGGCCACTGGGAATGTCACTTGGAAGGGCATCTCTCTCTCTCGGACTCCTTGCCTTGCTTTCTACTATCTGCCTGCCGGGACATGAACATCTCTGCTCTGCAGCCCCCACCCCATGCCTTCTTATTTGGAGCAAGTCAACTGCGAACTGATATGTCCCGAGACTGTGAGCCGAAAGAGTCAGTCCTCTCCTCCAAGCTGCGCATGTCCCTATTGTTTCTCGGTTATGAAAAATGACTAAGGCAAGAGGTATATGAGTGAGTCACAGTCCAGACTGTGTCATACAATTTTCTAGTTCTAGAGACCTTGGGGCAAGCAGAAAGGGAAGTCAAATAAATTGTAGATAACATGGTAGGTAGTTTCTCCTCAAAGAACCTTGCAGTGTTGTCTATAAAAGCCAGTGATTTCATGAGTTGCTCATTGCTACTTAGAGCATGGTGAATAGCATATTTTCTTATCATTGGAATATTTTGATAACTTTTGTTTAAAAAGTAATAAATTTACCTAATTTAACTTCCAATATAAAAATCAAATGAGGTTGTTAGGGGCATCAGAACATAGACAAAAAGCTAGAGATTGTTTCACCTAAAGCAGGGAACATACACTATCAGTGTTAAGATAATGATGTTTTTAGTTACAACTGTATGCTTGCAGTTATTTAAATATACTTTATTGAGTATTTAGTCAGAAACCAATAATGTGTCAGAGGGCAGTTGTCCTGTACAGCCTTCATGGTATGCCAGCAGGTGCCATAATCAGAAGCTGCTACTGTGCCTACGTAAGGGACCACCACAGTCTTGATCTCCATACACAGCCAGTTCAACTTGTATGTCACAGGCACACAAGCAGGCTACTGTGTATTCTGCATTACCTATTCCCATTTCCCCATAGGTTATGTGTGCATTTTTCAAATAGCAACCCCATCCCAGAACCCATTTAAGACTCTGTTTCTTGAGATTACCCCAATAGCATTTACTGATTGACATACTTTCAAAGAGTTCCCAGAAGTTCATGTGTTGGAAATGTAATTCCTCAGTGCAGTAGTGTTGCTGGGTGGAGCTTAAGGGGAATATTTGGGTCATGGGAGCAGCATCCTTAGAAAGTACAGTGCTTATTCCTTCATAGGGTCTTTTTTTTCTTCTTCTGACCTTTTATGTTGCTTCACACAAAATCCTGTTTTCTGACTTCATATCTTTCCATCTACATCTACTCTTCAGATTATTTCATACACTCACTTAGCTGTAAGCACCATGTAGTTAATGATGATTTACCTCAGGATCATAAATTTGTTCACTTGGTTTTATCTAACTAAGCATGGAAGAGTTAGAATAGATCACCAGTATTACATTAGGTCAAGAATGTGCCCATGGACTGTTTATTCTGGCTATTCCACCTCCAAACCTGCTCCTCACTGTAGTAAACAGTACTACCATTCCTCTAGTTGTCCAAAACAAATCCTATTTTCTGCTAGAATTCTTATATAAATTGTTAGCACTCCCTTTGAGCTGTAGCCAAAAATATTTTGAGATAGAACTATCTACTGACATGTACCTGGTTATGATTTGCAGCTAGCAACTTCTGTATTGTCCCTTTCTTGGGTTCTAGAAATGGAGAGCTTGCTGATCGTTCCATTTTTATATGTTTTCTCCTATGTTCTACACTACCAGGATAAACTACTTAAAATACTTCTCACACTAGGGAGACAATATGATGTTTACACATGTGATTCTGATTTATTTCACTCATGAGTATGATCTCTAGTTAAGAAACTGAAAGTAAATAAGATCCAAAAGGTACAATAGATATAGTGAAAGGGAAAGAAACTGCTCAAAAGGAAAGAACTGGCATGGGGAGAAGAGGACTGAAGCAAGGGGAAAAAAGACATGCACATACACACCAGACAGCTAAGATAATTATACTACTAATTTTTGATTAGTTCATTGTAAAGAACAGTTAGTGCTTATATTGCTTGATCAAATTTGCATGCCTGTATCTGGTAATCCGAGCAACTGCTTTGAAGATAACTGTGCAATTGTCTTATTTACTTTTCTCTCGTTGCTGAGACAAAATACCCAACACTCAAAATGAAGGAAGGAAAGGTTTCTTTAGCTTACAGTTTCTGGAGGTTTCAGTTCATACGTGGCTGGTTCTGAGGCAGAGGGGCACATGGCAGAGTGTACCAGCTCATGGCGGCTGAACACGGCAAAGCAACAAGCACAAAAAGGGAGGCGTGGTGGAAGCAGCCTTCCCTCCCTTACATATGCAAACTATCCGTCCCAGGGCTGGAATAGCTCTCACATCCATAATCCCAGCATGAGATCATAGACCAGTCATAAACTCTAAAAGTCCACCCCACGACTGCATGAGGATTTGGGAGGACATGCAGACACAAACCATAACAGCAATGTAATAACCATTATTAATTTCCCATCATCTTGTTTTGAAACTCTGCATCATTTTTCCTGTTTCACTGTCCTTTTCTCTTTAAAAAATTCTCTCTCTCAGATCTTGTCACCTCCATCCTCAAAATCTCCAAGTGTTTCCAATGATATTCACCATCAGACCTAAATATCTTACCACACTCTTCTCTCTGGCCTGCAGCCACGCTCTGCAAACCCTGTGTTCACTGGCGTATTTGCTGCACATGTATAAATTGAGTATCTCTGCTTTACAGTCTCTCCTTTTCCAAAGGAAAGTCTTCCTTTGTTATTCACTTAATTTGTTTTCTCCCTTTATTTAGAAATATTACTCTAGGAGCAGCTTGCAAACCATTCATCTGCAATAGAGCTATCTTCTCAATTGATAAAAATTAAAATCAAGAATGCTCTTGACCTGCAGGAATAATGCCAATTCTACCTATTCCATGTAACGGGCGGTACAACTAAGTGAGCTGTAATATGGTTAACACCGAACTAGAGCGGTGCTTCTTACCTTGAGAATCTGAAATCGGTTTTCCACTGAGCCTGTCATACTTCAGAGAACTGCTTGAATAACTAAGGGGCATGATTACAATTATGTAATCCTATAAAGTTTACTAATGATACTCAACATTGTGCCTTCCTTTTTGTGGAATTGAACTTGTATATGAGTTAAAACATGATAACCATTGCTTTGCTCATTGCAAAACTGAAGCTGTGCTGTCATTGACTTGACTTTGTTATTTTAGGCTCAAGCCATGCCTCAAAGGAATAGAACATTTCTCCCTGTGTCTTTACTTCCAAAGGGATCAACCTACCAAGGTATTTATGAACAGATTAGAAGTAGCAAGCATCAATCATTGTCAGAATCTTATCAGCTACAAAACTAATTCACTGAAAGCACATTTGTGTTGAAATACTACGAGATATGAAGGTTATATCAAAATAGCAGACATGAAACATATATCCACTTTGGAAACTGGAAATACATGCAACATTTCTTACTCTGCAATTGTCATAAAAATTGATTTGGCTGCTGGACACAAAGTTCACTTAATGTGGGAACGCTTAGTGCAGAATAACGAAGCTATTACCTTTTTAAGCTTTGCCTCCAATGCAATAAAACAAGGGTATTGTTCTCTATGGCCTGTTGTCTCATTATTAGATCACTGACATTTTCAAAAATGGCTCTGCCTAAAGATGAGATGGAAGGAATTCACACAGCCACAAATTTTCTCTTTTCAATATCTGAAAGACAGTAAGAAAAGGTACCAGAAGCATCTTTTTGTCTTCTGGCGCCAGTTTTGTCACTTCATGACTCTAAGTGTATGAAGTTATTACGGTAAAAGCAAACCTGCTCTTCAAAGATAAAAACACACGCTACTCCTATCAGCTGCTCATGGGAGTAAACAAGGAAAAAAGATCCTGAGAAGGGGGTTTAGGCTAAGAAAATAAATGGCCCAGTGGAAAGAAAATGTACTTGAATCTTCTTGACTCTAGAAAAAATTACCCAGTAAAAATCTGTGAGACAGAACTTCATCACATCTTTTTATTTATCGATTATTTTGGAATCACAGATTTGGCTCAGACTCCTCTTCTTGCATATCTGATTCTATAAGAATCTACTACACTGTAGTAACTGACTCTTGGCACTGTGGTTCCATTTCTCTCTTTAACTGCAGCCAGCACACGTTGAGTGCCCATCATGTGCAATCAACAGTAATGTGACAATCAGTTTATATTTTGTCACCCAAAATAAATTTCAGCAACACAACATGATGAGTTAGAGCAATATTTATCCAAGTGTTGTTAGAATGTGTTAGTGAAATATTCAGAAAATTGAGATGTTGGACCAGATAACTATCTTTGATTTGTGTTAGAAATTTGTATTTATTTTTAAATGTATTAAATTGTTTATCAGTCTTTTTATTTCATGTATATTCAAGTTGTTTTTATTAAATCTTCCAAGTGATTCGTTTTTAAGATTAATGTTTATTAGAAATCGTAGTATGCATGCCTGACACAAATATATAGCACCCGCTGTCTCATTGTCACAGCAGTATCAGCATTACATTCAAATCAACTTGTCTACTAGCCATTTTGTGAGCTAATAATGGCTGCAAACTATTGTGCTAAACACAAAACTTCATGCAAGGTTGCACTTACACTGAAGGAGTTTAGAGTCTCAGGTTGGAAAAGAGGTGTGTGTTTGAGGTTATCAAGAAGCCCAAAATATATGCAAACACAATTCCTCTGCAGTTGAGAAGAAGGGGAAATAATAACAGTTGGAAGATGTTGAGCAACTTGTGAGACAGCAATGAAGGGAAACCGGAAGCAAGTTCTTACCTGCAGACTGAAATGGGAAAGCCATATCTCAGGCAGGTAAAGGCATAAACAACTTTTAAGTCAGTGTGAAACAGGGGAAAGACATCTTTAAATAACACAATGGCTCAAGGAGGGATTAAATGTAATTTGAATTTTACAAAGGGCCAAAGAAATGATATTCCACTTACTAGAACAGAATTTTTTAACTGAACTTTTGCAGAGATCTGAATATACTAACTTGAGAGTTCCTCTATGACTACAGAGACATTTTTAACATGAATGACTCATTTGAAATCTATCCTTGGAAATGTCATATTTTCTAAATATCAACAAGGATTTACTGTGGTTTTATAAATCAATTTCTAGGGGAAGGAGTTTGTATATAAAAGTTAATTCCCTAACATACTTAATAAAAACAAAAATTGAGCATTCACGAACTCTAACATTTCTATCTTCCAAGGTAGCTTCCATAATCAGAGTACTTTAGTACTATCAATAGTCAATAAATGTTAGCAACATATATGTTTAAAAACAGAGACTGCTTTATCCTTCATCTGCTACATTTGTACCAGAGATCCTTGACAAACAGTTGCAATAGATAGATTTTTTTAAACTTGGTGTCATTTTTCTGACAGTATTCTGTGCAAACACAGAAATTATGATTTTAAACTAAATTTAAATCCACTAGTTATAGCTTTCATCTATTTGTAATCATCTTTTATTAGTGTAAGATGCTATATTTACTGATTCCAGAAAATGTAATGACACAGTAAGATTCCCCTGGGATTGCTTCTACCAAGATACCCACCAAGAAGTGGGTAGAGCATGCTGTGGAGCTCATTCTGTGCGCTCACAATGTTGAGTGGAATGAGCAGATTCTAAATAACCTCATTACTCTTTCTTGTCTTGAGACTACATTTCTTACCAAACTATGTTTAGGGGAGCACTTCTACTCAGAATTCTAATTAAGTTGGAGGAAATGCTGTGCATACAGAGCCTGACACAAATTAACTGTGAGGCATTGAGAATTTTCACGTCACTTTATGTCACATATGGACACATACGCATGGGAAAATGCCTATTAAGGTCCTTGTTCTTTATATAAGGTTTTGTAGCTGTATTTTTAAAATACCAGTTTCCCATGTCTTAAGATAATCCATGAAGAACACTTGGTAATATATTTAATGGGGTGCAATTTTCATTCATTGTAGAACTTAGATACCATTCAAAAAGGAAAGTGACCAATAAAACAAAACTTAAGCGAAGAGTAGTATCCTTTTTGACAGTTGGTATTATAAGTAATGTTTACATTGTCAAAGATAGGATACAGGTAAGACAAACTCTGACTTAGAACTGCAGGAAGGATCATGAGAAATAGAAATAAGAATAGACAGGCCTAAGAGTGACATTATTAAAGTTGTTCAGTTTCCGGGATGGGAAGAAAATTTAAAATGCATTTGTTTTCCCTCGTATTTAAAACAATAAAAATTGAAAATATGCATATGTAACCAACAAAACCATTACCTGTGCAAGCACAGAACAGGATAGGGCATGATGGAATGAGTAAAGTATTTGAATAATACTTCTTGATGCACTTTTACTATAAATATTGATGTTTGAATCACTTCAGCATTTGAATATTGAGATGTTTTTGCCTTTTGAAGTAAGTTATTTCCTTGCTTATAGAAGAGAGTTCAGGATCAAAACGAGATGTGAATATTCATTTAACATGTCTCTTCATGGTATAAGAAAGAAATACATAAAGAGAGGAAGAGAGAGAAGAAATGAACAATTTTTTGTGATGCTATTAAGTTCCGGGGAATGTGAATTTAAAATTCTGTTAAACACAAAATCTTGCAGTGGTTCATTGGCGATAGAGATGTAGCTCACAACAACAGAAACCAGAAAACACAATAAACAAACAGGGCAGGCCAATGAAATGATTCTCCTTCAAACATTTGAGCAGGTAAACATGTGAATTGGTCTACCCCTTTAAGAATCTAATGTGAAAAAAAAAAAAAAAAGAATCTAATGTGAAGTATAAACCCTCTTTCCTAGGGACAAAGTGTGCCTGTATACATAACACGTGTGTGTTCTGCATGTAGTTCAGAAGTTCATATTGCAGGTCTTCTGTGTTTTAGAGCTGTGGATCTTGCTTCAGTATTTTGGCAGGTAAGACCCTCTGAGCAGAGAACTGGGTCTGCCACTGATGGCTGAGTAACCCTGTATGAATTACTCGCCACCTCTAAGCCTCAGTTTCCTCATCTTCAGGATGCAGTGACTGATCCCTACATTTACTGTCACAAAACACAAATTCAACCAATGTTAAATGTTATTAGATTTCTATAATATGATAGCGATCAAAATAGATTGAGTTCATAGTTGGGGGAAGAAATATTTCCCTAGATCCTATCAGGGAAGCTGATACGTAATTCTAAACAATTCAGGGACAACCTCTGATATTAAGAGGTTAGCATAGGACTTCTGGGAAGATGGCAACTGGGTGAGCAGCAGAGAAAGATCCTCCCAGAGGATCACCACCCAGACACTGGAATATAACAATATGAGAAAGACAGGAAGGAGAGAAATGTGTACCCTGAACCCAGGAAGGATCTGAAATGAGAACTGAAGCCCTCAGGAAGACCAAACAAGACCTCTTCTGGAGGAAAGGTTTGGAGGGCCGCCATGGTGCAGTCGGAGGAAGAGGAGGCAGAGAAGGAGGGAGTCACCACTCCAGACACACACTCAGCCCGCTCCCTCATTCCTGCACTCACACCTTCAGCTTCGAAGACCCATGTTCACAGAAGCCTCCCAACTTGGTCAGGGGAGAGCGGAGTTCAGAGAGCTGGTCCGGGACCTGAGAGGAGAAAGCGTAGCCAGAAAAAGAGGCAATGGCGGTTGGGAGATGTTGTCGAACCCAGTGTGAGGATGAGAAGTTACAACAGCCACTAAAACAGAATCCCTACCCTGCAGCAACCTTTCTAATCAGCACCTGGAGGCAAGGTGGAGTCAAAGTAACCAGTACACAGCCCACCACACTCAGCCTTATGCCTACCCCAAGGCTGTGGCCTCCTACCTCTCCACTGTGTGAGCAACTACCAGCAGAGAGCAGCAGAGAGCAGTAGCAGCGACCCCAGGGCCGCAGTAATTCCCAGGGATCCAACCAAAGAACAAAAGGGAACTGGAGCACAACAGTAAGAGAGAGCTGCAGATGGAGGTGGATCACACGGCCCCACACCCTTCTCACTCCAACACCAAGCAGGAAGCACAAGCTGAGTTACCTGTCTTCAGCTCCCACCCTAAGCTCCCTCTTTGAACACCTTGAGTCTTAGTGGCCCGAACGCTCAACATGTGTCCCTGACAGCAATGCGTTGAGTCTACAGGCTTCAAAACTCACCCTAAACTACTAATATGAGCACCAAGAGGGTCTCCATACTGCTTGCATATATGAACCTTGTATGAACCCATAGCAACAAATTACATGAAAAGCAGCAGTCCCAGAGTCTGAGACAATGACATACTCTATACAGAAGACCCAAGAAAATTCTCCAGTCCTCTTCTAGAACTAATAACTAAACTTAGTACACACCCTGGACTACCACAGTGAGCACTGGTGGGGGAGACCTCACGCCCTTGTGCCCAGCATCATAAGTGCGCCCAATGCCCAGCTGCAGGGGGTGGGAAATGGCAACACTGGAGATTGGCAGGTGGGAGGAGGCAAAGACTTGGAACTGGGGTGCAGACCCGGTTCTCTTGCTGGGTGGGGACAGCCTGCAAAGAGTCATAGGCGGCCTGCAGGGAGACACTGGTGGCCTACAACAGGAACCTGGGGGCCTTGACAGGGAGCTCAGTAGCCTGAGGGGGGAGGGGGCTCCCTCCAGGCTACATGAGAACCCTGAAGACCTGCATGGGGCCTCAGGTAGCATGGTGATGGGGTGGAGCCAGCCGGTCCTCTGGGGGCACGCTGTGGACTTGTCTTGGCCCCCAGCAGTGCAGCAATGAGGCAGAGCCTGGTGGTCTACTGGGGGCAACCCCATGGATTACACCAGGCCCCCAGCAGAGCGTCACCAGGGCAGAGCCTGGCCGTCTGCTTGGGCAACCCTGAGGACTCGACTGGACCTCCAGATGCGATGTAACAAGGCAAAGCCTGGTGGTTCACTGGGTAACCCCACTGCCTTGACTGAACCCCCAGTGGCCTTAAGGGCTTGTCAATGGGGGCTAGACCATAGTAACCTGGTTCCCTGTCTATCTACTGTCTTTGAACATGGGTGCTTTTCTACCTCCTACCATAGCAATTTGTATACACCCATATATGTTACAGCATAATTTGAAGCAGCCATGTCTCTTCCCAATGTGAGAGTTTGAGGGAGTAAATAAGCCCACAAGTACAGTTATTATCAGAGGGAAGATGACTGATTGGGTGGTAGAACAACAGAGATGAGGGTGGAGAAAATTGATTAATCAAACAAACCATCATCTGTATAACTGAGTAACAAATGCAAAGATAACATTATGTAATACAGCATCCGGTGCTAATTCCCTACTATCTTCTCTATAGTTTGGTATTTCCTTTATTGTTTTTGTGTTAACTAATGTGAAGATAATATTACATAATACAGCATCCAGTGCTAATTCCCTACTGTCTTCTCTATAATTTGGTATTTCTTGTATTGTTTTTGTGTTGTTTTGGTTTATATGTCTCCATTCTTTTGTCTTTAAAATAAAAAAAAACATTAAAAAATAGTAAAAAGAAAAAGAGGTTAGCATAATATAAATCATTTTGTTCCTTGTCATAGGACATCTTTGCTATTTTGGTGGGGATGTCTTCCACCGTAATTTCAGGTAACTGAATAGAATATTTAATTCACTGGTGTCAGGGCTGGCTTCAGAGTTTCAAGGAGAGGACAGTGGAGGTTCATACAGCCAGGAAAGAGGTTTTGTTTCTGTTATACATTATGAAGGACCTGATAATCATGTAGTCTAATGAGATGTGTGAAGCACATGCCAGCTTTGAGAATCTCACAGTATTTTTAAGGAGGATATTTGGAGAAGCTGTGTTATAAACCGTATATGAAATCCTGATTTCCTCATCACTGATAGCATCAATATATAGAGTATGCTGCAAAAGAACAGTGTGCTAAGCTGCGCTTTCTTTGAAAGGGATGGAGGGGAAAATTGTATTCCTGTGAAAAAACCCAGAGATTAAGGTGCAAACCTATCCCTTTCCTTTACTCCTTCAACTGATGATGGATTTTTTTTCCTGTTAAAATAATATCATTCTAACAAGACAAAGACTTAGAAAAGCTCACTAAGCATTTGCTTACCAATTAGCCCCTGCACTATTTGACCTACTTTGTACAATCACATAAAGGCAAAATGTAGTAAATTCGTAAGCTTGGCTTCGGTCTCAGGACTTGCTTCCCATTTGTTATTCTAAGTGGCTGTGCATTGCCTCAGTCTCATCTCTCCTCCCTCTGGGTTTTAAATGACGAGCTAAGAAGGACTGAAATGAATTTCATGGGCTCAATTGCGAAGGTACCGGAGAGCCTCTGCAGTTTACCTAATTGAAGGAAACAGTTCATGTGTAATTGTGTGATCAGTCGTGCATGCCTGTGTCTGGTTATCCGAGTAACTCTGTTGATGACAAGATGTAATGTGATGGGCATTGTTGGTTTCCTCTCACCTTGTTTTGAAGTTCTGTATCATTTTTATTGTTTTTATGTTGTTTTGTTTATGCCTTTGTTTTTATTATTTTGCTTTTGATACTTTCAAAATTAATAAAAATATATGTGCATACCAGGACAGCTGAGGTAAGTGTATTGCTGATGTCTATTGGTTTATTGAAAGGAACAGTTAATGCTTCATTTTTTCTCTTGATCAATTTTGCATGCTTCTATCTGCTAAGCAGAACACCTAATTTGAAGACAGCAATATGCAATATAACAACCATTGTGGAATTCCTACTATCTTGTTTAGTGAAGCATTGTATCATTTCTAATTGTTTTATTACTTGTTATTGTCTTTAATTGTTTGATCAATCTTGTATTCTTATGTGTGATAACCTGAATAATTTTGCTGAAGATAACAAAATGTAATATAACAACCATTGCTAATTCCTATCATCTCGTTTTGAAATCCTGTATGGCTTTTATTGATTTTGTATCGGTCTGTTTTTCTCTTCATTGCTGTTATATTGTTATTGTTTTTTCTTTTTCCCTTTAAAATAAAAGCAATAAAAAGTAAAACTAAAGTTGCTATCTTATATCTTATAACAGCATCAAAAAAAGAAGCAACACATGAATACAGTTTCCTTCATTTTCTGTTCTGCCATCCTGTTAGTCTTCTAAGAAATAGATAGAAAAGGGTTGAGATTCAAATGACAAGTAAGAAACTGATGACATGTACTCTTGACTAATTAGAAAAAGCTCCTATTCTGCATGGTTCTTGACCTTTAACAACCATACTAATATCAGCCTAATACCTATGACCTGAAATTATTCATTTAAAGTGTCCCCTTCACTGCCACTGAATATAGCCATTAAGAAGACAGGTCCTAACGGTGAGAATGTTTAGCTAGTGCTGTGTCAGTAATATAAATTTTGTAACTGTTCATTATCACTTCTTTTCCTTTATAAGAATGCCTTTTGCTTACAGTGACATCTCCCAGTTCGAAAAGCTTGGTAATCTTTCCATTCTTTTTGTTCAAGTAGTTCTGCATACCAGTAATCACACCTCCTATTCCTTTTACTATACAGTTCACAGACATGCCATAGAGATTTATCTCCTCGTCCTCAAGCTACATTCTCCTTGCATTAGCAGACATTAAATAATGACTGGACTTGGTGAGGTGGCTACGTCTAACTCTGTTCATTTGTCTAAGTCTTTCCATGATGTGTTAGCTCAATGTTTTACAATGTGAGGCCTAAAAACATTTAGGTCCCCTCCCCCAACTTTTTACAAGCCTGGCTTTCTAAAATATCCGTAGCTTCCCATCTGTATATGTCCTGAGCAGTCCTTTACTAGTTCACGTCTTTCATGTATGGCTTTGTGAGTACTTTTCACAATATCGAGATTTTTTTTTTAAATTTCCCATTCTGTTCAGATGGTGAATGGCATCCCCAGTCTAAGCTGCCACAAGAAATGTTGTATCAAGTATTTTGTTACTGTATAACACAAGGCATCACTTTTTCAGTCTCCAGTGTTAGTCTCACTGCACAAGCTTGCACATTGTAGATTTTGTCACTGTAGCTGGTCACTTCATCTTGAATTCAGTAGGCTCAATTAGGCTGTACTAGAATAACAGCAATGAAAATTCAGGGGCTTTGCTCATCAGCATTTTAGGGTGTGTGTTGCTTCCGGCTTTTGTGTGTCCACATCAGTCATTGCAGGGCTCTCCTGCTCAAAGTCGCATGCCATGACAACTCATCTGTATCACAGCTGTGGTACCTTTAGAAATACTGCAGTAGGTTTTCATGTGATTATGGACAAAATACAAGGCGCAGTAAATTGACTTTGCCTTCCTGTAGCTGGGTCCATAAGTGATCCTGTTGCTTCTGCTAATCACATATTGGTCAATATGAGTGTTTTGGGCCTGCGAAAATGAAAGATGGCCGAACTGTGTTGGACAGTATATGGTTAATAAGCAATCGGTCACTACCCACCAAAACACTTTGGTCATCAATTTTATAACGTTTTATGTAAGAGGTCTTCAGCCTCCCTAATTCTCATTAGATATGATAGCTGCTTCCGCATTTCATTATCATTCTACATGAATTTTCAGACTCCCTTGTACGTCCCTATTTTCCAATGCAATATATATCTAATTTATCACTCTGGCTAATCTAACCTTCATCATTCAGACTATTAGACCTCTAGATATTTATAGTTCTGTAAGAAAATAACTGATAGAGGATAAAATATGAGACGTGTGCAGGCAAATAAAAGGTGGAACAACAGTTCTAAGCCTTGAGGCATCAAGATGAGAACAGCTGGAATAAATCATAGCCTTTGAAATATGAATATAAAGAGGCACGTCTTGAAACTGGTCACTGATATATCATGTTAATAATAGATTACAATGTCTTCTAGAAGTTTTCAACTTTTGCCTGTCAACTAAAAACATCAAAGTAAAAATTTAAAGATAGAACCACCTCTACAATCTTTATATAATTACTATTTATGCCATATATTATAGCCATGAATACCTTGTAGATAATACAGATGGGATTCATATACCAACCTGAATCCGGGAAGCAAATCTTAACCAGATAGGACGAAGTTGTCATGATAATATTACACAGAGCCAGAAGATGTTTTGTATCGCTGCTCAGATTCTGTGTCTCAGATACTGACCAGGGAGGAGTACAGTGAAAGTTTTAATAACAAATGTGAAGGATGAAGTTGGCACAATGATCTAGTATTTTGTATAATTTCTCTGCAATGTTTATTATGGGTGGAAGAGTAGTGTTGTAAGAAATGCAGTCTAATAAAACTACTTTCATTATATAAAATCACTTAATATTTCATTGATGATTTAAAAGAGTCACTCATGTGGAGTTCACAAAACCTGCATGATAAACATCAATTTTTGTTATTGTGGAGACTTAGAAAAAGCGCTGTTTAACAGGTATTTCTATTTACCAAAAACTATCATTTTTTGACATAATGCAGACTATAGATCACATTCTAATCTTGTTCCTTATATGCTAAATAGTCTAAACAGTGTGAAAAACTTTTTTCTTATTTTAATAAATAGTTATTTAATTTATCTAGAATTATCTAGAATTTTCTCGAGTGAATTTCATGGCTGCAGTATTCACCATTAGCATTATTTTGTGTTGTTTGATTTAAGATCTGCTTAATTAGAATATTCTGAATAGTTTCTTAGACCAAGTAGTGAATGATTAGGTTTAGCAGATTAATTTCAATTCATTTGAATCAACTAAAACTCATAATATTTAAGGTCACTGTGTTCTTGTATGTCTACGTCCCCCTATACTCACTGAATTGCACTGTCCATGTGAAGAATCAATTCTTTAGTATTTTTAAATGTTTAATTACTTTAAAACACACACAGTGTAAAACTTGTCATTTTAAATATTTTAAATGCACATCTTAGTAACTTTTAGTTTATTCGTATTGTTGAAACCAATCTCCAGAACTCTTTTTTAGTTGGCAAACTTAGGACTTTTCAACGATGAAAACACTAACATCTCTAGGTTGCCGTTAATCTCCTAATTCAGAAAGCTTGGCACATATCCATTGTTCAAGTGTAGCTCTTATATACTTGCCCTATAATGATATAGTGCCATTCTCTAAGTGGACCTATCTCATAGATATAAATAGATAGATATAGATATAGATATATCACCTAAAACTTCTTTTTTACTTTTCCAAGTGTACGTGTATAACAAACATACAAGTACCTTCAGACATTCTAATAGTGAGAGATTAGATTAGGGAGAGAAGCATATAGATAAATAAAGATTTAAAGCAGAATTTCTAAGCTACTATGGCTGCAACAGAGAGGACTACTGAAGGAGACTAGAAAGTGGACACATTACAGAGGTTCTGGACCTGAAATTTGAATTAAAGAAAATTCTGAAACCAGGTCTTATTTAACTGTTCTATCTGCTATACAACACACGCACACACATGCACACACACACACACAGACACACACACACATACAGAGGCAAGTGACATTAAATCATTGACACCAAGGACTTAGGCAAGATTACAAAGTGAAGTTCATATTTAGATGTAACTGCTTATCTCTAGGACAATCTCATTCTATCACCCTTCCTCTAAAAAATTAAATTTTGTATTATCCAAAGAAATTTTCAATTTTCAGTTGCGTTTTTGTACGTGTTGCTGTTAAAGACATCTAAAAGGATGCTGTAATCACTACTATGTCCTCTCTTCTGGTTATTAGCGAATATAAAGGAAATAGCAAACACAAGTAATTAATTCTTCCTCTCCCTTTCTTATAATACCATTGAAATTAAAGCACAGAGAAATGCTTTTAGGGAGTCTCTTCACTTGAAATGCTTCATACAGTTCCATGTAAGATTTATACAAGGGGATCCAGCTCCTGACCAAATTATTTAATTGGATCCTGAGCCTGTAGTGTATTGAAAAAATGTAACAAGGAGGTAGAGATATAACATAAAATCTGTATTTTAAAGAAATCCCTTGCTCAGTGTAAATGAAGGGAACAGGAAATCAATTACACTTGGATATGTAATTTGAATAAATAAAAGTGCCAGAATGATTGTAGTTATATATTCAAGATAATAGAATAAGCCTGATAGTGGGTGATTACATTTTAATAATCTGACTACAGGGGAACAGAAAAGAAAGAATGTGAAGAAGACAAAGAAAGTTGGAGAAAATAAAAGTTATATTGATATCACAAATAGTTTGAAATGAAAAATTGGTGAACACTTGCAGAAAAGATGTTATGACTGAAAAACCTAGAATTACTTTTGAAAAACAATGGGAAGTCTACTTGAATTTGCTGAGATAAACTAGAAACAACTTGGAAGTTAAAAATGTTCACTCTTTTCATACCACCTTTTAAGGGTATGAAAATAAATTAGTTGAAGATGTGCAATCAGACATTATCAAATAGAATAATTGTGCAAAACTGAAAGGCGCACAGACCCTTTACATTTATTGTGCATACATCCTCCAAATTTATAACTAAACATTTTTACTTGTAGCATAAAAATGTGCTCATACATATTGTGCAGGTGTACATAATCTACCCACAGTTTTACTTGTGTATGTTCATTATTATTTGTATGTACACAATGTCCTGAGCTTACAATGGAGTTATATCCCAGTAAACCTGTCAGAAGTTAAAAATACTGTGAATCAAAATGCACTGAAAGCACCTAACTTTTCAAACACCTTAGCTTAGTTTAGACTTTCCTTATATATATTCTGAGCATTATATTAGCCTCCCAGTTGGAGAAAAACATTTAACACAAAAAGTATTTATTTTAATATACCATTTAGTATCTCATGGTGCTTACTGAACATGTGGGGATAGCAACTATCCAAGTGTTTACAAAAAGCTCACTGAAAAAAATGACAATAGGATTAAAACTTAAAAGAAGAGAGAGAAAAAAAACCATGTAGCTATTCAGGAGAAAAACAGACCAGGAAGAGAAATAGTAGTACCAAGTGTATTCACCCTATTATATTGAAACACCATTAGTAATTAATGTCCACTGCTTTTAGCACATTAAGGGAAAGTTCTTTAACATGCTTAACAACCTTTGCATTGTCTGGATTGCTTTGTGAATTCTAGCTACATTCCATAACCCACAGTATCTCTGAATTTCATCTTTTAACTTTTTGGCTTTCTTTCTTTACTTTGTGTGTGTGTGTGTGTGTGTGTGTGTGTGTGTGTGTGTGTGTGTGTGCCTGTGTGTGTCTGTGTGTGTGTGTTTGAGGCAGGGTCCCGCAATGCAGATCAGGCTTGCAATGATCCTCCTGCTTCAGCCTGCTGAGTGCTGGGATTACAGGGGTGAGCCACCATGCCTGGCTCTTTCAAATTTATTGATCTTTTCCTTGTCTCTGAGCCTTTGTATATGTTTTCCCAAGTTCATAAAACCTCCTTTCTTTTTTTATTTCTGTTCACCCTTTTTTATTTGAAAGAGACAAATAAAAAAAGAACAACAGCAAAATACCAACAAATAGACAAAAACAAAACAAAGCAAAAAACAGTAAAAATGATATGGGGTTTCAGACCAAAATGACAGATGTTGTGAAAGGGAAAGAAATTTCTCAAAGTAAAGAAAAACTGGGATGCAGGAAAGGAGAAAAAGAAAAAGAAAGAAAGAGAAAATATGTATGTGTGTGTATAGAAGGATAGCCAGGATAATTACTCTGCTGATGTCTAATGGTTTATGAAAGGTACAGTTAATGCCTAATTCTTTTTGACCAATTTTGCATTCTTATATCTGGTAATCTACTTTGAAGACAACACTATGCAATGTAACAGGCAACCAACACCACTTGTTTCTATGTTTGCAAAGCTGTAATTGGTCAGTGTCATCGTTTACCCAATATACTGGAAAATCAAAGGGGACTCAGCCATGATTATTTTTACATTCTCTTTTATCAGCAGAACCTGTTTGTGTTAGATTTGTAGAATGTTTTTCAATTGAGAGACTGAGTGATTGAGTTAATTATAATATTGCATGATTAACTATCAGGCCTGGTGTCACAGACAGTAGCACCTTCTTTAGGGATTTCCTGATATCCATTTATTCTCTAAAAAGTCCTAGAGAAGTGATATTATTTATGTGATAGGTCAGTTGACACATATGAAAGACTGAATATCCTGAGTTATGCCCTATGGACAACGTCTGGATCAGAAAGGCAAAATATAACAAATATCCTTTTAATGCACAATTCAGCTCAAAAGAAAAAGAATTAAGAATTATTTCAAAAGTTAAGAGATAGAAAAAAGAGAAAAATAATTGTATATACAGATAAATTAAGGGCGATACTTGACTCCTCCCCCGGGGGCATTTCACTTTCTTGACAAAATGCTCTTTTGTGATAGCTCTAAAATGTCAGGCGATGAGCACAAGGAACTGCAGAGGTGTAGGACAGAAGCAGCAGCTGTGTATGACAGCAGGATTCTTGAATTTTTGGAAAGATATACTGTATGCAAGAACTCTCTGTCAACAAAGAGAGACGTGAAAAATTGGTCTCAGCCTGGCTGTCAGCGGTGGAAAAGCCAGGTTCCCTGAAAATATGAAATCCCACGCAGGCTTCGTCCTGGAGTTTACAAATGTTAACTGCCACCCTAAAAGGTCTGGAAAACTTCATGCTAAGAACTGCTCACGTGGTACTCACTAGTACTATAACTGTACTTACTAGTACTTACTACAAGTGCAGTAGAAAATAAAAATATCCTCTAAAAGGATATCTCTATACCAATGCGGATTCTAACAGAAAAATACGATCTCTACATCTAAACACAAGTTCTTAGCCAAACTTTAAGAAAAAGACATAAGGCCCCATAAGAGTCAAAGAAAAGGGGGATACAAATAAGTAGAAGTCGGGTACAACATGGGCTGGTTCTATAGCTTTCCATTATGATACATATTTCTGAAGCCTCATCTTTAAAAGTACACATTTCATTCTTGTGCTGGTTTTCAAACAAATAATGCACCTCTCTACATGGATGGCTGCTGTATTTATATATAAATCCGTTTAATGCTTTATTTCTATCAGACACTTTTGCCTTGCATGTACAAGGCCCCGGGTTCGATCCCCAGCATCTCCACCACCACAACCAAACAAACCCTGCAGTTTCAGCCTCCTACCTACTAGGACATTGTCTAATGAGAAAGAATATTTCTATATCACAATAAAAGAGGAGGCCAACTGTTTACTTAGGTATCAGAAATACATTATTCCTTGCCATCCTGTCATAATTTTAATTTCTCTTTATCTTTTAGACAATATTATATTGCAAAGAGGGGCACAACTGCCAGATATTTTTGTGGCCTTTAAATATTCTGGAAATCTTGGCATGGTGGCACAGGTCTGTAATCTCAGCAATCTAGAGGCTGAGGCAGGACGATTGCTGGAGTTCTAGGTCAGCCTGGGCTACCTAGAGAGTTCAATGCCAGCCTGTACTACATAGTGAAACCTGATCTCACAAAAGAAAACAAAAACCCTGTGAAACCACATACATGTTGGCAATTATAATAAAAATAAAACCTAGACATTAGAAGAGTCTCTGATACAACAAATGATGCTAGCTCTGCTTTCGCTTTTATCGCACTGACGTTCACAGTACTGCAGAGCTGATTAGCTCAGGTACACGCTTTGTATACTAAATTGCTGGGCTAGAAAGTAGTGTGAAGATTAAAACATGAAATAAAAATGAAATCTGTTTTAGGAACTACTTAGAACTAGGAGCTGCATAAATTAAAGGTCAAAAACCATGTCATATGTATTTTATATATATCTTTTCAATACAATTAATACCACTAACTCTATGACTAAATTATGTTTGATTTTATCATTCTGGCCTGTAGATGAATATATATGTGTGTGTGTAACTAAGTATTAATGAAATTATGCATTTTTCTTACTCATTCCCTTCCTTTTCTCATATCAGCCAAATGAAGGTTATGATACATGTTCAATGGTTCTTGGACCAACTGTCTCATTTGAATACAGTGACAAAGGAATATGTGAATCTGTGAGAGCGTTGCTTTTTGCACCTGACTAGTTTCCATTCCCCTTTAATGTAAGAAATAGCTATTTGATTTTCTGGAGTTGATCCACTTACCCATAATGCCATTTTCTCAGCGTGGGACTATTGGCCAGTGGGGCTGGCACAGTATTCAGGTCTGCTCAGTTAGAGAACTCATTTCCATGGTCTACTGTGATGGACCCAGTGGTAGGTGCTGGATCCAAACTGAGACAAGGATACCACCTTGCGACTGTGGCAGTACCTCCCAGGGAGGGGAAATGCTATTTACACTTAAATCACCAATGAAACAAGACCCGACATGGGTGGCGGTAGGGAGCATTTTGCAGGAATGTACCTGAGCATGAACAAGAGATGGAAAAATACTGGTAGCTCTGGCCTCCATTTCTCACTCTGTTCTGGCTTCCCTGCCTTAATTTCCACTACTTTAAACATGCAAGACGCTGAGCCTCCTCTGGATCTGCACGCACCCTTCCTAGGCTCATCATGGTGTTCCTCTAGAAATCCGCATCGTTCTCTCTCCTCTACGTTTCTACTTAAAGCTAAACTTCACAGTCAGGGCTTTCTGACTGTTGTAGCTGACACCCAATTGATCTTCCCTGCCATACCTGAAGGTTTTTTGCTGTAGCATTTTTTCTTACATAATAAACTGTGGCTCAGGATATGTTTCTTTAACTCTCACCTAACTGCCACCTACAATAGCTATAGAACCCATTTAATACTCGAGTCTGTTAAATGTGTTGAAAGTGATTAAATTTGTACAAAAGTGACTTCCCAGACAGGTATGGTGATGCACATCTGCAATTCCAGACTTCCGGAGGATGAGGCAGGATGATCTCTGTGAGTTTGAGGCCAGCCCAGGCTGCATAGCGAATTCAAGGCTGGCCTGCACTACAGAGCGAGATCCTGTCTCAAAAAAGAAAAGCCTTCCCTTGGTACTAAACTTAATATAATGTTTAAATGAGGAGTCTCAGCCAATCACAGATGAACTTTCTGGGCCCAGAAACTGACAGGTGCCAAAGCAGGGACATGTAGGGACAGTGCCCTCTGAACCCAGTCAGGTTGTATGTGTTTGTCACTTTTAACCCTCTGGCTAAATATTGCCCGATGTGGTAGGATGGGCCTTTCTGGGCTACCTTTGCGTTACAGTTATACGGCCTTTTTCCTTCCTCAAATAAACTTTACAAAATTTAACTGGTCCCATCTTCCTTTGAACAACTAAGTGAATATCATCTTTGGGCATTTATACCTAAATGAGATGGAAGCTTCTGGACCTTTCACCCAACAGAACCACTGTTCTGTGTTGTCCTTGAGGCAATTACTTTACAATATCTTTAATTTTAAAAGTTCTAAGTAATAAGCAATTTAATAGCTATATCTGCATAACTTTAAGACTGACATCTTATTACTTTTAAATCAACAAATACTTCCAATATAATAAGATCCCTGTTGATGCTTCAAAATACATTTGTCTTTGATAAAACCCTTAAATTATGCTTAAAAAGAAACAGAGACTATGTAGTTGGGGAACGTTTAAGTGGGTTACACTTTATTCACAAAGTTTTACAAATGAGGGTAAAGAAAACCAGAATGGAGTCTGGGAGACGACATGTGGAAAGGGTACAGGTTTACGGCTTTATTTCCTCTTTTACTGGCACTTGTTTGCGGTACATAATTATGTTCATCTTGAAGAACTGGTGAGTACACAGAGCAGGTCTCGATCACTTTTATTCCCCTGTGTTCTCCTCACTCTCTCTTTCTGATTGCAAGGGTGTGCAATTAAGGGTGAACAAGTACATAGTGTATACTATTTAAGAGCAGTTTTTATACTGCTTAATATAGAGGGTTTAGTGTGTAAGGGTGGTATAAGTAGTGAGGAGAGCTAAGTTGCTATTATGTGTTAATAAACACAAACTTGGAGAGCCCATGAGCATTTTTTTCCTTTGAGACTGGCCTTGAGCTCACTGTGTAGCCAACGCTGGCCTGAAACTCAAAGTGATCCTTGTCTTAGCTTCCAGAATACTGGAATTACAGGCTTTTGCCACCACAACCCAGCCCTAAGAGCCATGGACAGACTACGTGAGTGTACCATTTTTGTGTAACTTCTAGGGTAAAGGGCTGAACTTTTTATATTACCGCTAGAAAATTATGTACTAAACTCTTCATTTCAATAGCATGACTTACTACATTCCTCATATTCATGATATCTAGAACCTCTGGTAATTACTGAAGAAGCTTGTGCACCATAACTTTGATTATAGTCTTAGAAAGTACACAGTAAGCTGTTGAGGAGAAAGGACTAATTTAATTCAAATTTATATGATGATGATGCTCAACAGTTTTCAATGAGTTGATAAATTATTAAATAAATCCTAAGCAAATATATAAATTTACATATATTTACACAAATTGAAAAAATTGTAAAATCTGTTAAAAATCAAGCTGAATGAATAACATTTCTGAGAAAAAGGATTTTGATGTCTGTGTAGTTTTGCAGATGCTGAGATTATTTTCTAGTGATCTTTAAATGCATTGTAGTAAAATGGATATCTTAATCACATTTCAACATAAAATATTGTTTTCTAAATAAATCTTAATTTTCAAAATGAAAAACCAGAAACAGGGATAAAATGTCTTTGAATCTGCTGAATCCCTTGAAAACTAAACTAACTTCATCCTGTTATGTCATGTTATGTTCAAAATGTGTATTTTTATTCTCTTGCAATAGTTATCTTCATTCCAAAGATAAAATAACTTTTATAAACTAGCTCTTCCAATTCCCAAATCTACTTAATTTAAAATAAAATCTAAAACTCAGGTAAGTGAGGAATACCTTCAGGAGAAACTGTGCTAAAATACTATTAAAAACTTTAAGCCTGTAAAGGGAATGAATTGGCAATTGTTTAAGGTTTTGTTTTCTTTAGTTTTGTTTTAATGACTGTATACACTGAATGCTATCTCAAAAGAGTGTTTCATCTATTTTGTAAATTACCAATGAATTTTCTTACTTATGAGAATAAATTCTCAATCACCTGACCAGGCACAAAATAAATATATAAATATATACTCCCCCTACAGCCGTACACAAAGGCAGTTTAATCTAGTGCTGTGCTTCTCAAAGTCAGTGTGGATACAAAGAACCTAGGAATCATGGTTAAGGTAGATTTTGGTCTGCAGGTCTGAACTGGCATTGGTATTGTTTGTCTCTAACCATGTCCCAAGCCATATCTATACTGCTGCTCACAGTCCGTACTGAACAACGGGGGGTACTTGGGAATCAAGATGTGTTTCCCTATCATTTTACCTTCCTACCATAATTAGATTCTATTCTGATGAAGACAATATTAAATTATTCATTCGGAGAAGAAATCATCTTCTAGCTGTGTTCAGATATACTTCTAAATAATGTTGCCAATGAGTCAATAGAAATTTTATATGTAGAATCAGTGTTTTTGTAATTTTTTGATCATTTTGCAATGTGTTACTATTTCATTGAATCTCTAGTTAGTATCTCCCACAGTTTTCCATTTAAAAATACTATTAAATCTTTAAATTTTCTGTATGGTTAAGGGAAATACAGAAAAATGATTCACCAGAAAAATGATTCATCAGATCCTTTTCCATTCTGAATTTAGCAGTTTGTAATTTCTGTGGTTTTATTCTCTTCCTTCTAATTAGTTTTGTAAATGCAATAGATATACCGTTGGTTCATTCTCAATAATTTTTCTTTTATTTTTCTTAAAGATAAAATTAAACCAAGTAAGCAAATATATTTTATAAATACTTATCAATTCACCAAGTCTATTTGATAATTCTGCATATTCACTAATTAATTTATTTATACAGTCATTCATTGGTAACCTCTAATTCCAATAGTTTAGGTTACAATTGTTTGCACAGATAAACTTATTATTGAAATCCTTGGTCTCCTCGCTACATAGACTCACTTACTACCTTCTGTTCTAGCTACTACCCTTGAGCCTTCTGTTTGTGACAGTCGCTGACCCTTGAAGGACATCTAATTTTCCAGCTTCTGATTATTATAGCCTTCAGTCAGGGGAGAATATCACTTGTGAGTTCTTCTGTTTGTTTTGAATGCTACTCTGAAAAGCAGTTCAACAGCTATGCCTTTCCAGTTCATATTAAAACCATAACATCAGAGAGAACTTTAAAGGCAGTAGCTTTGGAGAGCTCATGAGCATCTGTAGAAATTTGTTTTCCACTCTTACTGGCCTACAGGTCAGTCCTTTAATTCTCCCATATTGCTATCATATCTCATAAAAATTTCTCAACGTACTAACAAGTAGATAACACTTTGCTTGGTTGCCATGTGGACGAAAACAAAAATTTTCTCTACCTTTACGTTTTATTGATCACAGTCATGACACAGGAGAAGCAGGGATGGGAACTCTGAGTGTATATTGGCATCTCAGTATCAAATCCCATGCTATTTCATGCAAGATAGCGGTAACATGCTTTATATCCTGTGAAGATTTATCCAATTGTGAGCAAGACCAGCTTTGCGAAAACAAAGCATGAGAACCAAATTACATACTTCTGATGCCTCCAGAATTGCCACTGACAGCGATAATACAGCAACAAAAAGCATTTTAAACTGCTACTATATAGTCTATTTGACTTTACAAAAAAGCACATTTGCTGATAGGTCAGTTTGTGAGCAGTACATCAGTTTCTAATTTATGAACCAATAAGAGGTGCATAAGTGGAACATATATATGATCAAAGTTTTAAAAATGTATTTCATATTGTCCAAAAATATACTACTAAGGTATAAATAACTACGTGAGAATATAAAATAACAGAAAAAAGTTCCCTAAGTACTTTTCACTCTTTGGAATAGACTTAACAGAGTGTTTGCTCAGCATGTGTGAGGCCCTGGGTTCCAATCACAGTGCCAATAAATAAACAAGCACACAAACATCTGTATCATTGTGGATGTTCAAATGTTTTGATTATTCTTGAACATTTACATGCTTAAATGGCATTTACAATTTAAAGCACAAGGAAGTTATTTACTGTTGAAAGCCTGTTACTGTCAAATCTGTGCTTCCTACTTTGTGCAAAAATGTATTCAGATTTTACTCTGTTAAAATCTCTCTCTCAAATTCTATTATATATATAAATGAACTATAAATTTCTTTTAAATGTAGGCATACATTTTAAACAGGGATAAGTGGAACAATATCATTGGTTCTGGTCCTAGGTATGCTGTGTTCTCCAGAATTTAGCATATACTTCTTAGAAAATAGAAGAGATTGCATGTTAAGCATACATGTAAGATTTTCAGGAGACCCAAAGTGATGGAATATCCATTAGCTGGAAAGTTCAGCCTCTGCAAAACCTGAAGCACAGAGATCTGGAAAATAACAACTTGACAAAAAAATAAAAAGTAGACCCCCAGGAATCAGGAAGAATCTGGCAGGTAAATTAGTAGCTGTCAGTATTGGTAGCTCCAGGAAAAAACAAAAGGTCAGGGCAGCAACACTAGTCACAAAATCCCCACAACTACTGCAAGCTGCATCATCAGTGTGGGGTTTTGCTCCAAAGTGACTGCTTCAGCACAACAGGCAATAGTTAAAGAGGAAACCTAGCACAGTGCAGCACCTACCATCTTGCCAGAGACTGTTTAAATGGGTGACATTTTGAGAAGGTGTTGATTTTTTTAATACTGAGACTCAGTACCCCTAAAAGCAGCTTCACTTCAGAATTACCACTGTAACCCTCTCACAGTGACTAGGTTAGAGGCAGTCTTGGAGAGGGTACAGGGTAGATGTAGACCTTCCCACAGTCACTGGGTGAGAGACAGCTGCAAAAAGAGTGTGGCCTAAACATAGAAACCCTGAAAAGTTTAAGCCTAGACCCTCTGTGGTTATACACGAGGCCCAGTGTGTGGGTCTCTGAAGCAACTGTGTCTGACCATGGTAGTATCAAGTATAGCAATCTGCTAGAACCCTTCCTTACTGCCCACGTCTAGCACAGATCTTTAGCCATCTTTAGATAGTTTACTCTGAGTTATTACTTTGAGAGATATTGTTAGTGGAGCTATAGTTATTGAATTCACCAGATATTTACTATATGTCAATATCTGGTTTACCTTGGTATTTGTTGATCTCTTTTGTATGGCTAACAGTGGTTTATTGTTTCCTGTGTATATCACTAGCCAGGATTTTTTGGACACTACTATTGTTACTGACTTATTTGGCGTAATTATTGCTATTGATAGGTTTTGTCTGTATGCCAGCATGCAAATTATCTTCGTGTCATTAATACTACTGTGATTTATTCATGAAGAGCTAAGAGCTGAGTGAATTACACTGCATCTTCTCTTCCAAAATCAACTGAAGTGGTCAGCTCTTTGGATTGAGAAAAAGGTCTATAGTTATCTCACCCAGAGTGCCCTACTGAAAAGCAGACACTAACTACAGAGATCTCCATATGAGCAATAGAGTCTTTCATCTATGATGTCTGCTTAAGCCCCAGCATAAAACAAAACAAAATGAAACAAACACACCAACAAAAAAATAGAAGCATGAGGAAACAAAGAAACAAACTGCCTCCAAAAATCCCAACTCCCCCAAATCCAATCTACGTGGCATTGAGAGAGAAGAAATTGAAAGCAAAATAACCAAATTATTGAAAAGTATAACAAGTTTTTCATTAAAGAGACTAATACATTGCACAGCCAGCTCAAAGAATTAATAATTAAATAATCAATAGACATTATAAACAAAAAGATCAGTGAGTTCATAGAAGACAGAAATAAAAAAGTAGATGAACTAAATAAAATAGCACAAAACATGAATGTCTCATTTTGTAAAGAATTAGAGCTCATGAAAAGTTTCAAAGACAAATGTAGGAGATTATAGGTAGCAGAAGTGACCAATGCATGGAAAGAAAAGAGTGTCAAAACTAGAAGGTACAACTGCTGTGAGTGACCATTTATTCAGAAAAACCTTAAAATCAAGAGAACAAGAAAAATAGATAAAACAACTGTTAGGAAGTGCAAACAGTACTAATCTAAGATGAAATGCAATTAGTACTAATTATAAGATAGCACAAATGGCATAAAAACCTGCTTACAGAAATAAATAATAGAATACTTTCAAATATAGGGAAGGAATTAAACTTATAGGTAAGTTACGCTTATAGAGGCCCAAATAGCCATGACCAAAAAAGAACCATCCTAGGATATATCATAGTCAAAATACCAGAAGTCAAACACAGGGACAGAATATCAAAGGCTATAAGAGAAAAGCAATGAATCTCTTATAAAGGTAGCTACATTAGAATTTATAGCTGATTTTTCAGCACAATTCTTTAAGACTAGTAGAGTTTGAGTTCAGTGTTCAGAAAATTAAAAGAAAACAATTTCAACTCAGATTTACGTACAGTGCAAAACCATCTTTTGAAACTGATGGAGAAATAAGGTATTTTTGTCAGAATGGATCAAGAAAAATTATTAAACAATATGCTATATACAAAAAATTTAATCCCAAAATAATTAACACATTAAAATCAAAATGAAGGAGAATGTGTGTAACAGGGACCTACAAAATAAAAGCAGTAGTAGTTATCCATCCTTCAGATAAAGTAGAATTCATGCCAAAACTGATCAGAAGGGACAAAGAAGGTGAATACGTATTGGTTAAGGGAACAGTTCAACAGACAGAGATACCAACCATAAACATACATGCACCAAGTGCCAGCATGCTCAACTTCATAAAACAAACACCATGGGACATAAAAGATGAGATAAACACCAGCACGAATATAGTGGGGAACCTTAGTACTCCACTGTCACAAATAGATCAACTGGAGAAAAACTAACAGAAATAGTGAGTCAAATCATCAAACAAATGGACATATGAAATAGTTACATAATTTCCTCTCACAATATAACAATTATATTTCTCAACAACACATGAAACTTTTTCCAGAAGAGACCAGAAGCTACCCTGTAAAGAATGCTTAAGTAAATTGAAAGGAACCAAAATTATCTCAAATATGCTATCAGACCACAGTGTAATAGAACTAGAAATCATGGCAAAAGAAACTACAGAAATTAAATCCTATAACCATTAAACAGTTACTTCCTACTCACCCCTCTCTTCAGAGCCTCACAATCACAATGTGCTTTAGTCTGCATGGATTTATTACTTCTGGATGCTCATATAAATAGAATTCCATAATATGTGAACTTAGCACCTGGCTTTTTCCTGCTTCTCATGCTTCTCATGAGAAACATCCATTTGTTTCCTGCTTCTCATGTTTCTCAGGAGGTTCATCCATTCTGTGACAGACTTCACTACTTCATTTTCTTTTATGTCTAAATAATAATATTTCATTGGGCCTCAGTTTATATTACATTACATCCATTATGAGCATTTGGACTATGTAGTAATTTTAGTCCTCTGCTCTTTGAATCCATCTATTTAAAAGTTTGTTGAATTTGTAGATATTTGCAGTTAACTTTCAGAATGTTTTTTGTTTTTTTCTGTTTCTTGTCTCTTTTAAAATCTCTACTCTAGTCTTTAATTCACTTATTTATAATTGGCTTCTTATTTAGTTTAGTGAAGTTTTCTACTTCTTTCAGGTATAAAATGAAGTTACTGCTTAGACATATTACTTCTCTTTTTTTCCAGTCAGATTTTATTGGTACCTTTTAGGTATACATAATGATCACAGTCATCATAGAGAATCTGTACCTGTACATGATATGACTTGTTTCACTTTTTACCACTCCCCATCCTCTCATTGACCGTTCCTCTCCTCCCCATTTACAAAAGCTTTGTTTGCCTTTTTTCTTTCTTTCCCTTTTTTAAAGCTTTTCTCTTTCCTTCATCCCCCGTCTCTTTTTCCCCTCCCCACTTGAAATTTTCTTCCTATTTCACAATACTCGCTATACATTTTGGTCCTTATTTATATGTTTGGGTTCTCAGACTACAGAAACAATGAAGTATTTATACATGATTGTCTGATTAATTTCACTTAAGAGTATGGTCTCAAGGTGCATCCATTTAACTAGAAATGTCTCAAGCTTATCCTTCTTTATGACAGAGTAGTACTCTGTTGTATTAAAAAAAAAAGTATCTTCTTTATACATCCACCACCTGATGAGAATTTGGGTTATGTCCAAGATTTGGCTAGTAAAATCTGTGCCACTAAAACATGGGTGTGCGTATATCACTGTGGTGTGATGCTCTTACATTTTGGGGGAAGATACCAAGAAGGGAAAGAGCTGGGTCAAACAGAACTTCTAGTCCTAGATTTTGGAGGAATCTCCACACTTCATAGTATTTGAAAAGTTAGAGGGAAGGTAAGAAAGAGTGCCAGCTTAGGTCGCAGGCTGGGGCACACCACTTTGATAAAGGGGTCAGGTTGACACTCAAAAATGGAGGAGGCCAGCTTTTAAGGATCAGCTGCTGGGCTGAGATCCAGATGATCACTGTCTCAGTGCTAATGTCATCATATCTCAGTCCCGTTGTCAGGGTTCTGAAGTCCATGGCTGAAGGATGGTTTGTTTACAGTGATTACAGGTTCCAAATAATGGCTGGAGACTTTCTAGGCATAGTTAAATGTCCCTGGAAATCACCCATCCTGCTTTCTTCAATCTGTAAAGGCTAAGATTATGAAAATTCATGTCTAATCAACATTATTTTGCCAATTTTCAGACAGACATTCCCTAAATGATTAACATATTTACTCTACATGTAGAGTTGAGAAGGGATTTTGACCCAAGTTTTATAGTAACAAAAGATAAAAAAGGAAAGGCAAACATTCTGCTTTTAGTTACCTATTTGGCTTTAGGCCTGAGGGAAGAGTCATGGTTCTTAAGGAAAATGGTTTTTAAGTTTCTTGCTGCCCCAGAGAACAGCACAAATCAAGCTTTTAATGAGCAGCAGGTAAGGACCCAGAGTTCTGCCTGTTCTCCCATCCCTAAAGCAATCCTGATCGTGTGAGGTTTCTTGCACAAAGGAAATGGACTCTGCTTGCCTGCCTCAGAGAGAACTAGGTCCCTGTTCACTCCTTAGATGGATGCCTCTGTTTAGCTTGTTTTGAGGCCCTGAGGTTTTTCCATCCTCTCACCTAAGGTTTGAACTTTCTACAGGTCTTGGACCTTATCAGCACACATGGAGAATGTTATATTCTCTTGAGCTACAATGTAAAGCCTCAAGGATCCATAGATCTTATCTATAGCTAATGCTTAAGAAAGTGAGAGGAAAAGGAAAATCACACCATTGCTTTTCAAGGAGCCACCAGCCACCTGTCTCCAGCCTACTAATGACTAACTTTATGGCCAACATTATATCTGTGTCATTTCACCTCAAGAGACTTTATCCTCCTTCATCTTAAGGAGAAAATACAAACAAAAAATTCTCTCTTGTCTCCCTGCTTAATGCTATTAACTATTGTGTCCTTTTGGTTATGCTTTCCTACTGAGTATTTAAGACTGAGTAGATAACAAAATTATTCTCCTTTTCCTATGAAGGTTGGTCAAAGCTTTTGAGGGACACGTGAAGAAAACTGTCACTCCCGCACATCTTTGCATTGGTGTCATCTGCCAGGATGTGCCATAGTCTGGCTTGGCTGTGTGGCATTCTCCTCTTTAGTGACCCTCGTTTTTTTTATAGTACAGTGCACCCTCGAGTTACAACCAGCCTGAACAACTTGGGTTATGACTGGAATTTTAGTTTTAACTTACAACAGAAGTCTTGAGTTATGGCCAAAATGTCCGATACTTGTGCTCCCAGAGGGTCTCAGATATAGTTTAACCCTTAAAGAGCTCTGGAAGGAACATGACAACATCCTTTCCTGTTTAGGGTTAATTGAGAAATGCGGGGCCAGCATCCCTTTGAGGACACTGAGATCCTCCTGTGTATAGGAGAGAGATTTTGAAGGCTGTGTAGAGGATCCTGAACCTTCAATTGATGTGAGTGAGAGCCAGCCGTTGCAAATGAATTGAGTCAGTAAGTTAAGGGTCCACTATACACACTGAGTGGCTTTTAGCCATTGTGAATCCAAAATTCCCCCTGTTCAGGAGCTCAGTGACTCACTGAAGATACAGGACTCTTTTATAGGGGCCTGTTGTGTCCTGGGTTCTTCTTAAACTTGGAGGCCAAGAACCAAAATATTAGCTGTCCTCTTTGACCTTTTATCTTTTTAACTTTGGACTCCAAGCTTCTGTTGGTGAACTCTCAGGAGGTCAGTTGCACCAGTCTTAAAGTGGAAGCTGTAGGTCTTAATCCTGCTGTAATTGATGTATGGGGGACTGCTGGGAGTCAGGTTCATCTTCCATCTATCTTAGAGGAGAATGGCCTATTATTTTAAAATACTGTTCAGTTTGTCTGTTAGAAAGTATACTCCTGAGTAAGGTGACCTCTTACTGTTGCTTTAACTTGCATTTCTCTAATAGCCAGTGCTGTTAGAACATTTCTTTTCATTTATTTATTTATTGGTCTTTTTTACTGCTTCTTCTGAAAAGTGTCTATTCATTTCAGTGGTCCATTTTTTAAGTGGATCTTTATTCTTGGGAGATCTAATATATTTGAGTTCTTTATATATTCTAGATATTAACCCTCTGTTTGAGGAAGAGCTGGCAAATTTTTTTGTCCAACTGTGCAGTTGTTTCTTCACTCTGTTGGCTGTTTCCTTTGCTGCGCGGAGGATTTTAATTTGGTACTGTATCCATTTATTAATTCTTGGTGCTATATCTTATGCAGCTGGGTTCCTATTCAGAATGCCCTTGCATACAACTGTATCTTTAAGAGGTTTCATTTTACTTCAGAAAAATGGCTATCATCAAGTAATAATATTTAAATTCTGGCAAGGCAGTGGGAAAAAAGGTATGCTTCTACATTGTTGGCAGACATGAAAACTAGTACAGCTACCATAGAAATGAGTGTAGAGATTCCTCAAAACCCATTCAACCAGCTATGTTTCCATCTAGTTATCTTCCCGAAAGAGTTAAAGATATCCTATTACAGTGATCTATGCATGCCTGTGTTTATAACAGCACAGCTCATAATAGCTAAATCAGAGGGGGCAGCCTACAGGCTCATCCACAAAAGAATGGATGAGGAAAAGTGATGCTTATACACAGGGGAGTGCTGGCTTGTCATAAAGAAGGATAAACTTTAGTCACTGGTAGGCAAATGGATGCATCTTGAGACCATAATGTTAAGAGAAACAAATCAGATGCACAAGTTAAATATCACATACTTTGTTTTATAAGAGAAAATAAAAATATCAATAAAGAACAAAATAAAGATAGGTGATAGGCAATAGCGAGATAGGTGCTTTTCTTTTTTGTTACCAGGAATTGAACTCAGGACCTTGCGATGGCCAAGCAGATGCTGTGCCACTGAGCTATGCCCCTGGCCCTGAGAGATAGATCGTCTATAAAACGAAAGCAGACAAAGAGGTAGAAAGAGGAGAGGGAGAAGAGGGGAAGGCGTGAAAGAAGGATAAAGATGTGCATGGGTACTAGCTCACCACAAGGAGTACAATTATTATGTCCTAGAAATATGTACCAACGACAATAAAGCTTAACATTTAAAAAAGAAATTATACTACTGACGAATGTTAGCACGTCACAGTTACAGGGTCTTACAAGGAAAATCCGCAGCTAAGAAAACAACAGCAAAAGAAATCCAGTTCACATCATAGCTTAAGAAATACAAGCCTACTCTGTCAGAGTCTTAAAAAGTAGAATGTCCCTGCTTATAAATATATAGTATGGGTGACTAATTTCTAATTCTTTAATTGCTAGAGTGATACTCAATGTAGTATATAGTGTTTAGACATATTTATCTGTCATAATACAATTAGAAACATGTAAACACAAGTCTAAAAAGCCCTATCACTATAAACAATGTTGGTTCTGTGGGGAAGGGGTCACAAGTAAGTGGCAGTGTCTTAGCCAAGCTCTATACTGTAGAAGGCTCATGTACTTAGGGAATATAGATGTATTTGACATGCAAAGAATTCAGCAATAACTAGCATCACAGTGACATGGAAATTTTTACATATCAGTTTCGCTTTTTACCTTTAAGGCAGTGTGTGGCTCAGTAGTATAGCTATAATCATGTAATGCCGTGTTTAACAGATCTATGAATTTTAAAAGTACTGACAAATAGTCAGGGAACATGCTTAAGTCTCTTACAGGCTTCAGTGATAGTGAGAGTGACCTGAAAATATACTTATTACCTGATGTACAACAACAAAGTGTTTCCTTAGTTATAGGCAGTAGGTGGAGGCAGTAAGTGGTGGGAATGTCCAAGCGGCAGGTTTTGCCTCATCTGACTTGTACTGCAAAACACTGCTACTCACCATTTCATATATTTAAAGTCCAGATGTAAAGCATATTATATAAAACAGAGTACTCACTGGTTATGGTGCATACATCAAGTTATACATCGTTAGTTTTACAGCTGTGCATCTTTAGAGAGCATATCTGGCCCCCAGAAGTATCCTTATCTACTGTCAGATAGAGGGCATCCAATATACCATACTAACCTCAAAAATAGTTGTTCACTTAACCAGTTATCAACTGATCATGAAAACCAACTCTGAATATGTTAAGACTGTTTCCTATGTAATCAAAAGTTGCAGAGCAGAAATCAGAAAAAATTGTCTTAACACAACACAAACTTTTATTTCTGAGGCTACTTTTTGCATATTTTGTAAAAATTTACAGACTTGTTTGAAGCATAAAAATTAGTTTTCTGTTAATATTATGAAATTTGTTTTGAAATATTTTAAATAATTTTTGAAATTATAGGTAAGCTCATAAATTTTTTTATAGGTTTCACCCTTCACCAACTTTTTTGTGTCTTGCATTTGTTGTTTTTGATATTTGTGTGCATCTTTTTGTTGTTTTGATTCTGATGGTATAAAATCTCACCATACAAGATCTTTTCTTTCCAAAAATAGTTTCTTACACATACCTTTCTTTCTCTTGCTCTCTTTTTTAGTGTCTTTCTGCTTTTTCATTTTTAGATTTATGTAGGGTAAATCTAGTCCATGGAGTAGATTTGAACTAAGAAAAGTAGCAACCAAGTTAATTTTTAAAAGCCAATATTTCTGCAAAACAATATTGGCTCTACAAGAAAATTGCATTAAGCATATACTTAATAATCCCATTTTTTTGTAAACCAATGTAAATTACCATTTAGGAGAAAGTACCAGATTTACTAATGCCAAGACTAAAAATTAAGGTTTTTTTACACCTTCCAAATCTCTGAGGTAAACAAAACAGAACTGCTAGCACTTTCATGACAGGGAACAAGAATTAACATCTATCTCACAAAGAACACACACTTTTGAGTGAGACTCTCTTATTGATCATAGTATAACTCTTGCCTCCAAAATGAAAGTTAGTAATAAACAGTTTAGCAATTTATCACAGCAATTTATTTATCTTTTAGCATATAAAGCCTATAATCATAACTAACTATATTATACCAGAATACCACAATTACATTTTTCAAAATAAATTATATCACATATAGTGATAGTTTGTTTAACCAGAATTATATAACACAAATTTAAAGAAATATCTAAGTAAAACTTAACTAGCTAACACTTACTTTTCATAAAAAAAAAGATAATAAGAAACATTTATTTCGACAAAAAAAAAAACCCTTAGATCTATTGTAATGTTTTCTGAGAATGGAATAATATATTAAGCCTTGTTTTAAACATAAATATTCTGACATCCCTGTGTATTACTGTTTGAGTACTTTTCAAATATTTCCTTAGAATATAGTGTCTTAGGTAGAAATCTTTTACTCAGAAAATATACTATTACAACATTTGATCATTTTAACAAAAATATAAGGTAGGTTATTACAAAATCATGCTGCCCCACTCATAAGTTACTACTGGCTTTAAAAATCAAGTTATTAATCTTATTTGTGTCCCAAACGATGTGTCATATGTAGATGCAGGCACTGCAATCTAGTAAAGGACACAAAGGATACTTGGGGAGGAAAAAATTAAATTTTGGTGTTTGAAACTCTCAAGGCTTTTCTATAAAAATAGAGAATTTCCTTCACAGCCACATTGTAGGTATTCAGTTGAGGCAAAAACCCAACAGTAAAATAGCAGTTTATTTATTATAGATAAGCAAGCAAATATCTGTAGTATCTCTTGCACTAGACCATTTAAACAAATCCATGAACACATCAGGTAAATCATAGCTATTAGCTACTGACAACAATAGGTTTCTTTCTTTTTTCTTTCTTTCATTCTTCCTTCCTTCCTTCCTTCCTTCCTTCCTTCCTTCCCTTTCTTCCTTTGTTTCTTTCTTTCATCCATTCTTTCTTTCTAAAATACTGATTGTTGCTAGAATATTAATTGAGCTGTGTTTCTGTACAATTAGAATATCTTAAAATTATGACTAAATAAAACCTCAATCATTTAAAAATATAATTTAAAGCTCATTTTTAACTTGTGGATGTATAGTTTGACAAAATCTCTCCTTTTAGATATTTATTATCCCTCTAGAGTAGTGACTATGAAACTTATTTAGGGGTCAGGTGTCTTACTTTCCTACTTCTCCTTGCCCCAGACTTGTTCTGCAGAGCCTGTTTTGTTCTGTAACTTTAATAAATATAAAACTTTGGTATCATTGTGCTTGTTCTGACAAATTCTTTGCTCAGGGCAGAAGGAACCTAGGAGTTACTTCTAGAAGGAGACTTCAACATCCCACAACCTAGTAACAAAAGACGAGGCAGATTTCTGTGTTCAATTTCAGTGGGCTCAGCCCAGTGCTCCAACAGAGCTCAAATGACACAGAAACAAGACGGAGTAAGTTTCTGTGCCAGAGAGGGACTCACCAAGGGTCTAACCTGAGGACCTAGCAAATTGTAGAGCTCATTTTTCTGTTGTACAGAGTAGTGGTAAAAAGCAAATATTGGCCAAAGTAGGAAGATAAGAAGATATCTTATACCATTGCAACATTTCCTCCTCATCCAAGTTCAGTCAGCTATTGAGTAACCAATATCCAAAGGCATATGTTTTCCCAGATACATTTTGCCAAACTATTTACCAAAGTTTTAGGCAAAAGTTTAAATCCAGGCCTTTCAACAGACCATGTTAAATCACACGTTCCTTAAACCAGTTCAGCAGATGAGCCCTGATGAAGAGTGGAAAGGAACTTTAATCAATACCTTCATGCTGAGAAGCGTGGAGAGGTTCCAGGTCTGTCCATGAGGGGCTGACAGCGGCTACAGAACTGACAAAGATAAGGATAGAGGCTCTGAGCTGGAGCTGAAGAAGGTGCCGGGTATGGACGTTCCTGAGAACACAGGTATGCATGAACCAAGGCTGCTTACTCTAGTCAGCTGGACCGACCGCTGTGACACAGGTTTCTGAGCTGAGTGAAAGAGCCGGGTTTGCCCTTCACTAGCCCAACTGAGAGAGATAAGGAGGAACATGGGAGTTCCATACAATCCTTGAAATCTGTATTTTCTGAAGGAGGAAAGTTACAGAACAGCAGCATAGGGAGGCGGCCGTTCCTGCCTGAGGAGTGGGAGAACAAAGGTAGCATAGAGCAGACAGCAGCTAGAGAAAAGCATGAGAAAAATCTGAGAAATCTGGATGCTTTGCCCAACAATAGATATGTCTCTCATAAGGGAGATTTTAGGAAAAGAACCAGGGCCTCTCCAAACCAAGAAATGAGGCAAACCAAGAACTAACCATGCCAGTCTGTAATTCAGAGTTAGTAGAAATCCTGACAGACTCCAAAGTACCCCAAAGAAACTTAATGTGGAGGGGTTCTGGAAACTAGAATTAGAAAACCAACTGCAGGCCCAGTGTTCTGGCTGGGACTCACCCATCCGTTGTTCAATCTCGGTCAATTACAGGGTCCAGGCGAACCCGAGAGCAGCCTGGAACTGTGCCAATGTCTGCCACCATCTAGCTTGTGTCTGGGCTTTTAGAAAGAATGGAAATTAGAAACGAAGCATAACTTTACAGTAAAAGCTGTACTTAGAAAGCTAGAGGGAAGGTAGCAAAGGGTTCCACGTTAGGGAGTTGGAGGGGCACGTTCTGATACGAGGACTCATACTGGTCCTTTCTTGTGACGGTTGTTCTTGGAACTTTTGAATTCTAAGGTACACATTCCTGCAAGATATGTGTTATACATTCTATGGGTTAGAGTGTAAAACTCATGTAACTTAGTATATTTCTGCTACAAACTATAGTGTGCTTATTTTAAAGCCTAAATTTTAGAGCCTATTTCCAATACTTTAACGAAGTTACTATCATTTGTATATCATCCCACTGTTTATTAAAATCCCATTACTTTTCATACATGGAGTTCTAAACCTATGTCCTCATTTACCTCTGGGGCTTGATGTTGTATTCATTGCACGGAGAATTTTGATTCTATGTGCAAACTGACTATAGATGGATCTTAATGCGAACTCAAACACTGTATTGCCTTTATTGTTTGTTTGTGTTTTTCATTGATTTTCCCTGCAGTGGCAAAAGCTAGGATGCTGGCAATCCCTCCCTAGGTGACTATTTAAAGTTGTAGTTTTATCTGTTTTGTTACTCACTGGTTTGGGCACACATTGATTTTAAGCAAGTTCACAGCTTCATATAATTCTGCTACTTTACCATACTTGGTGCTTAGTATAACAGCATTGATTTCCTAACCAAACATTTTAACTTCACTATGCGAAATTATTGAACAGTCCCACCTCGGAACATATGTTTCTATTATTTCCTTCAAATGGTAGACAATGGAAAATCAGTACAAACTCCAGGTGCCCACTAGTAATTCATTTATCGGATGTACCTGATACTCAATTGAAGCAAGCAGCGGCATTGCACAGCCTGCAGCATCTCAAGGTGGCTAAAGTCTGAGGAGCAGAGCAGTAGTATGTATTTCTAGAGCATTGCAGGTTAGAGTAGAGTGTCTTTCCAACAAAAATTCCATCCTTTGGATTCCTTGAAAGCCAAAGTGCACGCAACACCCATGAACGTGAAGATTTACTATGTAACCTTAGACCATTTCCCAGGAGACTTGAAAGGGAGAATCTCAACTGTAAAAATCTGGCACCAGAACAAGAACTGGCAAGAAGTAACAGTGAAAATTGTCCTTTCTCAAAGATATCCTGAATGTACTATTTCTTTTAATTATTTGTTTCCACTGCCAGTTGTTGATACCATATTTTTAAAGGGAAATGGCTCACTTATTGTTTAAGGACTGCAAGACAACATCGGAATTCCTGTAGTACAATTTAAATGTTTTACTTTTTGATAAAGCAAAGTATAATAGAAAAAAAATTAGTTTCCAGCAATATCTGTATCCCTGTTCCGAATATTTTTAAAAATTGTCTTTCCCTTAAATCACTTAATAGACTCAGTTCTTTGTATCCATGGGTCTTTCTTCTGTGGATTCAATAAATCATAGATGAAAAATATTACATGTTTGACTGAACATGTACATAGCTTTTTTTATTATTCCCTGAACAATATAGCATAATAACTAATTACCTACAGTTACACTGGATTAGGTACTATTGCTAATGTAATGGTTTAAAATATAGAGTAGATTGTGAATAGATTATATGCAAATGCTGTGCATTTTATATAAAGGACTTAAGAATTTTGAGATTATAGTAGCTACAGGATTTCTGAAATTAATCCCCCAAGGGAACCAAGGAACAACTATATCCTGAAAATACAGCATTTTAGCGTTTTCCCTGTCTGACAGTCCACAAAATCTATGTTGTAGAGACCTTGTGTAACATGAGATTTTACATTTTTAAATATATAAAAAAGTTATACATTTCACGAATAACAACAATGAGCTTTCAATACATAATCAATTGCTGACCTCCATAAAATAATGACCTGTCTGAAACAGTGACACCTTGGTTCATGAACTTAATTCTCTCCAAAACTCTGATCAGTGATTAGGTTCAATGTCAACTTTATGGGGAAATTCAATTTAGTTCTCATCCAATTCAGTTAGTGGCCAGAATCATAGAAAGAATGAAGTTCATGAACCGAGCCGCTTCTGTATACAAATTTAGTTATGTGTGCATAGATAGAGGCTTAATGGCACCCTGCCAAAAATTGTGCCGTGAAAAGTTCACTAATATTTCAGAATGTGACTACAGTGAATGAGGGCTTTAAAGATGTAATTATATTAAAATGGAGCCTTTAGGTCAGCCCTAATCCAGGCTTACTCCTATCATTATAAGAAAGGGAGATCAGAACACACAGAGAGGCAACAGTGTCCCAAGCACACAGGGAGAAGACCATGTGTACCAGGAGTCTGTGTGCTATCAGTCAGTTGGCAATAAAATCAATCCAATGTAAATACAGATTGATCCTCAAATCACCTCTTTTTTCCTTGCCAGGAGAGATTCTTCAAACTGCCTTGATATTTCACCCTTCCTTTCAGTTTTATTTTTGGAGGATGTTTCTCCCATCAAGGATGCCTTGGATGCTTCTTATTTTGATAGAATATAATTACATAACATTTCAGGGGAAAAGGAAGCAGGACTAGAGACGGTTCCACATGCAAACTAAGAAAAGCATTAGCCATTTTTAATTTATTTTCTACAAAAAGACAATATGATGATTTGGCAGTTTCAGAGTCAACATTTTGATGAATTCATCAGAAAAATACTAAGTACACTGGAAGCACAAAGGCAAGGCTCTCTATTCTGTTAACATAATTTTACTAAATGGTCAAGATTTTTCAGAGTTGCCTGGGATATAACTCAGTGGCACAGCACCTGCCCGGCCAGCGTGAGGTCCTGTGTTTGATTCTCAATACCAAAAGAAGAGAGATTTTTTTCAGAGTTATTACGTTTAGGTCCTAGTGATGCTTGTTTTAAAGGCTATATGACAATGACTAGGAGGAAAGAAGCAAAGAAGGAAGGAAGGAAGGAAGGAAGGAAGGAAGGAAGGAAGGAAGGAAGGAAGGAAGGGAAGGAAGGAAGTGGGCAGGGGGAGAGGGAAAGGTGAACTTTGAAATTGGGTTACCTGAGTTCTAATCCTGGCTGTACCATTTAACCAGCTCTATACAGTTTCTGGGCTTTATTTATGCATCTTTGCATGGATATATACATATGCATGCATCTTTTCATATTATCTGAAAACTATCCATCTTAATAGGGTACACTATATTGAGAAATTCTTGTTCTCCCATGGTAAAGCACTCACACTGCTTTTGACACTTGTGAAAGATGCTCGAATGTGAACAGAGTAAAAGCCGAGCACAATGCCGCAGTGGCTCCCGGCTCTGCAGCCACTCACATAGGTGTGAGTTCTCACTCAGGATTAAAGTTCTTCGCCGCTCGCCTTGGTAGCTGTCTTGCCCATTTTGCCAACTGTTCATTTGTCGGAACAGGTCACCGCTGGGGCTCTCCCCCTGCAGTGGTAATAACTCACTACGAATCTCATCTTCTTCCCCAGCTTCCTTAGTCTCTGTTGCATAGGACTGTTTTCTCACTATGTACGACGGTACATGGTGTATAGGAAGCACCCAGTAGAAGCATCAGGCTTGCATGAAATGTATTCACTGTGAAGGAAAATTACGTTCTTTGCATAAATTGAAGAACTCTCTAGATGAGAATGGTTATTGATGAAAATAAAAAATAAATTAAAAAGTAAAATAGTTTGGCTAGAAAGCTGAGCACGTTAGTTAAATGTGTCAAGATTGAGAATTTGAAATAACATTTGTGTCTAAACATAATTTCACTTTTAGACACAATTCAATGCATTGTAGTAAATGATCATGGCATTTAATGGTCAAATACATCATTTTAAAAATAACTTAAGAGTTAAACCGTATGTTGTGAAAAGATTGAATATCAAATCTTGGGGTTTTTTACTTGACTTTCATCAATACATTTATTATAATTGTAATGCCCCTTTTACTAACCTGTGAACAAAATAAATATTGTAACAGATCAATTTTTAGAAAACATTAATAACAAACCCTAATATATAAATTATGGACTTAATTAAAGCACCCCCGTGTTTGCATGACTGTTGTAAAAATAATTGGTCTGAGGATTTAAATCCCAAAGAAAAGCATTCAATCTATTACAACCAAATACAACATAGCATGTCAGAAAGTTTATCCCATAAACTGTGTTCCTAGGACTTCGGGCAAAGCTCTCCATCACTGTAAATTATTCTGAAGATATTGTTGGAGGAGCAAGATACCTTCGAAGACATAAAGGGGGAATGTACAGGTGCACCAGAGAGGAAAGCACTGAGACAGCATCAGTTCTCAAAGGGGCTGATCAGCACAAGAAGGGGAAGTGACTTGGCAGCCCATATACAGTATCACTTTTGCAAAACTCTACATATTTAAAACCTAGAGAGTTACACTGGGGAAATATGATTTCAAAAATCTGCTCACCCAGACACCTCACCACAAATGTAGAAGAGAAAGAAAACCATTTCACTACTAAGTATGAAAGCTGAAAGTAGGGCGCATCATAGGCAGTCCCCCAAGACACTTTAAAGACAGGGAAAAAAACCTCCCTCTTTTACACAGCCGAGGAAATGTGACACATTATGTACACATTTTCAAGACGAATAGGCACTAGTACTAAACAACTGGTAGCACCATTTGACACATAGACTTCGTCCTAGATTCACCCGATAATTGAGTTGACCATTCCTGTCAACTAATTGGCTTCATTCACAGGAAAAACCAATATTTCCAATATTTGCGACAGGTAGGGTAAGGAGGCACCCACTGAAGTCAGGCTGCGGTCCTGTGCCGTGACTAGGAGGGAGCTAGCTCCCTTGATGCTTACATTTCAAAGAGATGACTCCTAGGTACTTGAGACTTTTCTAGGTCAGAAGGGCCTAATTTTAAAAAAGATTTATATACATTTCAAAGAGAAAAGAAAGAGCTGTTTATGATTACTCATTTTCTAAAGTAAATGCTCTAAGTGAAAGGAAAGAAATGGAATATTTTCCTTTATATGTGATGCGGAGAATTAAGCCTATTATTCATAATTTGTATTTAACTTTACAGTTATTGCCATTACTTTGATAGTAAATTGCAGTAGATGAAGTAAAATGAATTCATAGGCAAACCAACAACACTGAAATATTTCTACAAATAAATTTTCCAGTGACTACCATCTCTCTTAACAGTATGTATATGAGTGATCTATGCTTTAACTGCAAACCATACATGTCTTATTGGTATAAATATGCCATCTATAGAAAGGATAAATCAAAACACAACAGCTTAGATTGCTGGTAATGAAGAAAAACTAATGGTATTTAATTAATAGCAAATGTAGCACAAACTTACAAGTCTGATACTGAATAGGGAGAGTACCACAGAAAAATATAAATTCCAATTGTCTGTAAAAGTCTTGCAAAATTATATGGCCCTTGGAGTCACCACACTTTTTATTAGAATCCAGAATGAAAATCTTCATGGAAATTTAATAATGCCTTGGATTTAATATTTGAGTAACAATTGGTATTCTGTCTTAACTCAGTAACTTCTTTATAAGTTGCCCTTGACTATCCCAACAAGTGCAGTCTATGAAGGTGCATTAATTGCGTCTGTAATATAGTTAATATATGTGTCTACGTGCACATGTACATACACACACATTCATGTGGTACTGGTCTGGCCTTAGCTTCATGGGATTCCCAAAGTCTGCAAATATCACAAACTCAGGGTACTGAAAGGCTTCTTGATTTCAAATCTCTCAAATCCACAGGTTCTAATTCAGTTCCTACAAAGAATAGTTACACATTTGGTGGGCTCCTGAGAGTTAAATTTAAAAAAAAAGAAAGAAAAAGCTACTAAATACTGACAACAGAGATTTCGAGGAACCCTGACTGAGGATATCTTAAAAAGCAGATCACATTGGAAAGGTATGGAATCAACCCTAGTGTTCCCTCATCACCAGAGGAATGGACATGGAAAAGGTAGTGTATATATAAACTAATACTGAGCAATGAAAAATAGTGAAATCCTATTCAGCGGTATAAACTGAATGAAATCCTGTCATTTTGGGCAACATGGATGGACCTGGAGATGTCAATGTTAAGTGAAGTAAGTCAGACACAGAGAAACAAATACCCCAGGATTTCATTCAGGTAGGATAAAAAATACTGAGCTCATACTAGATGCTAGGGGGACAGAGAAGAAGGGGCAACTTCCAGAGACCACTTAACAGCCAGAAAAGAGGAATAAATTCTAGGGACTGTTACACACAACGGTGACTGCAGTTAGCAATACTATATTAACATGGTAGTTAGAAGAGAAGATTTGGGATGTTCTCATAACAAAGCAACGATAAATGTTTGACATGATAGATAAATGAAATATTCCAAGTTGATCATTAAACAATATAAACATGTACAGAAATATCTCCCTGGGCTCCATATATATCATTATTATCACCAATTAAAAATTAATTTTTGAAAAGCAGGTCACACACAAATGGAAGTTGCTGGACGTTGCTGTCCTTATCTTTGATTAAAATGTACTTACGGCAAATTTAGTGCATCCATGTGAGCATTTCCAGATTAGGAAATACAGTATTACTAGCATGCAAAGAGCTCTCTTCTTCTCTTTTCTGATATTGTTTATTTTCCACTGTGTCTAAGAGTGAGTTGTATCAAGTTTGTCAGTTGCGTTGTTCAGATATTGTCTGGCCGTTCTATCATTTATGAAGAAAAGTGTGTTATTTCTCATTTTGCTTATTCCTTCTGGAATCCCAACTGCATGCTTGTCATCTCGTTTAGGAGCATTCTACATGTCCTTAGTTCTTTATTGTTTTATTCATTTTGTCTCTTTGTCTCACTGTGGTCATTTTTCTTTTCTTGAGGGGCAACTTTGTGTTCACGATCCTCTGACTTTTCTTTGTCTAATGCCTTGTTTACTTGACATCAGATATCACAAGGTCTTGAGTCTCTAAATTATTTTCCTAGCAAGTCTATCTTTTTGGTGAGATTATGCATGTGTTATCTACTTCAACCTTGCTCTACATTTTTAACATAGAGTAGCATAACAGTTTTTTAATTTCTTGATTGTTATCTCTAAAATTGGAGTCATTTGTGGGTCATTATTTAGTGTTTTCCTTTTTTCTGAAGTATTAATTATACATTCTTACCCTCACATGTCCACCTGTCTAGTGTTTTTTTAATTGTATGCTATCTATTGTACACAAAACAAAACTCTGCTATTTTCCTTTTCCTTCTGTTGTCTGAATAATTGATGAGGAAACTAATTAGCCTGGGAAAGACCCAGGTTTCAGCAAGGCTGTTTATTTCCAGTTTGCCTCTGGAAAAGGAATATGGCAACCTTAGATCTCTCACTGAGATTCCCGAAATCTTACCTATAAAAAAGCATGGAAGATCTCTCTCATTTCTTCAGAAGTACATACCCAGTTCTCCCATCTCTATTCCCCATCCCTTAAGAACTTGCTAAGAGTATTGACAAGCTGGGCTGAAGTTTTCCTGAGAAAAGTCTGAATTGCTTAAGCCTCACAGCCTGCAGGGTGTCTGATTCTGCCTTCCTGGAGTGATTGCTATATTTCTTCAGTGTCTTCCTCGGAGTAACTTTAGAATTTTCGTGGCTGTCAGGACCTCGTGTATGTCCAGAGGGACAGGCTAGTAGTGTGCTTGAAGCAGCGTGCTTTTTTTTCTCTCCCTGAGCACCAGGAGAGGGAGATTTCACTTTGATTTTTAGAAAGTTTCAGTACAGTGCTCCAAGTTCCCAAAGGAAACCTCAGTTCAATAAATATCCTCTATGGAGACAGACTATACTGTATGTTTGAGTCTTTCATATTTGAAGCTGGTCACACCAGTCACCAGCAGCTACTAAAATGCAGCTGATTTTGTTTCCCTAGGCAGAGGATCTCTGTGTGAACAGGGTCACACCTGAATCTGTGTCTAATATTGGTACATACATGGGAAGATGACACACTGCAAGTAATTCAGTTGAGTACAATACTTTCTTATACTTACTATGAATCAACTTAAACGTTTTACTTTTTGACATATAAATTCTTGCTCTGTTTTTTTCTAGATCAGAAGAAACTTCAACTTTGAGAATTTCTATCTTAAATTCAGTTAAATATTCTTGGACATACACGCGCGTGGTTTAGGTGAAAGCAGTATTTTTCTGGATAGCAGTCACTTGGCTACACACATTGTAGTTTTGTATTTATGTATAGGATCTCTTCCTATGTAGTTATTCCTTTAGTTTTTTATTCAATACTTGAGGATAAACCTTTTGCGTGCACAGATATCTCCTCTACAACCCTATATCCCATGATTGACCACACTGCCATTCCCTTACGTTTGCTGACTTTCTCTGATTGTTAAAAATTCCCAAGTGCCTATCATTTTACCTTCTTTCAACATAGCAGACTAACTTTACCTAATTAAGTGAGTAAGACCGCTCATTTTTGTCCTGTGTAGCTAATAGTATCACATGGACCTGAAATAATTGAAAAAAATATGTTGTAAAAAGGACTACAATCCCAAAACATAACTCCCCTGAGACCAAAAAACAATGACCAAAGAATCAAATTCATATCTCAGTTTGAAAAAAGGAATGGGAAGTTATCAGAGAAAAAAGAAAACAGCTATCAGAATATTTTCCGCTCAAGCCTCAAAATGAAAGGAACGTTTCCCTAGGCGGACAGGAAATGTCGCAGCAAATCTGTACAGCCTTTGCGCTTTCCTGTACTCCTTATCCAAGAAGGCAAAACTGAATTGTATTTATTTTGTCTGAAGTTACTAAGATTGTTTTGACATTTCAGAGATCAGAGACATGACTTCCCCTTATTCTAAGAAAGAATTTATGCCTTTATAATTTCTCCACCTTACATAATTAACAGGAAATACAGTTAAAATTTTACTGAAGATACCAAAGGCAGCCATTTGCAAGGAAGGGGTGAAGCCAATGTAAAGAGAACTGCACCTGGAACACACTTCAGGCCTCGCCATGTAATCATGCACTAAGGACTCAGTGGAAGTGCTTTAGGAATTTGCCTAAAATTGAGTTTTATACACCATATTATTGTTTTATCATATCTTACTGTTGTACAAAAGAAAACAAATAGACTCTTTGACTTGACAATACTTTGATTAAGTGGTTTAATCATGTCCTATACTCAAAGACAATAAATTGATGTACTGATACATACACACAAAAAAGAAATACACACGTTTCTTTCTCAAGTAGAAAAAGCTTTTTGTCCTTTTCCAGTAATTTACTATCTCTTCAGTAAAATAATTTTAAGTCTCCTACATATATTAGTATGTGTGGGTATATCAGTAGCTGTCATATAGAAGATAATTTGAGGAAATGTAATGACTCTAACTGTTTTAAGTTTTGGCTAGAATCCTTCATCTAAGGACTTCTGAGGTGATTGTTGAGCAGCAAGACCAACACTGTCATTCTTAAGCTCACACTAAAGGAAGTGCCAAGATGAAGAATTGCCTTTGGATCTTTAAAATGACTTCCTGTGTTCTTCCCTCAGGGAATTTAAGATGTCTCAAAGTCATTTTCCTTTGGGAAAATAAAGCCAGTATAATTAACTTTAATGTTCAAGTTTTGTCAATGGTTTCTTTCGATTCCAAGAGTTTTACCATGTACATGTTACTACAGGAAATATTTTGTGTCTACAAAATATTACAGGAAAGTACAGGAAATATTTTGTATTTTGAGATTATGAATTTCTTATGTCCCAGAAATACTTAAGGAAATGTATTTCAATCATATAGGTATATTAAAAAGAGGTCAATACTCTTTTCATTTTTGATTTTAAAGATGTAATATCTGATTACTATTACCTTGTGTATTCTATATTTGACATAATTAAACTCTAGCCCCATATTTCTTTGTAATGGTTAATTTTTCCCAAATCTCTAACATTGCTTTAAATTAATATTGATCCTATTATGTAAATTATGCATCATCTTTACTTGCAACATTGTTGACTTTTCAATATTACAATAATAACAAATGTAATTAAAACACTAGCAAGAGTACTGTGATTCTGGGACCAGCCCACCAGAGCAAGGTGGGATACCCTGGCTTCATCTTTGAGTTCTAGTTTATCTGCCTATATTCACTCATAGACTTAGAACTATCCCTCTGCTTCCTAACAGCTCTCCTATCAATCGGCGACAGCGTTGTTTTAACTTTTGGAAAGAAGTAGTTTGTTTTCTGTCAACTGGTCTTTAAACTTTCATCACTCCTCTTGTTTCCAACATATAACTGTGTGATGAATTTCTGAAGGTGAGTTCCGATCAAGAGATCATTTCGTTCTCTTGGTCTCCTCTGCACTGGATCAAGGCAAAACTGTGTCCTCCAATTTTCTTCCTAAATGTTTATCTCAGTCCTTCTCACCCCTCAGCCTGTGCTCTAGCCAATTTGAAATTTCAGGATTTCTACTTTGTGCTCCATCCTTCCCCATAGAAGGACACAGACTCATTTGTTCTGCTACTTGGAAAATTGCACATTACTTCCTTTTTCTCCTCTTCACGATCCTCCCAGGTCCTTATCCCACCAAATCTTCAAGGTTCTCTTTGAATCTTACCTGTTCTGTGTAGTTTCGCTGGATGAGGCCCCGCCAAGATTCCACAGCACTGTGCTATCGTTGCGATGTATCCATACTCCTCTGAATAGATTTGTTCTTCTGACAGAAATTCTTTTATTTTCTCTATCTGATTTCAAGTACATAGTAAATGTTAAACTATCAAAATAATAACAGTGTTAACATATCTACTTTAATGTTTCATAGGTTGAAAAATGAATACATAGTAACTAGGAGACATTCAGAAAAACAGTAAGGAAAAAAATGTCATGTGCGATCCCATTTCAAAGAGACTAGTATATGCATTATACTTAGTCTGTAATAAAATATCTTGAGTCCAAAGTTTGTATGCAAACCTTTTGTTTATTTTAGTCAGATTCATTTGGAGTTTACAGAATTAAAAGAGGTTTTATGGTAGGAATGCAGACTGGTAAAACCACTGTCGAGAGCAGTTTAGAGATTCGTCAGCAAACTAGGTCTACAGGTCCCATTCAACCCAGCTCTTCCCCTTCTGGGTATTTTCCCAGAAGATCTGAATGCATCATGTCACCGCAATATATATGCAACTATGTTTATAGCAGCACAATTTGGAATAGCTAAATCGTGGAAGCAACCCAAATGTCCGTCCACTGAGGACCAGATAAAAAAACTGTGGCATTTTTATATAATGGAATATTACTCAGCTATAAAGAAAGACAAATTTGAGGCTTTTATAGGCAAATGGTCACAATTAGAGACCATACTCATAAGTGAAATAAATCAGATGTGCATGTGCAAGCAACATATTGTATCACTAGTGTAAGAACCTGAAAATGGGAATATAAATTACAACGCATGAAAGGAAACTGCTCAAAAGTAAAGAGCAACTGGGATGAAGGGAAAGAGCAAAGGAAGAAAGGGACAAATATGTATGTATGTATGTATGTATGTATATGCAGGATGGCTAACATGGTTGTACTATTGACTTATGTCGCTTTATTGTAAGGAACAGTTCATAATTAGTTGTTTGATCCATCTTGTATGTCTACCTGTGTTTTCCTGAGTATACACTTTGAAGTTATCAATATGTAATACAAAACCATTGTTAATTCCCTGTCACCTTTTCTGTAATTCAGTTTTGATTGTACTGGTCTTGTGCTACTTTATGTCTGTTTGTTAGTGTTTTCATTCTTTTACTTTTAAAATACAGAGGTTCTATGTTCCCCCACAGGTGATTCCCTCAGATGTAATATAGTTTTCATTGAGCAGAGCTTAAGGTAGGTAGGACTATGCATGAGCAGGTGTCCTGTTGCACTTCTTGTTTTGTTTATTTGAAAAAGAAGTTTTTTGTCAATCCATGTAATAGTTTGCAAACTCACTTTCAGAAAGTATTTTTATCACTTCATTTCTGTGTAGCAAAGAGGAGCTAACAATAATTATAATTTAACCCCCTTTCGAGTAACTGATGATAAATGGTAGTATACTGTGCTAATTTGAATTTGCTTACTTTAAATTCTGCATTATTAATTAATTTACCTCACTGAAGCTTACAGATTGCTATATTTGTGTTACTGTGTAAAACTTAAGGTTCAGTGAGTGGAGGGAGGTCAAAATGGCCTTGGTTCCTGTTCTCTAAAAATTTTAATCTAACGCGGCAAAAATATTAAAAATAAAATAGTATCAAACTGAACTTATAATTATAGTAATAATAAGTGCTGCACTGTACTAAGAAAAAGTAGAGGATATGACTGATGCATTTAGGTCTGAGTTTATTATTTTGTTTTCCCTGAGGTTATTATTTGTTCTTCTTAATTGGTTACTTGCATTTATACTTTGTGAACTACGTTCTTTTTCCTTTGTATATTTTTCATTTGGGGTATTTATCATTGTCTAATTAAATCCACTAAATAAAATGCAAAGGCAAACTAAATCGAGTGTAATGTCAAAACAGAAAACATTGGATTCCTTTACTGTGAATTCCTTTCAGGTCAGCACATACATGTACATTTTATAAGTCTTTATTTAAGCTGACGAGAGAACAAAATAAAATTTTGGAGAGCAAATGTTTTCATTTTGGAGCAAGGAGGCAAGAGTTCATATCAAAATCTGCCTGGGGAATTATTTTCTAAATCACTGGAGGTAAAATGGGGAATTTATTCTTAAACACCTGTAACAATACCATTTAGGCCCTACAGTAACTTCAAGAAGCCTTGTAGTGTGCAGAGGGTGTAAAAGATAAGGTCACATTTTTCATCTTTATACAATAAACTCTTTTGTCTCTATTATTGTCTGAGTAAATAAACATCCCACACCCTCATTGTTCCCATTATATGTTTAAAAACACCCTCGTGAAATTAAAGTTCTTCCTGAAATACCTAAATTAATCTTGATAACACTCTCCTCCATATTTTCACTTTTGTATTTCACTAATTCCGAACAATTTATTCTCTCATTTTTCTTGAACTTGTCTTACTTTTTCAGTACAGCTACAATGCCAAATATGCATCACTCATCGCTGTTAATTTCTTAATTCTATTCTTTCTTCACAATAAAATGATTAGCAAAATAAAATAGGTCAATAAACTTCTGAATTCTTTCCTACAGTTTAGATCAGTGGAACTTGGTATATTACTTTTTCAGGGCAAGAATTCAATAGCATCTAGTGTTAGGGAAATGAGCAGTAAAGAATATTTATATGATAAGAGGCTTGGGTTTACATCTTTTAGGGTGTGTACTATCTACTGCCAAGTTTTACCAATGTACTGTTTAAGTAAGCATTTCGGAGTCCGCTTGTGTGGTGGGAATGATTTTTGATGTTAGAGAAAAAGCATCCCTTATTCTCATGAAGATTAACTGATAGTTGGAAGATCAGTGGGGCAGAGGCTAGTAAATTGATCCACCAAATAATAATCATAAAAATCACCAGGTTATTCAAGACTACATAAAGAAGCCTTCTTGATGTCTATTTTTGATTGAATGTCAACCAAGATTCCTAGAGGTGGAGGCATTTCAGCCAAGTTCTGATTCTTTATCCATCCAAAGATGAGGAAAGAATATGTCGTATGGTACAAAGAATCTGAGGACATGCTAAAATAGCACAAAAAAAAAAGTATCAGAATACTAAGGCCTCACCAGACATAGGGAAATTAGTAATTCTTTTTTTTTTTTGGTGCTACCGGGGATTGAACTCATGACCTTGCACTAGCTAGACAGGCGCTTATTCCACTGAGCTATATCTCCAGCCCATACATGGGGAAATTAGTGTTTAAAAATGTAAATAAAGCACAAGCCTCATCACATACGTTTTAGATGCGGAAAGAAGACCTCGCCTATATTTCTAATAATCAGTTCTATATGAAAGCTTTTTCATATTTTGCCCATAAAGAAGAAATCAGGGAATGGAATTGCTTTCTGGTAAATATCTAATAGCTATGAACTATCTTACTGCACCAGAATAATTTCAGTTTAAATACCTGACACCTGTAGTATGTTGTTAACATTATTCTCAAGCTTCATAAGATGAAGGAAGGGAGAGGGTGTTTGATTACAGTCTCATAAATTTGAACACAATTATGAATGGATTTAAAGTTTTGAATGATAGTATTTTCAACTTCAAAGCAGTTGTATACCATTATTTTCTGTGTGCATACAAAGTACAAATTAAAGAATACTTATTTTTTAGACATATAGAAGAATTGATTTCTTCGGTGTAGTGTTACTATATTGACACTGATCCTATCTTCTTTTGAAAAAAGAATAGAAACCTATAGTGCCCTCTTAGACACAAAGGATTAGATAGTAATTTTTCTCATTTCTAAAATGTTTTCATTTGATTTCATTAACAGTTGAGTGTGAATTTGGAATCACTTCTACTTTTTTATTTTTTTCTAAATTAATTTTATTGGTACATTTTAGGTATCCCTAAAGATCATATTCATCGTGGGGAACTTAGACCTGTATATGGTACATTTTGCTGCTTCTTTTTCCCCCCATTCCTCTCCTCTCCCATCAGGCCCTCTTCCTTTACTTGCAAAAGCTTTGTTTCTCTTTCTTCCTTCTGTTCTTTATGGGAAACATAAATTGCATAAACACAGTGTATACCCAGAATGCGAGAGGAACGGTTCTGCTTTTTGCGGGGTGGGGGTCTCTGAGTATTTTATCTTTCGGTTTTAAGTTCTATTGTAGGACTTGTTCCTTAAACTGTAGTCAAGAAAATACTACAACTTCACTTCATTGAAGAAAAAGGGCTTTAATCATCTTTGCATTTCTTGTATTGTTTTTTTAACACATCAGTAAGTTAGCACTAAAAAGATCTATTGATAGCTTGACTGCTTTTGGGATGCCCACTTGATCTTACCCAAAAGGCCTAGAAGCAATATGTGTGAGATAAATAAAAATGTATGAGATTACATTTACTTCAAACTAAATGATATAATCATTAAATTCTATTTGGTGCATCTTATCCTGTAAAATCAAAGTTGTTTTCAGATGATTAGTGTCTACATGATAATTTTCATACTCTGTGTGAAATATTTATCCTGGGGACTTTGTGAGAGCCTAGAAATTGATACTGAGGATGAATTGTGCATCTCTAAAATGAAAGATATAAGCTTTGAATGAAAATAATCAGTAAAGAACTACGTAAGTGTTAAAAGTCTCACCCCTATCCTCAAGCCACTCTGTTGTATAATTGCAAAAGGGAGAGCTACCTGAGAGTGTGTGAGACAGCAGAGCCTGGACAGAGATTCCATAAAATTGGGTTTATTCACAGGTACAACTTCAGAAAAGCCACTTGAACTTTCATGTCTTCTGTTCACAAAGGTATAAGAAAACAAAGTTTGAATGAATTGGTAGTTGAGATTGCTTCTGACACTAATGTTCTAAGGAATTCGAAAGAAAGTTAGCTACATCAAGTCATTAGCACTAATCCCACCTCTAGTAGAACAATGTGTCTAAAACAACAAACTGACCACAGTAACCTGACTGAGTTCAGGACACGTTAGAACACTGTAACCTCTAACTACTTACATGATAGTATGACAGTAAAACAATGTTTATTATTCATTTTCAAGAAGACAAAGGGTAAGAGTTCTCTATTTTTTTTTTTTTTTTGTGGTACTGGGGATCGAACTCAGGACCCTGCGCTTGCTAGGCACGCGCTTATTCCACTGAGCTATATCCCCAGCCCAAGAGTTCTCTAAAGAAAGGGAAATCTCTCCAGGCTGTGGAGCAAAACTTAATCCTGCCAGCTGTAAGTACTTATGTCTTTTACTCTGTTGTATGAAAGGATCGCCATGTCCCTCATCTCAAACCAATGAAATGGGAGCAGAAGTGGGTGAATGGGGGTTACTGAAAAAATTCTTAAAGTTAATATGCTCAGCTGACATAGTTCTTTAATGTTTATGCCTTTTTTCTATCTCCTTTATTAAAGGAGAGACTTAGGGAAATGAAATAACCAATTTTAAAAATAAAAGCTACAAATTGGAGAATAGTAAAAGAATGAAGAACAAAGTGTGGACTCCGATTATTTTATAGAACATATGTTTTAGAGAGCCAGTACAATTTTTTCTGCATGGGAAAAGACCCCATTATTTAAGTGACATCAGAACGCATTTTTAAAATTTTCTGTTTCTTGCAGTTGAATGAAGTGTTTTCTGTTGCACTTTAAGAACAAAGAAGGATCTCACAGCCTGTGTAGCAACACCTCTAAATGTGCTAGCAGTCTGCCTTGCGAAACTTTCCAAGGGAAAGAGCCTGGCCTCGGGATGCCATTAGAGCAGCCACGCCCACGAGACTTTCCTGCTGGGAGGGAGCCCAGGTAGGCGGCACCACTGGAGGAGCCTTTTTGGCCAACCTCTTGCCGGTTAAGGCCCGCACTGGTGTTCTGCCCAGGGAGACAACATTCCCCCACCATAGCAGGTGTCCTCTGAGCCTGGCACACCAGCAATTGTCTGGGGTTCTTGGGCCCAGTTGATTCATGGTCTGCTACTATCTTGTGATCAGTTTGATATTGGGGTAAACTAGGGTTGCTAGAGTCCTCTGTGAGCTGCCTGGGTAGTTTGGAGCTCAACACTTTTCATCTGACATCCAAAATGACAAGACAGAGGAGCAAAATGCAGCCACAGAACTCAACCCCACCGAGAACAAGTCTAGGAAACAATGATGTATGAGAACTAGGAAGCCACATACCTGCAATTTCTGAAATGATCACATCTGAAGTAAAGAAACAACTCCATCAGGCCATAGAAGAGATTAAAGCAGAAATAATCTCTCAAGCAAAAAATGAAGTGAAAATAATGATGGAAGAAATGCTCCACACATACAGAGAAGAAACAGATAAAAGAATAGAAGGACATAGGAAACAAATGGAAATGTTACTTGAGCAATTTAGGAATGAACTAGAAGTCATGAAACAGACTCAAAGAGATTTCCAGGAAATGAAAACTTCCACTGAAAGCTTGCAGAATCGCTTAAATGAAGCTGAAGATAGAATTTAAGATCCTGAAGACAGCAAGGCAGTTAGCAACCATGAAAGGAAGGATCTCTTAAAGTCATCAAGGATCCAGGAAAAATCAATCCTACAGCTGCAAGATGAGGCAAACAGAAATAATATCCGAGTAATAGGAGTCAATGAAACAGCAGGAGGCAACACAAATGATATAAAAAGAATATTTGCAGAAATAATAGCAGAAAATTTCCCAGGCAGGGTAAAAGTTACTGAAGTACAGTTAAACGAAGCATATAAAACCTCAATGAGCCATAACCCAAATAAAATCACACCCAGACATATAATAGTCAAGATTCCAGACATCCAGCAAAAGAACACAATATTAAAAGCTGCTAGAGAAAAGAAATAGATCACCTATAAAGGAAAGCCCATCAGAACCACAGCAGACTTCTCAACAGAAACCATGAAATCAAGAAGAGCTTGGAGCGAGGTATTACAGATTCTGAGACAAAACAGCTTCTAACACAGACTGATGTATCCTGCAAAACTATCCTTCAAATTGAATGGAAAAATATTTCCATGACAAAGAACAACTGAAGAACTTTGTGAGTGCCAAACCAACATTACAAAAAAGTACTAAAAGATAGTCTAGACAGGGTAAAAAGAGACCACAATATCAAGAACGACAACAGAAAGGAACCCTCCAGCAGAACAAGCAAGTAAACAGATAGCAAAAGTAGGAAAGCAATACGTAAATAGCATGACAAGTATAAGCCAACATGTAACAGTTATAACCATTAACATAAATGGCCTCAATTCACCAGTCGAAAGAAATAGATTGGCAGAGTGGATTAAGAAACAAAATCCAACGATATGCTGCATATAGGAAACACATTTTACTCAAAAGGAAATCCACAGACTCAAAGTTAAAGAATGGAAAACAATTCTCCATGCAACCGGTTCCCAGAAAAAAGGAGGGGTAGCTATTATGTTTGCAGACAATGTAAACTTCAAATAGAAAACAATCAAAAGAGATAAAGAAGGCCACCACATACTAGTTAGGGGAAAACTGTAAGAGGAGAAGATAAAAGTCCTAAGCACTTATTCACCAAATACTGGAGTACCAAACTTTATAAGTCAAATCTTAACACACATGAAAAACCAAATAATTAATAACACTATTGTAATAGGGGACCTAAACACCCCTTTGATGCAAAGAGACAGGTCAACCGGACAAAAACTGAGCAAATAAATAACAGACCAGAACCAAAGGTGTGAATAAATGGAGTTAGTAGATGAGTGTTTCACCCCACAACATCAGAATACACATTATTCTCAGTTGCACATGGGTCTTTCTCTAAAATAGAACACATTCTAGACCATAGAGCATACCTACCTAAATGCAAAAGAATTGAAATTATCCCATGCATATTATCTGACCACAGTGCAGTGAAATTGGAAATTAATGACAAAAGGCACTTCAAAAACTCCACAAACACTTGGAAATTAGACAACAATCCCCTGAACAACCAATCAGTCACACAAGAAATTAAAGAAGGGGTTAAAAAAAATACCTATAAACAAACAAAACTGCAAATACAGACTACCGGAATCTGTGGGATGCAATGAAAGCAGTCCTCAGAGGGAAATTTATAGCAATGAACTCACATATAAAGAAAACAGAAAGAGAGCAAATAAATAGCCTAATGCTACACATCAAACTTTTAGAAAAAGAACAAGCCAAGCCAAAAGCCCAAAGAAGGGTGGAGATTATAAAACTCAGGGCAGAAATTAATGCAATTGAGATGAAGAAAACACTACAAAAAATAAGTGAATCAAAGAGTTGGTTCTTTGAAAGAATAAATCAAATTGATAAATCCCTAGCCAACCTTCTCACAAAAAGAAAGGAAAGAACTCAAATTCATGCAATAAGAAATGAAAAGGATGAAATCACTACAGATCCTACAGAAATTCAAAAGATCATTAATACCTACTTTGAGAATCTTTACTCCAATAGGATAGAAAACTCAGATGAAATGGACAGATCCCTAGAAATGTACGAATTCCCAAAATTGAATCAGGAAGACACAACAATCCTGAACAACCCAATATCAATTAATGAGATTGAGAATGTCATTAAAAACTTACTGACAAAGAAAAGCCCAGGCTCTGATGAATTCACAGCAGAATTCTATAAGACATTCAGAGGAGATTTAATGCCAACACTCCTCAAATTCTTCAATGAAATTGAAAAGGAAGCTATTCTCCCTAACTCATTTCTGGAGGCAAGTATTATACTGATACCAAAACCAGAGAAGGACCCAACCAAGAAAGAGAACTATAGGTCAATCTCCCTAATGAATATAGATGCAAAGATACTCAATAAAATAGTAGCAAATAGAATGCAGCGAATCATAAGGAAAATTATACATCATGACCAGGTTGGGGATGGCAGGAATGGTTCAATATTCACAGATCAATTAATGTAATACATCATATCAATAAAGGTGAAGACAAAAACCACATGATCATCTCAATAGATGCAGAAAAAGCTTTTAATAAAGTCCAACATGCATTCATGTTAAAAACCCTAGAAAAAGTAGGAATAGATGGCCTTTACCTCAATCTGCTCAAAGCCATCTATGACAAACCAACAGCCAACATCATACTAAATGGACAAAAATGGAAAGCTTTCACTTTAAACTCAGGAAAAAGATAGGGATGTCCACTGTCACCACTCCTATTCAACATAGTTCTGGAAGCATAAGCCAGAGCAATTAGACAAGAGAGAGAAATAAAAGGAATAAGGATAGGAAAGGAAGAAGTTAAACTATCACTATTTGCAGATGACATGATACTTTACATGGAGGACCCCAAAAACTCCAGAAGAAGACTCCTTCAATTAATTGACAAATTCAGCGGAGTAGCTGGGTACAAAGTCAACACACAAGAATCAATAGCATTCCTATACACCAACAAGCAGAGAGAGAAATTAAGGAATCCATACCTTTCACAACAGCATCCAAGGAATTGAAATATGTAGGAATCAATCTAACAAAAGATATAAAAGATTTATTCAATGAACACTACAGCACTCTGAAAAAAGAGATTGATGAGGATTTCAATAAATGGAAAATCATTCCCTGCTCATGGTTAGGAAGAACCAACATTGTGAAAATGGCCATACTACCAAAATTGTTGTACAGATTCAATGCAATTCCCACTAAACTACCATTAGCATTCATTACAGATCTAGAGAAACATGCCTTAAATTCATCTGGAACCAGAAGTGACCAAGAATAGTAAAAGCAATCCTGGGCAACAAGGACAAGTCAGGGGGAATCACAATCCCTGACCTGAAATTATATTACAAAGCTACTGTAATAAAATCAACCTGGTACTGGCTAATAAATAGACATGAGGATCAATGGAACAGACTGTAAGATGAAGCCAAAACCACAAACACATTCAGCCACCTAATATTTGACAAAGGGGCCAAACAAGGTCACTGGAAGAAAGACAGCCTCTTTAAAAAATGGTGCTGGAAAAATTGGCTTGCCTCTTGCCAAAGACTGAAAATAGACCCAAGTCTATTACCATTCACCAAACTCAAGTCAAAATGAATCACAGATCGCAGTATTAAAACAGAAACTCTAAATCTATTGGAAGAGAAAGTAGGTAAAAATCATGAATAGGAGTAGGCAGAGAGTTCATTAACAAAAATCAAACTGCAAGGCAAATACTTCAAAGAATCAATAACTGGGACCTCATCTTACTGAAAAGTTTTTGCACATCTAAAGAAATCACCAGCAAAGTAAAAAGAAAACCCACAAATTGGGAAAAAATTCTAACTGGCTGTCCCTCAGACAAACGCCTTGTATCTAGAATATACAAATAAATAAAAAACATGAACCTGTCCAAATTCAAAGACCCAATCCACAAATGGGCATCTGAGATTAATACACACTAATCAGATAGAGAAATACAAATGGCAAATACCAAGATTTCATCTCACCCCAGTACAATTGGCCAGCATTAATAAATCATCCAATAACAAATGTTGGCCAGGCTGTAGAGAACTAGGAACTCTTCTGCACTGCTGGTGGGAAGGCAGACTGGTGAAACCACTGTGGAGATTGGTTTGGAGATTCCTCAGCAAACTAGGTCTAGAGGTCCCATGCAACCCAGCTATTCCCCTTCTGGGTATTTTCCCAGAAGATCTGAATGCATCATATCACCACAATACATGTGCACCCATGTTTATAGCAGTGCAATTTATAATAGCTAAATTGTGGAAGCAACCCAAACCTCCATCCACAGAGGACTGGAAAAAAAGAAGTGGCACTTTTATATAATGGAATATTACTCAGCTATAAAGAAAGACAAATTTGAGGCTTTTATAGGCAAATGGTCACAATTAGACACCATACTCATAAGTGAAATAAATCAGAAGTACATATGGAAGCAATGTATTGTATCACTAGTGTAAGAACCTGAAAATAGGACTATAAATTAGGAGGTATGAAGAGAATCTGCTCAAAAGTAAAGAGCAAATGGGATGAGGGGAAGGAGAAAAGGAAGAAAGGGACAAATATGTATCTTTGTATGTTTATTCAGGACGGCTAACATGGTTCCACTATTGATTTATGTCACTTTATGGTAAGGAACAGTTCATGATTGGTTGTTTAATCAAGATTGTATGTCTATAAGTGTTTTCCTGAGCATACACTGTAAAGTTACCAATATGTAATACAACAACCATTATTAATTCCCTGTCACTTTGTGTATAATTCGATTTTGATTGTACTGTTCTTGTGCTATTTTGTATCTCTTTGTTAATGTTTTCCTTTTTTTTTCTTTTTTACTTTAAAAAAAAAATAAATGTGCTAGCAGTGGAGGGCGAGGATTATGGGAGAGGACTATGAGGCTTTGAGTAATCTACCTACAAGCAAACCCTTGAGCCCAGAGTTAAATGTGAATTGTGGTTTCATACAACTTGAATAAACTGTAGTAAAATCTTATAAGATGTAAGGGAACTTTAGTATAATTAATTAATTAATTAACATCTATTAAAACTATATATAAAACACCCCAAACCGCAATGTAGACCAAAAAAAGAAATGTTGCAAAGTTATGTTCATCTAAATTGTTCAGTTACTCAAATGAAAAACAAAACTATTAATGGATATTTACCTGTATGAAAACTCCTAAATTATAGATGTAATAGACACAGCAACACTAGGATAGTGAAGAAGAAAAGAGAAATAACTTCCATGATGGCATCATGAGACTCTCTGTGGAACTACTGTCCAGGAAGACTCCATACCCGGTGAAAACTATTTTTAGTAGTTTGTGGAGATACTTCTGAGGACAGACACAGATATTCCTTATTTAATGACTTACGTGTTTAATGATTGTTTAGACTTACAACCAAGATGTTGTTTTCAGATTTAACAACCTGCCACTCAGACTTATGACCAGTCTTTTTATTGTACAGCTTTATACATCCTTGTTGATGGAACTTCAAAGGTTTTTTTATACAATACATCTTGTTTATGCAGTATTGTAGTTTTTGCTGTGTTTACAATACAGTACTATACTGTAGTTTTATGTTCTGTCATGTTTTAGTACTGCACGTGTTACATCAATAAAAGCAAAGTCATCAAAGTGGAGTTTCCTTTGACCATTTCTTTGTTCTGAATATTGTAAAACACAGTGTGCATGATTCCTCATTTAGTGACCGTATCATTCAATAACCTAGTTGCTGGAACGGAACTTGGTGATCAAAAGAAGAGTACTGGTCACCTATTTTGTTTTAGGCACATTCACTAAACCTGTTGTATAAATAAACACAGTATTCCTGAAAATACAAATGTCTTCAAAATGTGTACTATTTTTATCATGTCTGCTACTTGGAAAAATAAGCTACCTGTCACTCTACCTCAGTATTGAAAAAGTAAATGGTTTGCCTGTTTTAATGGAGAAAGGAATGTTTGGAACCATCTCATAGGAGACCTGTTGATCACCTACAATGCAGCCAGAACAGCTATGCCAAAGGGCCAGAAAATTGTATCAGCACACTCTTTGTGTTGGGCTCACTTGTAGGGACTATGAGCATCTAGCAGTTCCTTAGGTAATAATAAAACTGATTCATTTGAAGTTAAATTATCAGGTATACCTGAATTCATTAAAAATGTTATATTTGAAGCCATTTGACATGTAGAAATGTTTCAAATTAAGTTTGGACATGTATTTTCTCCAGGGTTATATATAAACTTCTGAACCATAAGAAAAATTGAACAATGAATTATCACTGTTATTCTTGGCTCTTTGATTGCTTTATGTGTTTTAATTTTTGTCTTCTACTCCTGTCTAGCAAGCTTGTTTACTGCAAGCTTTGTATGTTTTTCTGTCCTCCAAGCTATTTACTGCAGAGGTGGACAAAACTCCATTAACCACCACGTACCAGTCCAATTATTTAAATACAGAATGAGAAACGTATTTTTCATTAATTTTGATGGAAGGAAATATAAAAATGACAAATTTATCAAATTTATTTGATATAAGAATTAATTGGCTGAAATGATACCTGCTGCAGCAATGCTCGGGATGATCAGTATATGAACAAACAGGCTGCCCGAGCGGCACTTGGGGTAAACTGTTGAGTGGTTTTAATGCCATTTTTAATGTCCAGGTTATTTGGCATTTCCACTGATTTTTACAGAGTCAAGTGAGTTCATGGCTGTGTGGTATCTTATTAGTAGCATTTTCTGTTCCCCACTGAGTCAAAATTGCACATTCAAAACACACCTTTCAGCAATAGCAACTGTGTGATCAACATAACCTTGAAAAATTAATGGAAGCTACTAAGATGCCAGGAAAGGGAATGTGAGAAAATAGAGGAATAGTCAGTTTATTGATTTGCTAAGGATTGTATCTAGATTGCATCTGCTTTGCAGTCATGATTATTGATGAACCTCTTGTGTATCACTGCTATATCGTAAAATATCCTGGATTGTCTGAATAATTTTCATCTTTGCCTTTTCTGATGTATGAGGGATCAGTATTGCCTGAACCCACCTGAGGTGATGGTTTGTTGGTGGCTGCTGTATTTTATTATAAGAGTTACTGGAAAGCAGGTAAGCGCTGTGAAACTAAAAGCAAAGTCATCAAATTGGAGTTTACTTTGCCCATTTTTTGTTCTGAATATTGTAATGTACATGCGATGTACAATTCCTCATTTAGCAACCAACCCATTTAATGACGAGTCTCAGGAACAGAACTTGGTCATTAAAGGAAGACTATATCAAATAAAAACTTATTTGTCTGTATCAAATAAAAACTTATTCAAGGAAATCTATTATGATAAGTATGAAGAAATGAGTTTATGACATTTAAGCCAACACTTACACTCTTCCCAAATTTATTGTGATGAAAGAAACTGGTCCAGGCAGGTCTAGCCGGGCGAGGGAGCAATGGGGACCAGGGACCAGCTCCCACGCCCTTTTAGCATCTCTTGTCCAGCTTCTGCACAGATCTGGAGTTTACAATCCTTTTTAGTTGTAGGGCTCTCAACCAACATTTTAGCACTGTGCCTCATTTCGGGTTTATGGTACCAACACAGTGGAGTCTGGCATCCCTCCAGAGTTCAGATGATCACCGTTTTACCTGCAGGTGTTGAAAATTGATTTATCACCGAAAAAGAGGCAAAGTGCAATAGGCAGATATCCTAAAATCATCTTCAAATCACAAAGGAACACCCTACTCTTTTTTTTTAAGACAAAATCTTGCTTTATCATTCGTGCTGGCCCTGAAATCTATGTAGTCCAGCTTGGCCTGGAACTCATGGTAATGCTCCTGCCTCAGGTTCCTGAGGGCTTGGATTACAGGGGAGTGCCACCACGCCTGGGCAGAAACACCCTATTCTTGGAAGTTCAGCCTCAATTAGAAGGTGGTAAATTTAGAGTAGCTATATCAATAATCAAAACAATAAACAAGTTCTTAGGTCCAGTATTTAAATTTTCTTCAATATAGCAAGAAGAAAGAAATGTAGAAACATTAAGCACATTAGGAAAACATTTTCTGATCATTCCTGCAGGTAATGACTATATCATATGTCAGTTTAGTATCTTCTCATCTTCTCTTAGGGGCAGCACTAATCACAGTAGTGCTTGTTTGCTTAGTATCTGTCTGAAGGAAAGATCCAGTTTGGCCAATGCAGAAGCTGGTTTCTATATGCTTGTCTCCAAAATCTTGCATGTGACATTATATATATGTTTCTGGGGACAATATGTGGGTTTATTTGCTTATTTTTATCCTATCCCATTATTCTTTGTCTTTGTGACAGTACCATATGGTTTGAATTACTGTAGCTTTGTCATATGTTTTACAATTAGGCTGTGTGTAAACTGTAAGATCCCTGTTTTACTATTCATTCTTAAGGGGCTTTTTTAGTCCTTTGTAATTTCATACGAATTTTAGAAATTTTTTTGGTTATGGAACAATAACCATTGAAATTTTTATAGGGATTACATACAATCTATAAGTACTTTTGAAGAGTATAGAAATTTTAGCAATATGAAGGCTTCCAGATATCTGTTTTTTTTTTAATTTTTTATCATTATTTTGTAACTTTCAAATTTTTGTAATTTTCACAGTGTAGAACTCTTTAAGTTTCTTAATTAAGTTATTCTTTGGTATTTTATTTGTTGAGCTTGTTGCAAATCAGATTATTTTCCCAACTTTCTTTTGAGATAGTCTGCTATTTACCAGTGTATAGAAATATAATTTACTTTTCTATATTGAGTTTTCATTCTAAATGTTCAGTTTAAAAGATTTCTTTATTACTTCTAATATAATTTTTTTTTGCTGCATCTTGTCAAGTTTTTAAGGCTTGCCACAGGTAAGGTTATGTCATGTGTGAACAAAGATAATTTGATCACTTTGTTTCTGATTTGGGTATCTTGTATCTTTTTCTTGGCTAACTGCTGTGTCAATATTTCTAATATGATTTTGAATGGAAATGGCAAGATAAACATATCAGAAATTTCAGATTTATACAGAGAACAATCCACACTTTAGTTAATGGGAAATAGCTTTTCACTAGCACTTTCTGTATACAAAGCATTGAGTTGGAAAAGTATAAATGAGCTATGTTTTTGTTTTGAAAATGTTTTGGTGACAGTACTGGTCTATTATAAAAGTAAGCAAACAGTCTAACAGAGATTACTTATAAATTTATGAAGGTCTAAGATTACAATTTTGTCTGCCTCATTTCTAGAGGTCTTTGATTTTACACTAGGATATTTAATAATAGAAAAAATTCAAACCTACAATTTTCAGTAGAGAAATAGCAAAATAAAGTTACATTTACTTTTTGAATTTGAGATTGGTACAATTCCTTATTTGCTTGCTTATTACTAAGTGTTGCCTAATTGATCAGAGCTGAGTCAGAGACTTCAGTGAGTATATTGTGATCACAACCAATAAACTTTCCAACTCAGCTCTTGGTAGGAAAATGAAAAGTGTAGAGGTAAGAATTCACCAGGAGATGTCCATGTAGGGAAAGGTAAGGATTGAGCCAGAGGAGAGAACTCACTACCACTGACGAAATATTACCATTCTGGGAAGGAAATAAGAAAAGTTGCTTGACAAAAGTGCATTAGTAGATTAAGTGAATCATAGAAATTTTACATTAAGGTCAAAGAAGTACATTATAAAGAGGTATTTTTGAACGTTGGCAAGTGTCTCCCTGATACACCCTATAGAAACTGTTACTCAAACTACAAAGAAGTTCATAAGTCACACCTGGTAACCTGCACTGCATATACCCTTAGAAGTACATTTCGAAGGTGTGAGGATGTGGTTTTCATATTGTGATATAGGTATTATGGTAGTGTCTTCTACTTTAAGAGGTTATTAACAGTGATTTGGGAACAAACAATTTTGTATTTCTGGGGCCAGTTTCCCCTTAAGTAAAATAAACTTTAAATATATGCTGATATTTGGTTCCAGAATGTCATTTTGTTATAGTTAGGGTAACCACAACCCACAGGTGTGGAAATGAAAGAAGATAAGATGTTCCTGCGCAATGTGGGGATGAAGGGATGTAGATTAAATCCAACAGAAAACGTGAGCCTGGGCAAAAGGAGGAGGGATTTGAACTATAGAATATATTAATAATTGGAAAAAATCGAAAGCCTTTGGGATAATTTAGAAACTATAACAGATTTTTTCTTTTGTACATATTTCTCTATTTTACTATATGCTGTAATAATCTTTATCTATTAGAACTTCCTACAAGAATCACTTGAAGATGTTTTTGTATAAAACACACAACCCCTTGACTTCAGAAGAATTCCAATTTATTGAGGTATTTTATTTTTGTATCATTTATTTTAAAACTCAAAAATTGTACAGGGATTAAGAATTTACTTAATCCCTCTGTGGTTTCCATCAGGAGTTAGTATTTTAGTTTTTTTTTTTTTTTTTTTTTTTTTTTTT
>PVLD010000845.1:0-82471 GCA_004027595.1 Dinomys branickii
TAACCTGAGTAACAAAGATGAAGGTAACATTATGTAGGACAGCATCCAGAGCTAATTCCCTTCTATGTTCTCTATAACTCTGTATTTCCTCAGTCGTTTTTGTATTAGCAGAAATGAAGATCACTTTATATTATACAGCATCCAGTGCAAATTCCCTACTATCTTATCTATAATTTGGTATTTCCTTTAATGTTTTTGTGTTAACTAATGTGAAAATAACTATGTAATACAACATCCAGTTCTAATTCCCTACTAAAAAAAAAAAAAAAAAATTATGTGTGTACTAAAACCTTTCCCTTGTAAACCCTGACTACAACACTGAGTCAAAAGGAATTGCTAGTTTTAGTTTTCTGAGGAATCGCCACGCTGATCTGCATAGTGGTAATACTAATTTACATTCCCAGCAGTGTAGAAGAGTTCCTTTTTTCCCTGCAGCCTCATCAGTATTTATTGTTACTTGACTTATTGATGTTTTAATTATTTGATTATTTAATCTCAGTGATGTTTTAATTTGCATTTCTCTAATGGCCAGAGGTGTTGAACATTTTCCATGTATGTACAGTATTGTATTTGTACTGCTCAGTGGTATCCATTTCAGGTGCCCGTTTTTTGATTAGGTCTTTTACTTTTGGGGTCTAATTTTTTTGAATTTTTTATATGTTCTAGATACTAGTTTTCTGTCAGAGGAGTAGCTTACAAATTTTTTCCCCATTCTGTGGATTGTCTCTTTACTCTGTTGATCATTTGTTGTGTAAAAGCTTTTTAATTTCATGTCATCTTATTTGTTGATTCCTGATGTTATGGGTTTTTGTTAAGATAGTCCTTGCTTGTGCCTGTGTCCTCAGGAATTTAACTTACTTTATGTTCCATCAGACTGTTTCTGTTTTAATACTTCAGTGCTCCATTTCGGTTTAGTGCATGATGAGAGGTATGGATCCAGATTTAGTCTTTGTGTGTGGATAGCCAGTTTTTCCAGTGCCATTTGCTAAAGAGGCTGTTTTTTCTCCAGTGTGTGTTTTTGTCTCCTTTGTGAAAGATCAGATAGCTAAATGTTTCCTTATTCTGTTCCATTGATTCACATGTCTGTTTTTGTGCCAATACCATGCTGTTTTTATCACTGTGGCTTTGTAATGTTGCTTGAAATCTGGGATTGTGATGCCACCTGCTTTGGTCTTATTGACCAGGATTGCTTTTGCTATTCTAGGTCTCATCTGGTTCCATGTAATTTTTTAGGATTTTTTTTTTTTTTTGATAGTTCAGTGAGGAATGCTATTGACATTGATTGGGATTCTGGGTACCCATTGAAGACTCCGTTTGGGATGACTCTTTATGCACATACATATTTTCTATTCTAATCCTTTCTTGTCTGTGTTCTTATAGTACTCTATCACAGAATTCACCATGTATATGATTACACATTTGTCTATGTACTCCACAAGATCACAGATTCTTTAAGGACAAGGAATATATTTGTATTTTTCTTAGCTTCTACTACAAAGTTTTCCAAATAGTATTTAACAGAGCACTTGTTAAAGCATTAATTGACTTGTATATGGAAGTCTTCTATAAGTTGTGCAGTTTTAATCAAATAGAAGTGCTATTTTAGGACTTAATACATACCTAACAATGTGCTGAGCATATTAGAAAGTAATTATTTGGCATTTAAGTGTTGTGTTTAGACAATTACTACAAGCTAATTGAGCAGTCATTCTAAGTACTAGACTGCACAAATTTTTTTATCTCTATGATTGATTTCAGCCACTTTTAAAATCAGTACCTAAATGATAGTCTAATTTGTTGCCATTCTACTATAAGCCATTAATATCATCTTTTAAATTTATTTTCCCTCAGAATTTTAAAGCTGATTATTTAAATATAACATTTTATTTCTGTTCTGTAACTATTACATTTTAATCTTGATGGCTGGTATTAAGATTGTGCAGTGTTATATTGGTGCATAGATTTGTAAATTCAGTAGGTCAAATATTTCCTGATTGTTACTGTGTGTAGCAAAACCCTAATGTAACAACAGTTTACCATTGTTTTCTTTCCCTCCCTCAGTTTTATGTGGGGATTGGTTCTCTGTGTTGAGAAAAAAATACCTGTAAAATATTTTGAGCCCTATTTTATGGAAGTCCTTTTCATCTCTCTTTAGGAAAATCAACCGGCTGGGAAGACGATGGCTGGGGAGCATGGGAGGAGGCAGAACTCCCAGAACTTGTAAGTCTTTGTAAAGAAATGTGTGTTGTGTGTTGACAGTGGCATTTCCTGGGGTAATGAGGAGGACATACTTCAGCACTAGGCTGACATTTTAAAATCTGTGAGGGAACATTTTTATGCTGGCTTTACTGTGCTTCACTAGATCCCTGTTCTGAGGGATCTTAGTGACTATAGAGTGAAATGGGTGTCTTAGTCCATATGGTAGCAAAATATTTGAGACAAATTTCATTTTGAGCAGAAAGGTAGTTGGGTCATGGTTCTGGAGGCTGAGAAGTCCACAACTGAGTGGGCCTCTGGTGAGGCCCTTCTAGCTGTGTCATCCTGACGTGAGACAGACAGACACAGAGACAGAGCACAGGCACACACCTTCCTCCCTGTTGGAACAAATCCACTCCTTTGAGGACATCCACACTCTTGGTTACAGGCTTAACCCTCCTACACTGTTTCGTGGCCTGGGGATCTCTCCTGAAGCCTTGTCTCCGCAAGATAGGCGATTAAGTTTCTAACATGTGCTTCAGGGAGACGTTGGAAATATGGCATTGGGATGGATAAAAGATAGTTGCTTTCAGATTCTTTATCCTTCTGATAAGTTGTTTGTTTAGGTTCTCATTTAGGCATTCAGTGAACCCCACTGCATGCTTGGCATTTTTCCAGGTGCTGGGAACATAGCTGTGAAGAAGGTATACATGTTAATGTATTTTTGCCCGTGAGTAATAGAAAATCTAATATAAGGTGGCCTAAACAACAAGAAATTTGTTAACTCAGATAGGAAGTCCCAGGCTGGTTGGCTAAGTGACTGGCCTGCCATCAAGTTCTTCCCATCGGTGTTGTTGTCTTGTCTCTCACATGGTATGGCAGCATGTTCCTCCATTCATGAGCACAGGGAGAAAGAGCTGGCTTTCCCACGACTCTTTACAAGGGAACGACTTTCTTAGAAGCCTCTGGCAAACTTCGCCTTATATTTTCTTAGCCCATATTGGGCCACATGCACATTTCTGAACTGGCAAAGGGAGTAGATGTCCATTGATCAGTCGTATCATTCCTTGGAGTTGGAGGGGAAGAAGGCCCGCTTCTCTCTGGCTTCATAGAGGGACCGTTGATCCTGGAAGCAACATCAGGATTTTTTTTTTTTTTTTGAGGAAAGAACATACATATTTAGGTAGGTCTTATGGTCTGTATTCCAAAAGTTTGCTGGGGGCGGGGGGAGAAATGCAAAGGAGGGTGAAAGTATCAGATGGTGGTAATAGTCACACGGGGAATTCAAGTGACTGTGACAGCAGTGATCAAGGGCCAGCTGTGGATTGGGTGCTGGGAGGTTTCTCTGAGGAAGTAACGCTAGATCTAGAAGACCTCATCAAGCCAGCAAGCCGGGCACTGGCGTTGAGTGTTACAGGCCAGGACAGCAGCTCCGTGATGTTTCCATCACCCCAAAAAGAAACCCCGTACTTATCCCTATCTCTACCCTGATAATCGCTCGTCTCCTTTCTGTCTATGGATTGTCTTATGTGTATACACGTAAGACATATAAGTAGAATTAGGCAATTTTTTAAAAAAAAGACTGGCTTGTACTTACTCATAAATTAGATTTTTTTCATGGATTTTCTTATACCTTTGTTTATGGTCTTGGACTCTGTATTTGACACTTTTCTAAAAGACAAAAAAAAGCTGCCATACACAAATTAAAAGAGGAGTTTATCTTAGCTCATGGTTCTAGAAGTGTCCATGTGTGGCTGACTGGAAGGCAAGAACATCACAGCAGATGGAAATAGTGGAGGAAACCTCATACCCACCAGGAATTAGAGCAGGAAGACCAGAGAGAAAGAAGGGCCTGGGCACAATAATACTCCTTTGAAACCATGCTCATAGTGCCCTGCTTCTTCCAGTCAGGCCCTGCATCCTAATAAGCACATTAAGCTAATGAACTCACTGGGGGGGATTAATGCACTTGATGAAGTTAGGACCCTTGTGATCCAGTTACTTCCTCAAAGCCCATTGGCTCTGAGACCTGAGACTTTTGGGGGACATTTTAGGTCTAAACCATAACATTCTACCCCTCGCCCCCAAATTTCATGTCTGTCTCATAATGCAAAATGCATCTAGTCCATTTCCAAGAGTCCCCAAAGTGGTAACAGTACCAGCATTGGCCTCTTCTGAGACTCAAGGCAAACTCTTTTAACTGTGAGCCCCTATAAAGTAAATCAAAAGGCAAGTTAAATAGCACTGAGGTACATTGGTATTTATAGCTATACCGATGCTATCGGAAGTTATACTCACACACAATAAAGCTACTGCTGTTGTTTGTACAACTTTTAGTGAGTGTGAGTAACTCCAGAGGCTTAACCAGCACCAGAATCACTACAAGAATCAAAGTAAGTGTTGACAGCTGTACCCACACTCACGAGGGTAACGACATAGCTGCTCAGTAGGAAGGTGAACATTGGAAAGGAAGCTTCCCTCTCTTGGTAGGAGCACACAGCAAACCGGAAACCTACTTTCCCTGAGAGAACGGCTGGGCTGGGCTTGTTCACATTGAAGTTGGCACCACGGACGGAAGATGTAGGGTGTCTTGAAGTCTGCCTGTGGCGGCATCATAAAGTTGCCACTGTGAAGATAATGATAGTGTTCTCTATCAGATGCCGTGGGATTGAGGTCATCCCAACCCCAGAGCAAGTAAGTCCTCCTCCTTTGCTGGTCTGGCCTGGAGAGCAGCTGCAGTGGCCGGTGGGAAATGTCAGGTAGAGGGGACAAGAAATTAGGAAGAGCAGCCACCACCTGCTGGGTGCTGGCCCACAGGCCCCCTGCCGCTAGTGAGCTCAGCAGAAACTGCAAAAACTGCAGGGTATTCTTCACTCTCTCAGTCCATTAGGTCTTTGAGAGTCACTTCTCAAAGGCAGCAGAGAGACTTAGTCTCAGGGATCTGGACCTGGCTTTTGAAGAAAGGATACATCCCTGTTGGGGTTTCTGAGTGAAGAGAGTAGCTTCCGGACCCAGCAGAACAGAAGTCACTCTGGTGACAGCAGCAGCAAAAGGAGTAAATTTCAGCCTTGAAAGATGATAAAGTGAGGGCCATGTGGAATGAAAACTGCACACAGAAGGATTGGGAGGAGGAGGCCAGTGCCCGACCAGCAGCCAGAGGAGGCTTGCTGGCCCTTGAATAATGGGGCATCCCGGTGCTCCAGGACCCAAGCCACTCCGGGAGCTGTGAACACATCTGATGTCTCTACAAAGCAGACTGGAGGCTTTACAGCTGTGTGTATCCTGGGGACCTGGCTGCCATGGTGACTTCCATCTCTTCAAGGACGAAACTCAGTCCGTGTAGTACGGTGATGCACAGAAAAGTGGTGACATGGGGATCACTCACTGCAGGGGGCTTGGTCTTATATTACTAGGCAAACCTTGGCCATGCTGGGGACTAGTTGGGGAGCAGGTCTGTGGGTTGGGGAACAGGTCTGCTGGTTTCTGTGTGTTTCAGGAGGACAGTGTCAAAATACAGACTAGGACTGCTGGGACCAAGCAGTCATATCCCACATCTGGGACTCCGTGTCAGCCAGCGCTCCTCCTGAGGCCGCTGTGGATCATCAAGTCCATGTTGAAAGGGCTGGGACAGACGGGCCACTGGCTAGCAGAAGAGGCTTGTGGTTGAAGAGGAGGCCGACGTGTCTAGGGAGGAGAGACCAGGATCCTCTCCAGGCTCATGGCCCCTTGTGCAGTCCTTGTTGGTGTAGCTCTGTGCCACCTGCACTGCAAAGTGCTTTGGAAGCCACTTGTTCTCCAGGAAGCGAGTGGCACAGTCCAGGCTTGCTCTGTCTTCTCTTTCAACACTAACTGCTGTTCTTAAATGAAAGGCACTGTACTCTGCTTTTTCCTGTTAAGTTAATTTCACTGAACAGTGAAGCCCTTTTCCCTGGAAAGGGGTGGCAGTTCTTATGTAGGACATCAGTCCTAGGGTAAAGCCTCACCCACAGGACCTTATTTAATCTAAATTTTTAATCTAAATTCTCGCCTTACCTGTCTCCAAATAACAGTCCCACTGGGAGTAAGGGCTTCAGTGTATATAGATGACCAGAATACTGTAAAGTATCCACGCTAGGCAGACTTCTACTGGGCAGGTGAGATGAAAAAGGTCAAGGGACAAACGCCACAGAGAGTGCGAGGCCCGCAGGGCAGGCTGTCAGCTCGGACTGGGGTGGAGGCAGAGGCGGACACAGTTCTCTATGCTGACTGGGTGTTAGGCCGGAATGGGGAGACTGGAAAAGAGGTCCGGTGCACTGCCAGCCTCTGAGTGGTGATGCTGTAGTGGGCGCTAAGTAACTTTGACGTGATTTGTTAATTTTGTTTTGTTCTGATACAAAGGTGCTGATTGGGATTGTAAATTCTGTGTACCACAGGAAATCACTGATTAGAGTGGAATGTTTTGCTCAGCAGCTTTTAAAGGGAATTGAGGCGAACTGGCAGGAATCTGAAAAGACTCCCTTTAATCTTAATCTGGTGTTGTTTATGTCTGCATGTCCCCCCAAATCCTCATGCAGTTATGGGGTGGCTTTTAGAGTTTATGACTGATCCATAATCCAGTGCTGGGGTTATGGGTGTGAGAGCTATACCCGCCCTAGGGCAGATAGTTTGCTGGGATTATGGATGTAAGAACTATACCCGCCCTAGGGCGGATAGTTTGTATATGTAAGGGAGAGAAAGAGGCTGCTTGCAGCTATTCCTCCCTTTTGCTCTGGTTGTTTTTGCTGTGTACCACCGCTATGAACTGTTGCCCTCTGCCATGTGCCACTCTGCCTCAGAACCAGCCAAGTATGGACTGAAACCTCCCCAAACTATAAGCTAAATAAACGTTTCCTTTCATTTTGGGTGTTGGGTATTTTGTCCCAGCAACGAGAGAAAAGTAACCAAGACACCTGGTAAGGAGCTTGGTGTGCTTCCATCCTTCAGTGCTGTGGTGCAGGTGACAGTGGAAGTGTGGAGTCGATTTGCTCGGTGATGAATGAGCAGTGGCTCCTAGAACAGGAAGTACCGGGAGGTTCTCAGCCAAGGCCTCTGCTAAGACAGGCAGCATGGAAATTTTCCACTCAAAAGAGACAGAAATATGTTCCATCTGTTTGCCAAAAGTGGTATAATATAGTTTCCGAGACAGTTAGGACTTAGCGGATTAGCAGAGGATGAAAGTGTTTTGGTCAGATGAATGCCTGTTTATAAGCTAAAAGGAGAAATCGCACCGCCTGATTAGAGTATATTAGAGCGCTCCTACTCTGAGGTGATAGGGAAAGCCTCTGCCTCTTTCAGTAAGTCACTTAGACTCCAGGGCATCTGCCACGCAGGAGCCCCAGACAGCAGATGGCCACGCAGAAGGACACATCCAAGCAGTGCGAGCGTGTGCCTGGACTGTCACCTGAGGAGTGTCTGCAGGGGGTCGCTCTGGGCCAGTGGTCCCTGGGAGCACGCCCCTTCTCTCTGTGAGTGCTCATCTGGCCAGTGACGACCACTCAGCAATAATGCAAGCTGGTCTCACCCAGCAATGTGTTGGAATGGTGGTGTTGCCCCTTGCTGGGATGAAGTGATTATTTGGCTTTGTCTGGAGACATTTTTGATCTTCACAATTGGGGAGGTGCATGTAGCAGCTGGAGGTCACCAATGCTGCTAAGCACCTTGTGTAAACAGGGCAACCCCCAGAAGAAAGAGTTATCAGCCCAAATGAGCGGGGAATGCTGAGGCCTGAAGCCTTGTGTAGCCCAGGGCTGTGCACAGCCCTCAGAGTCTCTGCTGCACTGCAGTTCCTGCAATTTCCTTAGGAAGAGCTTGTGCCTGTCCCTTTTGAATTTTGAAAAGACCTTAAGAGCCTTCATTTGAGACACTTAAACTCTGATCTGGAAAGCAGCCTAGCCAGTGTTTTCCTTCATATGCAGTATTTGAGCAAACTGTAGGATTTGGTTTGGACACTAATTGCTTCCCCATCTCTGCTTTTTTCTGTTTTATGCAGTGTCATTTTGCAGACAGCTTTGTTTGGTAATAAAAGTGTCCTGCTAAAAGTGTCCTCCCCCTAAAAAAGAAAGTTGGAAAACTTTGGGCATTCCATATGTTATTAGCAGACTGGGAGGAAAAAAGAAATCCTAGTCATTGTTTGCTTTCTTTTCATGTTTCAAGATTGCTGAAGCATTCTTGTCTTTCACTTTAAAAGTCTACATGAGTATTTTATTTACATGACGTAGGTAACCTACCAAAGATCTCATTGGATGTGCTGGCGGCCCCCCTTCATCACATTGGGTTTCACTGTAATGAGTGAATACCTTTCAAAGTTAACACAATGACAGGAACAACATACACTATAAAGGGTGGACTTACTGTTCTAAAGTTGAAAGCTTTGTACATCTACTCCGGCTACTTCTGTGGCTAATCACTGCAAGAGCTGATACCCCAAGACATTTGCTGTTCTGTTTTCCAAGTGAGCATTACCAGTCCCTGTGGGAGCCAGCTGTAATTGAAAGGCTGGTTACACTACTACAATTTCACCATCTCATGTACATTGTGAAAGAATAAGCACTTGACAGATTTCTGGGCTAAATGCATGGTGTAACCCTAGTTGTTTAGTGAGAATCCTTTTCATAATCCACAGTAGTGGCTTCCATGCTTGTGCAGATTAAGAAAGTCTGTGTTACTGGTCTTCGTTCAAAGAAAAAGCCTTGGAGTGTCAGCTTCACCACAGAGTTGTGCTCTCTCCCTTCCCTAGCAGGAATTAGATTTTGCAGATGTGAATGCGTTTCTTTTTAACTTGAGTGACTAGGTACTAGCTATTGTGAAAAACGAAGGCACTGCTGTGGCATTTTAAACGGTGAGGTGGGTTTTTTTTTTCTTTTCTTTTCTTTTTTAAATTTCATGCGTCACTTGGGAAATTAAGCACTTTGTCAGTTGATGGTTGTTATTTTAGGATCACCAGCTTCAGGGGAGCACTCTCAGTAACCACGGGCCCATTGTTGCAGGGAGGTTTTCCAGAAACCTAATTGGTAGGCAGATGTTCTTATGGTACAAAACACAAGGATGTGCCTGCACCTTGCCAGCCACCAGATGTGGCTGCTGTGTATCAGGCTTGTAGCTCTGTCCTGTGCAGCCCTGTGCCTGCCCGAGCTTCTGTGGTGTGTGGTTGTGAGGGTGGTACTGGCTCACTGACCCTGCCTAGATGGGCCTGTCTCTTTGTACACTACACTGACATTCCACAGAGTTGCTCCGCCCTGTCCTGAGGATCCCCTGAACAGCTGACAAGGGGCTGCTTAGGCAGATTCACGTTTTTAATTCTTTGTTTATATGTCAGCTGCACCCAGCCCTATGCACTTTGTGACTGAGACACAGTGTTCAGTATGTCAGATTCATTAAGACAAAAAGGCTCCAGTGACAATAACCTGAACTAGGTTAGAAGTATAAACGGAGGCAGGCTTGTGTTGTTCCCCACGGGCTTACCTATTTTGCCCCAACCAGAGCACTTTTACCATATTATAAAGTAAATTTAAAACAGAAAAATAGTGGAGGTGCAGGTGGGAGAAATCATCTTATGCAAATCAAATTTCTTTCAATAAATCCTCAAAATGAAGGAGGAAATCCCTGAGTACATGAGGAGAGGGACAGCGAATATGCAAAGGCAGATAAGGAAGGGTCGGAGAAGTTCCTGTCCAAACTGCTGTGTGCTGTCTGCTTTGTGCCCGAGCAGTTTGGCACATCTGGAAGGCAAGGTCTCTTCTCACGATGAAAGACAGCAGTGCCCGACCCTGACGGGGTCATTCTCCAAGCTCCTCTCCCTCCCCACTGTGCACTGTCAGGGCAGCAGCCCCTGTCAGGAGGGAGCAGCAAGGCTGTGAAGGCTGGCACTGGGCTGCCTGCACATTCGCCTTCTGTGTCGCTTCCGTTCTAGGCTGTGGAGCTGCTCTACAGCAGACCGGCAGCCCATGTCTCATCTCTGCACTCTCACTGCTGCAGGGCTGGTGTTACCATGCACAGCGCCTGCTGCTGAGGGTCAGGATTTAGGGAGTGTTGAGAAGTTCAACCCCATTTCCAGCCTCAGAGATAGAGGCCTCCCAGTGACCATTAGATGATTGCCCAGGCAGGCAGCAGTCCAGTGGCCCACCTGCAGGCCAGGCTCATGCAGCTGTGTGGCCACGTGGTGGGCAGAAGTGACCCTGTGGACGGGTGGTTGTGTAGTGAGCATTGTTCAGCTGCCTTCAAAGAGAGCCATGGAGTGGGACCTTCCTTTAAGTACGGAAGGACTGACTCCCACTGTGGAGAATCTGTCAGCTGAAAAGGTTAGATGTGCTGTAGGAGAAACCGAGAAACTTAAGAGCAGGGGCCATAGTTGAGGGTCCTCTCCACCTCGGCACTCCAGCAGGCTGGGCTGGACAGGGACTCTGTTGGGCGGGGGCTGTCACTGCAACATCCCAAGGGCATCCTCAGCCTCTGCCCAGCAGGTGCGCAGCATCCCCCAGGGAGCAGGTGCCCCCAGCAGCACTGGATCAGCCAACCAGACATTCTATGTTGACAGCAGCGGCCGCGAGCTAACTCACTGAGAAACTGCAGTATTGAGAAACTGCGGTACTGGGACAGGACCGTGCGGGAGAAATGCAGTCACGGGGAATAAGAACAGAGAGCAGTAACTCGGACTGCAGTCAGTCTGAGAAGGGTGAAAGAGTAGGGTACAGCTGCCAGAGGAGCTAGGACTCCAGATGGAAAGCAGGAGAGACGGACAGGTGTCTTCAAAGGACGTGCTCAAGGGTGTGCTGCCCCCAGAGCTAGCAGTTACCTTCCAGCGGGGTCAGCTGAAGAACCACAGAAAGGAGGTGTCAGTAATCCAGCAGACTGCTTTGAGAAAAGGCTTTTCGTGGACTTTGGGACTGGGGGCAAACTGCAGGCAGAGGCAGCCTTCTAGCAGGCTACTGCCTCCTCGGAGAGGCAGGGCATAGACTGAAAAGACCACCAGGTTAAAAGTCTGGGCCCTCTGTTCTCAGAGCAGCTGGGTGTATAGCCCTGACCTCCTGAGAGTCCGTGCCACCGCGGGCTTTGGACCAGTTGGTCTCTAAATGCATTGCATCTTTGAAATTTTTTGGCAGAGCTAATTCCTATCGGAGACATTATTGTGCAGACACAGACCAGAAATATGGAAATGATATTTTTATTGAAAAAAGGGTTTCAGAACATTTCCAGCATTTACTCTTCGAACATAATCTTGGAAATATGATAAAAGAAACTCATTTGTATAGACTCTCAATTGGTTTTTACAATTATTTTTTGTAGAATTTGCCTAGGGTATTCCTTTTCTAGAACATTACTTTGATTCTTTTTTTTTATTGCAGTGAAATGGAAGTTAGAGGATAAAAGGGGGCAATTAAAGGTTTTTAGACACTGCTAATTTTTTTATGTAACATGATACCTAAATAACATTCCTGTATGATTTCCACTACTTTGGGGCTGCTGCCTGAAGGTGGGGCCCTGTGTACCTGAAAAGTCCCAAACCGTCCCTGCCTCTGGAGGAGTCTTGGGTGCTGTTGGGTAAGCACACACACTCTCCTGCGTCAGAAACTGGCTCAGGAAGAAGTGCAACCATAGCTAACTTTTATCCTTAGGGGATAATTTCTTCTCTAATCTTTCTATATAAAATAATTTTTAAAAAACACCAATCTTTAGGGGCAGAATTCCTAAAAAGTGGGATTTGAATAAATGAGGTTCTGCCACTGTTACCCCGTCTTTTGGGAGAGGGTGGAGCACAGCCTCGTTAGCTCACCTCGTTTGAAAAAGAGAAGGTCCTAAGTCTGTTCACTTCTGCTGTTTGTTCTTAGGAAAAGGAGTCGCTAGGATTGCAGAGTTTCAGGCTTGCTTGGAGCTCCTCCTACAGCTCTCCTGTAAGCACGTTTCACATGTCCTTTACACATTCCTCTGATGCTGTCCCAGCAGGAGTAATTTATCTTTTCCTAGAAATGCTATTGGAATATTTCTGACTAGGATGACTTTCTGTTTCTGCTTTTAAAATCTCTTAAATTTTGTCAATACTAGTAATACATGCTTAGGAAAAGTTTTTAAAGAGCATAAAACTGTAATTTAAAAACAAAAAATGAAAGCAGCTTCACCACTCTTGCCTTTCTTCCCACTTGAATAATTCAATCTAAAAGGTACTGGGTGGGGCTGAGCAGGGTAGGGGTCTTCTGACATAAAACTTAGACCCTATAAGAGAACAAGTCAGTGATGTAACTGCTTCACAGTAAAAAATTCTTGCTTGGAAAAAACAAGCCACCACATAGTACATTGAGAAAAACTATTTACGGCTCTTATGAAAAGAACCAATTTTTCTTCTGTGTAAGGAGAGTATGTTTTGTTTTTTTTTGGTTAATGGGAATTGAACTCAGGACCTTCCTCTTGCCAGGCAGACACTGTGCTGCTGAATTACATCCCCGGTTTCTTGTAAGGAGGATATACGATAATCAAAGAGCAGCAACCCAGGAGGAAGCTACAAAGGAAAGCAGCAACTGTTCATAGGAAATTCACATAATTTTTATGCAAATGATAATATTTGTTAAGCATATGAGAAAATACCTATTCTCACTCATAAGAAAAATGCAATTTAAAAGTACACTGAAGTATCACTTTCTGTTAAACTCCAAGACAAAGAGTGAGTAAGCAAGAGAGAGAGATCTCTGTTTGTTTATTGGATTGACAAAGAGCAAGAGTTAAAACATCTTTTGTAGGCCGGACATAGCGGCACACATCTGTAACCCCAGCACTTGGGAGGCTGAGGCAGGAGTGTCCTTGCAAGTTCAAGACCAGCCTGGGCTACAGAGTGAGCTCAAGGCCTGCCTGATCTGCATAGGGAGACCCTGTCTCAAAAAGACCAAAAAAAAGAAAAAAAAATCGTTAGCAAAGGAGTGATGCTCTGCCATAAAGATAAACTTGAGTCACGTGTAGGAAACTGGATGTACTTTGAGCCATAATGTGAAATAAGTGACGCGCACAGATGTAATAGTGCACGGTAGGGAGGAGGGGACGAGGGTGAGAAAAGCGTGGAAGCGTGTGATGTGCAAGCACCAGCATCTCACAGGGATTGTGGTCGTTCCATACTGCAGACCTGTGCTAACACAAATAAAAACAAACACTAGAGTTAATGTGTCTCTCGTAACATCTGTGGGAAAGCAAGCACTTTCCAAACTTAGGTATTAATATGGTTGTGTGCAGAGCACGGTTTTAGAACATCAGCAGCTCATTGATGCCCATGCCCTTTGACCCAGCTGTCTCCTAGAAACTCTCCTTACTGAAATGTCCCCAAGGAGATACACTGCCAAACTCCTGTATAGGGACATGGGGTTTTCCAAAGAAGACCAATTTCTGCTGTTCAAAATTTAACCATGGGGTTTACTGGTGTAGTAAATATGAAATTAGAAAATAACATTTTGCAGGTCAAATAAAAAGCAAGAAGCACCACAAACTTCTACAGATCCTACAGACGTACAGTCACCAGGTGATGCTTTCCTCCTCATCTAGCTGAGGATACTCTGGCTGTCTCTGCAGAGAGTTACGCACCAGTTCACGATACCAAATCACTCCCAGAGCACGCCCTGAGTAACACTCTTCTGATGCCCCACTTGTTTATATTTCAATTTGCTGTATTCATGTTCAAAACTGAGATTTATTTATAACATTTTATTTTATTAGTCATCTTGGACATGTTTTGATAAGAAATGTAGAACTCTGTAAAAGGACAGGCATAGTGGTGCATTCCTGTAATCCCAGCACTCAGGAGGCTGAGGCAGGAGGATTGTTGCAAGTTTGAGGCCAGCCTGGGCTACAAAGTTAGCTCAAGGCCAGCCTGAACTGCATAGGGAGACCCTGTCTCAAAAAGACAAATTAATTAATTAATTAATTAAAATGAAACTGTAGAAAGAGTTTCAAAAAACCGACCAGCAAAAAAAGGAGAACTTTTCATTTTCCCTTCCTTTCTGCTGGCTTTGAGGCAGGCAAGCCGAGCTGAAACCTTTTGTATTTGTAGTAATTGTACTTTTACCACAGGAAGAAGAAGGGAGCACTTGCAAGACACAGAAAACTTCCTGGCTTCAGGATTGTGTTTTATCCTTGTCTCCAAACAGTGATCTTATGGTCATAGCGCGGGAACAGAAAGCTGTGTTTCTAGTGCGTGAGTAACGTGTTATCTCAGGGGGACCTTTGTTTTCCTGCATAGACCAGAGCGGAGAAGTGATCAGGTGGAGAGAAAAGGCATCGTTTCCACTGTACATATTACACAGCGGCGTCTCTAGGTGTTAGATCACTTTTATTTCTTCCTCCCCGCTTGCTTTTTCTGCCTCACTCCATTTCCTGTTTTGACTTAAGGCACTTGAGCTGTCCGTGGCACTTCAGAGCAGTACTAGGCATGTTTCAGTTCTTGCAAGGGACAAGGTCACAGGCCCTCCTTTTTTCAGCTTTTATTTTTATTCATGTTTATAGTACACAGTGGTTACACTTACTCTGAGTAGTGGGACAGACCCCTCTGGTGAGTGGAGTGATTTCGCTAGGGTCTGGGATCCCAAGGTGTTGCAGGCTTTCATTTGGACAGAAGTTCTCAGCTGAGGAAGTTTGTGTTGAAGGTTAAATTTATGACTTGGGGATACGTGGGGTATGGGAAGCACATTGATCGGGACAGGGTCACATGTAAAACAGCGAGGAGATAGTCTTGGACAGCAAATCCACCCCCAGTGGCATCAGTGCAGCAGCAGATCTTCTCTGGTCTCTGAAGATAAAAGGAATCTTATACATAAAATAGGTAGGATCATGCATAGGAATCTCAAACCTTACTCTTCAAGCACTATGAAAGCATGTGTGAGTTTAACTGGGAGAACAGGAGACCAAAGGCTGGAGACCGGGTGCTGTGGCAAAAGCTCTAGACATGTGAGCGTTGTCTTTATTCACCTATAGAAACACTCAGGTTAGTGAGGAGTTGTTAGATTCTGTACTGATCACTCTAAAGGGAAAGAGCAAAATGTGTAAGTTACTGTCTCTGTGTACTACAAGAGTATTTTATATGGTATCTGAATTACTTTTTCAGCAAAATGGAAACAGAGTGATAAAGGAAAGGAAGAAATGCAGTTTGCCATTGCTTGGAGTGGCTCTTTAAGTGTTGAAGAAGGGTAGGTACCAGTTAATCTGTTTGTTTTTCTGTGAATTAAATACAGAAGTGAAACTGACTTGTAACTGAATCTCTTAAGTTTTATCATTTGGAATTATTTAAATGTATGTGCATCCCAACTGAAGGTTGTAAAGACGGATTTGGACAACAAAGTCTACTTATGTGATTTATTTTTAAGTCCAGTTTAAAGAAGAGTAGAGTTCAGAAAGAACCTACAAAGTCTTTTTTACACCCTGTCTTTCCCTCCATTCCTGAGGTTAAAGTTAGTCATCCCAAAGAGCTGAGGGTGCCTGCCGCCTGCCCTGTTTTGCCAGTTTTGGGCGAGTGCTGCCCAGAGTGCTCGGGGCGCTCCAGAGAGCGAGGTGCTGCATCACGTGTCCTCCTGACCCACTGCGACTCCGAGACCCCCTCTCTGGAAGGGGCATGCTGTGGGGCTGCTAACGGGGACCTTGGGCCAAGAGCAGCGTGTGGTTAAGTCTTCGTGCCGAGAAGCTGCTGAGAATGAGCAGGGAGGCCCTTCGGACTCGATCCAGATGAAAGACATCAAGTAGACATGCCGGCATGCCGGCACACTGGAGAGAGTGAAACATTTTCCACTGTTATCAAGAGACACAATGGTTTTCATTTTATCAAAGCATTTTAAGCAAATTAAAATATCTTGTCATAAATGAACAGCAAACACGTTACTTTAAAAAAAAAATACTGTTGGGGGATTTCCTCATGTTGGATGGGACAGGTGCTGATGGCTCCTTCAGGTTGGACAGCTTAAGTGAAAGCCAGTCAGTAGGAGCTGTGTGGATTTCAAGGCTTAGTCTCTGAGCTCCTGACAGTATTTCAAGTCTACATATCAAGGGGAAAACATCTTTTTTTAGGTAGCATCAATGCTAACACATACTTAGAAAAATGATTAAAAGGGTAGTTCTACAAAATATAAGAGAAGAAACCACTAGTTGAAGTGCAGCATCCCTAAAACAACATGTCCCACTGGGGATGGGGCTCAGGGTTACAGTGCTTGTCTGGTGTGTGCAAGGACCTGGTTCAGTCCTGAGTACTGAGGAAGATATAAATATATATCCATATCCTACAGAAGTACCGTGTGCATGTAATGTGACCGTTCTTTCCTCCTGCTCTCTGCCATCCCTTGGCCTCAGCGTGGAGGAGGTTGGCATTCTTACTTGATCATTTAAGACATAGGTTCTGATACAATCAGCTGTGTAAGTAAAATTCTGCTTTTTTTTTTTTTTTTTTGAGACAGGGTCTCACTATGTAGTTCAGGCTGGCCTGGACTCACTGTATAGCCCAGGCTGGCCTTGAACTCATGGTGATCCTCCTGCCTCAGCCTCCTGAGTGCTGTGCTTATAGGCGTGCACCACCACGCCTGGCTGTCTTTCATGCTTTTTCAAGACAAAGAGTCAATACTGTTTTCATTAACTTGAAAATGAATATATTACAGCTTATGTGGATAAACTTTATGGTGCAATGTTAACTGTATTTTTACTTATACATCAAATAGAATGGAACCCTGTACTGCCCTTTACCTCCAAATTATAGAAAAGTAAAAGTCATTGCTAAGTTCACTTGTTAGGCATAGAATTTTGATTTTGATTTTGCTTTTGTCCTTAGGGAATTGGTGACTAGTGCTCTGTGCATCCCTCTAGCAAGCCAGAAGAGGTAAGGGTGAGTGCAGGTTTTCTGCTTGCTCTACACTGGGATGCAAGCTGGTACAGCCATGGGTTTTGTTTGTGACAGGAGTTCCACTGGGCGTCCAGACTGGACCTGCATCGTGGTGGGGTTTACTTCAGGTTACGTGCGCTTCTATACCGAGGTAAGTTGAGTTTTCAACAGTTACAAAGCCAGCTGACTGCAATACCTCTGTGTCACATTTGCTACCTGTGACTTAGTTTTCTCCACTTGGAAATGTGTCCGTGATGTTTGATGGGGTGGCAGCCAGGACAGACTGGAGCTTCCGGTGGAAAAGGCGGAGAAGCAAAGCTGGTTCTGAAGAACTGGTCCCTCCGAGGGCGCCAAGACAGGGCTCCGCCTGGCGTCTGTCTGAGTTCGGGGAGGAAGCCTTGGAGGTGCCTCTCTGTGCTTCCCCGTAGAACGGCGTGCTCCTGCTCGCACAGCTGCTGAACGAGGACACGGTGCTGCAGCTGAAGTGCAGGACCTATGAGATCCCCCGGCACCCCGGTGTGACTGAGCAGGTAGTGTGCACAAATGGGTGGCGTGCCAGTTTCTCAGTTTTAGACTCTGACAATGTAAAGCAAAAATGTGGTATTCTAGCTTATTTCTTTATATTTTGACTTGGGAGTCAGATTTACCTTAGCAAAAGTTAAGTTCTGATCTTACTATTAATAGTACTAGTACAGTTCTCCGTACTTACCATTTCTCAGAAAAGTGTCTGTGTATTGTGAAAAATGTACTTACTGAGTCCAAGCCGTACACTGCACCCCCTCTCCTGTGCTCCTTGCATCCCAAAGCGCTCCCGTGAGTGGGTGCCTGTGCTATGTACAAAGGAGGCTGGAGTCCGCGACAGCTGGCCTGCAGCTGCAGAACAAGACTGCGTGTCTAGCAAAAGAAACTAGCTTAGTGTCGCGGAACACCTGTGGACGAGTGAGTGGTGTAGCAATGCCTACTTTACATGAACAGAATAAATTCTATGCGCGTTAGAGAAGGGGGAGCTCAGTTAGAATGAAGAGAAAGTTCCGTGAAAAAGGTGGGATTTGACATAAGCCTTGAACAATGGAGAAGAATTTAATTAATTAGGTAGTGGAAACAGCGGAGAAAGCATCAGGTAATAAAGGGGAAAATGAGAGAAGGTCCGGGTACAGGAAGATGTGTGCTAGGACCAAGACACCTATGTCAGAAAGCAGGGAGAACCCATGAATAGACAGAGTGGCCAAACTTTGTAGAAACGTGAGTGATCGGGAGAGGAGAGGAGCTCCCAAGGGTCCGAGCGGGAAGAGCTGAGACGAGAGACCCTTTCTTCAGGTGAGCTGGTCACACACAGGGCAGCTGGCCGGCTGGGCTTCTAACTCTCCACCCATGTGGAGGGTTCTGAGCCAGGAGGGATGGAGCTGTGTGGGCAGGGAGAGGACAAGAACAAAAGCCACGCTGAAGAGACAGTCCGCGGGATGTGGCCTTCGCCTCAGAATGTAGTGTGTCAAAGGCAGGTGGGTCAAGAGTAGCACTGACAGTGTGAAGAGGGGACTAAGTAAAGGTTATTAAATGTGGTCTGGGGCAGGGGAGGAAATACAGTGATGATGCGAGCATGCACAGCTGCTGTATAGGCGCAGAGGCCAGACCCGAGCCAGTGCTGGAAGGAAGGCAGTGAGTTCTTCATGTAAAGGGTGGAGACAGCAGAGCGGCAGGTGAGGACTTGAGTCTGGTGATGTTTGTCCTGAGGAGAGAGGAGGCAGCACAGAAGGAACGGTTAACCCTAAGGTGAGGGTCTAAATTCAAGACACCATTTGAGATACTTTACATTTTCTGCAGATCCACTGAAGCATGAAGGTTCCTTCAGCCTCTAGGCCTGGTCATGTTATTGGTGGAAAAATCACTTGACACTGAAATATTTGCTTATTATTTGCTGTACAAGCCAAGAAAATCACTAATAACTGAAAGCTTTCTCATGACACATGGACAAGAAAGCCTTCATGTGGCTCTGTGTGCCAGGGGGCCCCTGGGATCTGGCCCGGGCCTTGGCGCATCTGTCAAGAGCGTCTTGCTGGCCTGCTTCCCCTCAGTCCAGGTCCAGCCGAGGACACAGGCAGCCCCCTCCTCCTCTTCCTCCTCCTCCTCCTCCTCCTCCTCCTCCTCAGCTTGAGCAAGAGTGCAGTCAGGGTGAGCATGAGTCACTGTGGGGCAGGCTCCCAGGAGAGGCTCCGCTTCTGCAGTGTCAGAGGGTCCTGCCCCTCTGCACAAGATTCTCCTGTCCTCTGGCACAGTGCCTGCAGGCTTAAGGAAGCCTTCTGGTCTGTGTGGTTAGGACCTTTCTGTCCTGAGGCTGCTCAGCCAGTAAGGAGGCCCCATCCCTGCACACACAGGTGAGCATGCACGCCGGCTGTGCCCAGTGCTTCTCCTCGAGGCCCAGAGTCTCTTTTTAAGTAGAAACAGCCAGCAGTATAGAGGAATGGTAGGGAGACCCCAGGGAACATAATCAGCCCCAATGCGTATGAGAAAGTGCAGCGACTTCATAATATAAGAAGTATGAGAAGCGTTCAGCGAGACCCTTCCTCACCTACCACGTTGGCAAAGCTAAAGACCTGCCAAACTGGTGGTGGTGATAGGAGAGGTAGGCGCTGCCGTGCTCTTGGAGGAGTATAAATTGGTGAGTACTTGAGTCTGTGTCCTAATAATACATAAAAGGAAAAGTGTGACTGTTCTGTGACCCCGCAGACTCACTTGAAGGAATTTCTCTGAACTACTGAAGTAACATGCTGCTAGTGCACAAAGCTGGAGACAGAAGAACGTTTGTTGCAGTGATGTTTATAATGGTGAAATACACTCATTCACCCATGCACAACTGGTCCCGTGCAGTTCTGAGCCCTGGAGGTTCACGGCACAGGCCACGCTCAGGCTCCCTGCAGTCAGGGCCTATGTGGGCTGGTGGGGGCAGCTGCAGCAAATAGCTGGAGAGAACCAAGTGGAGGAGGATGGGTGTGCTGTGAGAGATGGGGTTCCGTGGGGGGGACTCTGAGCTGAAGCCCGAGCAAGCACAGGCTGCCGGGCAGGATTGGGAGGAGGAGACCGGTGCGCAGAGGCGTAAGGGACAGCAGACTTACAGCTGGGTCCTGCACGTGCTCTTGCTGCAGATGTAAGCACAAGTGTGGCGTCTTCACCGGAAGAGCTCATGAAGGCGATGCCACCTAGGGGCATGTGGGTTGTAGAGAGCAGGTACGGAAGCAGAGGCCAAGTGAATGTCCACCAGGAAGCACTGGTTGTGTAACATTAGGTACAGAGCCTGGCACACTAGTGTGTACTTGCCCTTGCTGGGGAGGCTGAGGAAGGGGGATTGCTGGGATGCAGGAGTTGAAGGCCAACCTGGGCAACATAAGGCAACCCAGTTTCAAAAAAAGGAATGCTGTAGGTCCAGGGAGAATAATGTTTGCTTATTTACTTACATGGAAACATAGCATCGGCACTCCTGAGTAATGAAACCTGTTAGGGAATACAGCATGGTGCGGGCCCATGTCCTGAGTGTGTGGATACATTCGGGATGTGCTCGGGGCTGTGTCTGGGCTGCAGGTACACTTTCTTCTTGTGTCTTGCTCCTATCTGTGCAGTGACTGTATCTCATTTTTATGATACTGAAAATCTTTTGTTAGCTTTCTATTCTGTCTTAACACCATTTTCCTACTTCCAAAAACTTCTGTTTGAGAAGAATTTTAAGTCTTTGACAGAGGCATCCTAGAATTAATTTTTTATTTTGTTTTTATTGTTCCTCTGCCTGAATCTTATTCATGTGTCATGCAGGTATTTTAAAAATTTCTTTTTCTCCAAATTTACATAAGAAAAATGTACTGTTTTCCCCTTGCTTATTTCTTTAATAGAATGAAGAATTGAGTATCTTATACCCAGCTGCCATTGTGACCATTGATGGATTCAGCCTTTTTCAGTCTCTTCGTGCCTGTCGAAACCAGGTAGCAAAAGGTACTTTTTTGGCGAGAAATATTTCACTTGTTATGATGTTATCTGATGGAATGTGACCTGGGCTTCGCTCCCTCATGCACACAAGAGTGCCCTGCTGGGTGGGCTGCATAGTGAGAGGCTGGGCGAAGACGCCAGAACACTCCAGACGTTGCAGCAGGGAAGGCAGCCCGAAGCCCATGCTTCCTTTTCTAGCTCTGCAGGGCACCCTCATAGGAGAGGGGGTTGTTCCTGTGCAAACAGCCAGTAGCGGGAGGGAACTGGGCTGCGTGTAGTACATCGCTTATGGAGCAGCAGCCTCCAGGCTGTGTACCACGGTCCCATGACCGCACAACTGAGGCATCTCTGTGCAGAGCGCAACACAGATCAGCACCAGCCTGGACTGCCAACCTGGACCCCTCAGAGTGAGTAAAGTGAGAGGCCTGAACCCAACAAGTGGCCCAGGTGCTGCACTGTTCGGGGTGCACCCTTACTTGCTCCTCATGGCTTACATTCCAATCCCATTGCATCCTTGCAAGAGAACAATGCATTTCATCAAATTCAAGATGCCGTTGGCCCTAAGGTGCAATGTCATTTTGACTTTAAAAAGAAAAAGATAATAATGTTAGTGAAAAACACCACTGATGATTTTTAAGATCTCTATTTTAGAGATGTTCAGATCCGAGGAAGAAAAGACAAGTTCCTGAAAAGTACCAGTTGTAGTGCTTGCTTCCTCTCTTCCTGGGACTGGGTAAAGGAGCCTCAGTGGCCCTTAGCTAAACCCCTCAGTGCTTGAGACAGTTCCCTGAAATGAATACTTTCATTAGTGTCGGTTTGTCACTTCATAAAAGTTTCTAAATCCAGATCACCTGTAAGATACAAATAAATTATTTCTTCTGGGGGAAGAATGTATCATTTCTATTGTAATAGGTAATTTTTCTGTTCATAGTAGGCTATGATTGATAAAATTCTGAAGTTTTGGATATATAGTTCTTTTTACTAGTATATGCTTTTATACTAGGTCAGAATATTTTGGAATTTTATACCTGTATTCATAATCTTTTAAATTACTTAAGTTTATCCTATCATAAACATCATTTATTTAAATTAGTCACCATTTATTTAAATTAGTCACCATTTAAAATTTGCAGTAATCATTATTTTAAATAGTCACCATTAATTAATTAATTTATTTTATTTTATTTTAAAGACAAAAGAATGGAGACATATGAACCAGAAAAGCCATAAACAATACAGAAAATACAAAGTTATACAGAATATAGTAGGGAATTACCACTGGATGTTGTATTACATAGTTATCTTCACATTAGTTAACACAAAAACATTAAAGGAAATACCAAATTATAGAGAAGATAGTAGGGAATTTGCACTGGATGCTGTATAATATAAGGTTATCTTCACTTCTGTTAATACAAAAACGATTGAGGAAATACAGAATTATAGAGAACACAGAAGGGAATTAGCTCTGGGTGCTGTCCTACATAATGTTACCTTCACCTTTGTTACTCAGTTACACAGATGATGGCCCATTTGATCATTCAATTTTCTCCTCCCTCATCTCTGTTGCCCTACCACTCAATCAGTCCTCTTCCCTGTGATAATAACTGTATTCCTAGGTTTATCTATACCCCTGGACTCTCACCTTGGGAAGAGATATAGCTGCCTCAGACTATACTATAACATACATGGGTGCCATGAGGTGCCCTGAGCGGGGCCCTCAGCGGAGCAGCCACTGGGCCCACTGTGGAGCAGCAGCGGAGCAGCCGCCGGGCCCACAGTGGCGCAGCCACCGGGCCCACAGAGTCACCATTAATTTAAAATAGGCACCATTAATACATGATACCCAAAGATACTGGTAGTTTTCTGGAGGTATGAATTCTATTACTAAACTGGAAATGGATAATTCTGTTATAATTGGCACTGTCAGCCACTTAGTTTTGAATTTCCATTTACTTGGTTTTTTGTTTGTTTGTTGAGACAGGGTCTTGCTATGCAGTTCAGGCTGGCCTTGAGCTCACTTTGTAGCTCAGGCTGGTCTCAAACTTGCAACGATCTCCTGCCTCAGCCTCCCTAGTACTGGGATTACAGACATGCCCAGCAGTTCAGGCTGGCCTTGAGCTCACTTTGTAGCTCAGGCTGGTCTCAAACTTGCAACGATCTCCTGCCTCAGCCTCCCTAGTACTGGGATTACAGACATGCCCACCACTCCCAGCTAATAGTTCCGTAGTTACCTGGATGTCCCAAAAATCTCTTGAAAGAGCCTTTTAAATATTGACAATTTTATGTCTACTGCCATGCCATGGGTAATATCACTATACCTTATTTCCTTAGTTAGCTTCTTTATTAGTTGAAACTTTAGAATAACAAGTGCTATACACCTGGTTATTCTTGTGGAACTTCGTTTCACCCATTGTGGTTATGAATGGTCTGGTTTTTGTCTCTGGCAGCTGCGGCATCAGGCACCGAGAGCATCCAGCCGCCGCCCTTGGCGTATAAGAAGTGGGGTCTGCAGGATGTTGACAGCATCGTGGACCACGCTAGTATTGGTGAGCGTGGCCGGTGCAGGTTCTCCTGGGCTTCACTGCGGGCACTGGGACTGGGTGGCTCGCGTATGAGAATGGACATTCATCGTTCTGTGAAAAACATACTTCCTGTAGCAAGACTTTGGAGTTCACTTCAGGCTCAGGTCACCAGAGTCTCAAATCTTTTAAGAAATAATAGTAATTTCCTTAAATTCTGGCCTTAGCAGTAGCATTTAAGTTGCTCACTATTTGAGTTAATTTTTCTGCAGGTGTTTTTTTTCCCTGCAATGTTTGTAAAATGTAACAAATCAGCAGAATACTCCTAAAAGCAGATTTGTTCTTGCAAAGTGTTGGAGGGCTTTGTGTCGGGCATCGGAACATAGCAAGGAAGAACACCTGATGTGAAAGGCTCTTCACAACACTCTGTTATGGTTTGTGTCTGGTTGTCCAGGCAGAAGCACAGGGAACCCCAGCACTGGGCACCGGGCAGAGAGGAGCTTGGCGTGACCGGGGAGAAATATTAGGGAGGAGCTGTGGAGAGAAGGGCACGGAAGGCGTCCAGCTAGCTTGTGCACGGCATGATGGGGTTGGGCTGGGCATACAGAGGGTGTCCGGCCTTAAGGGCCTTGTGCTCCACACGGAGGTGCAGCTCTGGGTTCCCCTTCAGAGCTCCCAGCGACACTGAGGTGCCGAGGTCTTCCATGCAAGGAAGAGAGCACCACATGAGTGCGGGCTGGAGGAGCACTAGGTGCAGTATCGTGGCTGAAGGGGTGGGTCAGGACTGGCAGGAGAGTTCATAGCCCTGGTGAGAAGTAGTGGGCTTCTGAGCTCAGGCCTTCAGAGTGGGGGGTGGAGCAGAAGAAAATACTATTTAAAAGTGTGTCTGTATGTTTTCTGTCTATGCTGGTTGAAAATTCAGCATGGTACACAATGGTACACAAATGTACAAAGAGAAAATTCTCTTAGTCCTACTATCCAGAGGCCACCCTCGCCTTGAGACCTTCCAGCGTGGGTGTACGTGTGTCAGTGCACATACAGACACGTGGGCGATGCGTTCTCACACTCAGGGTACATCGTGCCACTCTTCCCTGGGTACATGTGGTTACTTTTCTGTCCTTACTGAGACAAAATACCTGACACCCAGAGTTAAGGAAGGAAAGGTTTGTTTAGTTTACAGCTTGTGGAGGTTTCAGTCCATACTCAGCTGGCTGCAAGGCAGAGTGGCATGTGACAGAGGGCAACCGTTCATGGCAGCAGAAGACAGCAAAAGCACAAAAGCAGCAAGAACAAAAATGGTGGAGTAGCAGAGAGCAAGCCTGTTTCTCTCCCATATATTACCTGCTCCAGGGCGGGTGGAGCACTCACACCCACAGTCCCAGCATTGGACCATGAATCAGTCATAATTCTAGAAGCCCAGCCCATGACTGCATGGGCTTTGGGGGGACTTCCAGACACAAACCATGGCAGTGCATCATGAAGAGGTTTTCCAGATGTACGTCTCAGCAGCCAGATCCCTAGTCAAGGCAGGCACAAGTGAAGTAAGATAACTGAAAGGCTATGTACAGAGGCAAGTTTGGTGATAGCATGGCGTGGGAGAACCAGGAAAGAACAGTGTAGGGCCCAGTTTCACAGTGCTGAGCTGTTACCCACAGCGAGGTTGAAGGAGACTCAGGCACAAGCCGTGCCAGAATCTGGAGCCAGGGCTAGAGAGTGGGGCAACTTCCTATCTTGAGCCCTGCCAGCTCCCAAGGAGGAACCAGGAAATCAGCGTTGGACTTGACCCCTTCTCTCTTGGATTGCTTAACAGGGCTTTCCATTGTGTGAGTTCATCCAGAAGTTAGCATGAGTCCTACAGACTGGCCCAGGGGCAGAGCAGGAGGCATCTGGCACATAGGCCCCCAAAGCAGCACTGCCTGGTGCCTGCTGTGAGCTCTTCATGCCCTGGAGTAAATCCCTCTTTGGCAAACATGCAGTGTTTCTTTACTTTTTTGATAACGTGAAAATGCTGGCGTCAAAACTCCAAAGTGTTGAGTTCAGTTCAGGGTATCTTCCCTGCTCTGATAATTAAACTTTGGAACATTGAAACTGGTTAGGGGCAGTCCTTGAATAGAAATTGTTATTCTGTTCATTTGTCCCTAGCCTACAGCCGTGTGCCTTTACGCCAAGGCCTAGCGAGGTCACTCGGCAGATAACACCTGTTAGGTCCTAGGGACAGCCCTGGTGCTGGGAACACCGAGCAGGCTGAATGCCTCCAAGAGCAGCACGAGGGCTGTTGCAGTGAGAGTGAGCACATGGAGGTTTATGCAGTGCTGGGGCAGTGGAGTGGAAGAGGAGGGAAGAGATGAGACCTGCTTGTACTTGATGAGTGTGAAAAACGCGGGAAAGGAAAGCCCCACAGTTTCCTGACTTCCAAGCCTGGCAGTAGGGTGCCAGGAAATGAGAGGGACAGGGAAGCAGAGCTCTGACAGGGAGCGAGCTGCTTTTCAGGGTGACAGCAGCACAAGTGGGTGTTAGGTGGAGGCATCAGGCAGGCAGAGCGCAGCGCAGTTCTGAGGGCTGGGACAGAACGGTGTGTCAGAGAGTGCTGGGGAGACACCTGCTGGGCCCGCAGCCTAGGGCTCCGTGGTGATTCACAATGTGAGCAGCTGCAGTGGAAGGGAAAGTGAAGGCCATGTTGGGTAGGTTTGGGTCTAAGAGTTTTTCTTCTCCCTCCTTCCAAAAATCACAAAGAAAACTAGAATCAGCCACCCTGGAGAAGCCCCACCTACGACTGCAAGGGGCTTCAGTGGGACATCTGCTCATAAGCCATAGCCACATGCCTGTGCATACATGTTCATGCCTGTGTAAATGCATGCATGCGTGCCAAAGGGCGGAGAACAGCCTAGTGGCCTGTGTGTGGGTCACATGGTTACAGCGTGTCCGCAGAAAGGAGCTAGATACTGGGCACAATGGAGACTCAAGTTCATTGAGTGAAAGGAGCAAGGGATGCGTCCATGTCTGGTGCCCGGCCAGGTGTGTCCAAAGCGCCCCTGGAAGGAGCATAAAACACTAGTCCTTGTTGCCTCCCAGAAGCGAACTGGCTGGGGATAGAGGTGCTTTGTACATTTCTTGTACCTTCTGAGTTTGTATCTGTTCAAAAAGTTAATATTAAATTTTGTTTTTATATTTTATAAGGCAGAGAAATTATAGATGACAATTTTCATATTTATGAGTATTTTAATGTTGATTTTGTAGTGTTAAATATGACTTGTGTCTTAACTGAAACTAAACCGCACATTGAAGTGAAAGTGTGACCTACAATGAGAACGTCCTTTCAGGACATTCCAGTCACATGTTTTCATGTCTTGGTGTCACTAGGTATTATGACCCTGTCCCCTTTTGATCAGATGAAGACAGCCTCCAACATAGGTGGATTCAACGCGGCAATCAAAAGCAGCCCGCCTGCCATGTCACAGTACATCACTGTCGGCGCCAGCCCCTTCACTGGCTTCTTCTACGCGCTGGAGGTAGGGTCCGTCCCTCACCACGCCGAGCCCTGACCAGACACGAGGGTGGACTCCGTCCACAGCCCTGGAAAGATTAGCAGTTCATATTTTACACTTGAGTTGAAGCTAAAATTCATCACTTTTAGGCTTCTTTTCAGTAGTCTGAAGGTCCTGAAGCCAGAGTACAACAGACTTGTGTTTCTGGAGCTCTGCTGTCTTTGACAGCTCAGCTCCTGTTAGGTACCAGTGCGGTAGTCAGAAGTTAATTACATCACCCACCAGGGACGCGAGTAAATGCGGAGCTATAAAGACGAGCGGGCTACCAACTGCAGTTGAAGTAAGTGGTGAAAAATTGCTTCTAAAATAGGCAGAAGTTAGGTGTTACTTTGGCAGTTCTATTTCTCACTTAACAATCAGCCTTCTCAGGATTGTCCAAACTGTCTTTTTACTTTTATAAAAATATATACTTCTAAAAACAAAAGAGCCAGCTGTGTGTATAGGAAACCCATAACTCATCTAGAATAATGTCATTTTAATGGGATAGTTTAACATTTATTTTAATTAAGTTACAATTCAAAGAGAGTTGAAACTGTTTCTTATACTGCTGGTGAAATAAGAAGCTGAACTGCTAGTGCGGGCTTTACAGCTTCTCCAAAGTGCATCTTCTTTGTAAAGTGGGTTTATTCCTTCATGAGCATCTAAGTTTTCTCTCTCTGGTGTCCTGTTTTTCAGGGGAGCACACAGCCGTTACTATCTCATGTTGCGCTCGCAGTTGCAAGTAAACTCACTTCTGCTTTATTTAATGCAGCCAGGTAACTAACTAGAAACTAGCTCACTTGAGTGTGGTTTGGTTTTCGCTGACATTCTGATCTCCTGAACTGTAAACCCTCAAAGCCCTAGTTCTGTTCTCTATTTTCTTCCTATTCAGTGGTTGGCTTGGTTGGAAAAATAAGCACGAAGAAGAAGCTGTCCAAAAGCAAAAGCCAAAGATGGAGCCAGCTACGCCCTTAGCTGTCAGGCAAGTGTGTCCCGCTGCTCACAGCTCAGGACTTGAGGGGTGTCCTACGCGGTCGCACACCCTTCCTGCAGTCCCAGCTGCTCTGCGGGCTGAAGCAGGGGAAGTGCAAGTGCAAGGCTAGCCTAAACAGCTCATCAAGAGCCTGTCAAAGCGAGGGCTGGAGATGCAGCCCAATTGGTAGAGCACCCTTGGGTTCATCTCTAGTACTACAAAGAAAAGAAAAGAAAAAATAGGAAGGAAGGAATGTAGCTCCCATCACACTGAATGCATGCTGGGCTAAGTAGTTCTTCGACATGACCAGTTTTAGCATAAGCACCTGCTAGTGCACCCTGAAGAGGTGGGGTCAGGCTGGAGGTGTAGCTCAGTGGTAGAGCACCTGCCTAGCATGTGTGGAGGGCCAGGCCGCAAAGATCAATAAACAAAAGGGCTGGAGAAGTAACTCAGTATGGGGCCCAGGTTCAGTGCCACCCAGTACCTCCCTCCCCGCCCCCAAAAAAGGAAGGAAGAAAGAAAGGTCCTAAGCTGGAAGCATTGGCATGGGGCCCCTTCCCACTCTGTGTGAATCCCAGGAAGAGTGATTTTTATGTCTGGTCACTGCTGTCTCCCAGGGTGCAATCCCCAGGTGGGTCTGAGCCTGCTCTGTAGCCGACATCCATAAACATAGCCCATGGTGCTGCAAAGTTAGGGTGGTGCTAGCTGTTCAGTTTCTTTCTTAAAAGCTGCTTTTCTACTAAGCTGTAGAAACTTAAAAAGCTGTCCCTAAGCTCTCTGCAAGCCCTGGGTGGTGCCTTCTTGTTTACTGCAGTGAGTATATTTGTAAGAGTCTTCAGGATGGAGGGAGACATGCTCCTTGCTTGGTTTTGTTTTTAAGTCATTTCTTATTATCTAAAATAAAGTATAAGTACTCCTCCCTCGTTTAAAAGATGCTCTTTAGCAGTAGAACAGCTACTCATTGTTAATAAAATTCATTGACATTTATCTTTTGATTTTTTTCACCTTATTTTAAAATGTTACAGCATCTCACATTTCCTAAATTCATTCAATAATCAAGAAATTAGCCAAATGGTCCTTTGATAGCTCAAATTTATGTAACAAAAGCTTAGAGTCCTGGTCCTTTTTTCTGTACCTTTTACAATTCTAAAAAGGTTCATTACACCAAGTATCCTCATGGTGCATGCCTTTAGTCCCAGTACCCAGAGGATTGAAAGTTCAAGGCCAGCCTGCGCCACAGCTAGGCGGTCTCAAAGAAAGGAAGGGTGGGCTGGGGATATAGCTCTGTAGCACAGCACCCTCCCTGCAAGCACAAGGTCCTGAGTTCAATTTCCAGTACAAACAAAAAGGAAAATTGGTAATAGGCTAGTAAGGCTAGTAGCACTTTGACGTAACTACTTGGAAAGAGGAGAATTCTTGTCTTAAGATAAATTGGGGTCAGCTGTAGTCCATCTGTCAACAAAGAGAAGATGAGGAACAGGAAAACCAGGTGGAAGACACTGGCGGGAGCAGAGCGTTGTAAGGCGTGGGTGGCCGGGGCTGCACTGCTTTCTCTGACCTGCCTCTTACCAAAGAAATACAAAGTTATGATTGATGTTCTCTAAAGATAGGTAATTATGGGTTTTGTGTTAAAAGCCTATATAGGGTTGTGGTTTTTTTTCTTGTATGTATTTTATATTGCAAATGTCATGTGTGCCTAATAAATTTATTGTTAATCCAGATAAGGTTCATAGTTCTATATGTAAAGACACGTAGTCTTCTTTGGTCATGCATTTCATGGTTGTATCCATGTTTCAAGACTGGAATGTGATTTTTATTTTCTTCTAAATAACAGATTTGGGCTTCCAGATTCTAGGCGCCATGGTGAAAGCATATGTTTGTCCCCGTGTAACACGCTGGCAGCAGTGACAGATGATTTTGGCAGAGTTATGTTACTGGACGTTGCTAGAGGAATTGCAGTGCGCATGTGGAAAGGTACTTGGAAACTCCCGGAGGCCCCCACTGGCCACCTTCCCTGACAGTTGCCGGCTGCCACCTGCGGTTGGTGGCGCAGCACTAACCCTTGCACTCATGCTCTTTGTCGTGTGAGTTGGGGCCAGCAGTGCTTGGCACAGCGGTCAGTTGCTGAGCTCTTTCACTGGGACGTCTCGTGGGTGCCTCCACTGGGTGCTTTCTGTCCTTTCAGTCATGTATCTGACTCAGACAAGCCCCCCCTAAGGCAGGTGTCATCCCAAATCCAGAATGCCGTGTCTGTCAGCTAAGGGCGCAGAAGGTGGCCCAATCCCTCTTCACGGACTGACTTTTACACCCAGATGCCTGGCCAAGAGGGTTATAGGTCATAGTGTTAGTGTTGTGCCCTGCTTGGGACGCAGTGCGTGGTGCGCTCACAGCCAGCCTCCCCCTCTGCGCTCTGGGAAGGAAGCAGGGTGCTCCTGCCAGCTCAGCAATAGCCCATGTCCCCAGCTTCTCCATGGTTCTGTACCCGGGACTCAGTGACATGGTTGTGCCTGGCTCTGCAGGACTTGTAGACATCTCTGCAAGCCACGCTGCCAGTGTGGGTGAAGCAGAGTCTGAGGAACGACAGGGTGCACCGTTCCGAGCCACACCCAGCAGCAGTGTGTGTGTGCCATGCACTGGCTGGAGCTTGACCACCGAGTGGCCTTGGCCGTGCTTGATGTGAAGAATCGTGGACCTGAGGACAGTGAAGGACTGAGGACTGGATGGGCCCTGACTTGGCTGAAGACTGAGAGACAGCAGAGTCCGTCTGCTGCGTGCCATGTTATTGGTCTGAGGAAATGAGTATCAGTTTGCAGGTGCCGTGTCCGCGGGCTGTCTTCTCGGTGGTGTCCAAGCTGTGTTCTTGACATGTGCAGCCAGCCCAAGGACACTCCGCTGCCCACGTCCACCATGCAGTATCGAGGTGGCCTTGCCTGTGTTTCCTGTCCCTTGTATGCTGGTCTGAGAGGTGCCTCGAGGACAAAGGACAGTGTAGCCGCTTCTCTCCTGTCACATGCAGAGCATCCTTGGTCATCACCATGGCTGTGCCTCTGTCCACAAGCTGCCAGGGGGCTCTGGCGGCAGGACAGTGACCAGATCTCACATGTTAATGAGCCCTTTACTTGAAAGACCGATCTGGTTGTCTTTCAGGTTTTCTGGAGGAAAGGAGTCCCAGAGAGAGGGGCAGAGGGGCCCCTCCATGTCAGTGAGAGCCATAGCTGTGATCATCTCTTCTGTTTAAGATATTTACAGGAAAAGGATAATGTATTTATGCAGCTTTTCTGATGCCCTCCTCCCCAGTTCCCTGGGGGGTTGCCGCCACACCTTGTTTCATAACTACCCCTTCTGCTCTGCTGTCCCCAGGGTACCGAGACGCGCAGGTCGGGTGGGCGCAGATCGTGGAGGACCTCCAGGAGAGAGCGCCAGAGACGGCCGACCCCACCCCCTTCGGAAGTAGCCAGGGTCCCAGCAGGGTAGCTCAGTTCCTTGTGATCTATGCGCCAAGAAGAGGGATTCTGGAGGTGTGGAGCACGCAGCAAGGGCCTCGAGTCGGAGCCTTCAACGTGGGCAAGCATTGCCGGTGAGCTTCAGCCCTGGCCACTGCCGCTGCAAGGAAGTCTGGGGTGCTGTCCCTAAAAGCAGCTCTCAGGCAGCTGCCAGCCACGCTGTATGGGGCTGGGGAGCTGCCATGTACCCTCCTGTAGCTTCTGTGTTTGCCTCTGAATCATGAGTTCCTCTGTGTGTGTTTAGTTCTGGCACCACGTTAAAAGGAAGAACTGCCTGTCGGGTCCTGCTTTCCACCCGGTTTTGGTCCCAGCCTTGCTAATGCTCCTGACCTGAGAAGAACGTGTGGTTCCCTAGCTGGGGTCACAGTGCCTTCTGGCTTTTTTTTTGTTTAATGTCTTTACTGTCTTGGTGTGTGCTTCTCTCAGGCTGCTGTATCCTGGCTATAAAATAATGGGCCTAAATAATGTCACGAGCCAAAGCTGGCAGCCACAGACGTACCAGATCTGCCTTGTGGACCCGGTGTCGGGGAGCGTGAAGACGGTGAATGTCCCCTTCCACTTGGCACTGAGGTAGGGCCCAGCGCCAGCGCCGTGTGCCCTCTGCTGAGCTCGCCGCCTGTTGCTGGGCCGGGGTCGTCGGGCTGATGGCTTTCGTGCTCAGTGGGAGGTTGGGGAAGGAGGCAGCCTCACGTGCCACAAGGATCCGTTGCGTCGGTGTTTCAGTGACAAGAAGTGTGAGCGCGCCAAGGACCTGCACCTGGTGAAGAAGCTGGCGGCCCTGCTGAGAGCCCGGCCACCCGTCCTGGGTAGGTGGTGGGGGAGAGGAGGGCCCTTCTGGGAGCGCTGTGGGGTGCAGTGCCCGGGACCTCGAAAGGTGATGCCAGGGAGCCCTGGTGCGTGCTGGCCGCAGGTGCTGTGCGTCCGTCCTTCCTCTACCTGCCACGAAAAGTGAAAACTCTGCTTTGACTCTCTTGCAGATTCAATTGAGACGGAAGTAAAGGAGTTAATTCTAGATATTAAGTACCCTGCCACCAAAGCACAAGTAAGTGAGCACAACCCCTGAGCCTTATTGCGGAGTGGCTCCTGTGTCCTTGAAGGAAGCCTCCCGCCTGTTACCTTCTAGATGCAGCAGTTGCAGCCTCCTCCTCACATCTTCACCCACGCTCTCCAGCACTTCTTCTGTGGCCTCTAGGAAGTTGTCTTTTTTACGCATTCAGTAATTTCCCATATGTGAGTGCCTGTGCTTTCTAAACACATTCCTCCAGAGCCCACATCCAGGTGAGGCGTGGTAATGAGACGCACACACTGGTGGTGCCCGGCCCGGCGTGGAGCATGCCTGCCCCTCCGAGGGGCCTGTTCCTCTCACCCTCGCCACTCAGCCCTTAGGGAGCCACAAGTCAGAATTTCACATTTCAGTTTTGGCATTCTTCATGGTTACAGTGTGTGTATTCACATGTGTGTGCCTCGCAGGGCATCGCCTGCTTCTGTGAACAGAGCCATGCCGTCTCCTGGTAGGGCTTGTCTCTCCTTTGGCTGCGGGTGTCCCTGAGGGGCTGGGGTGTGGGGGTGGTGACAGGTGACTTCTGCCCTGGGACTGTAGGCTGTCTCCTCACTCCCTGTCAGTGCTCAGCTAGGCCGAGCCCAGTTCTGCCATCATAAACCGTGATGCTGTGCCTGCCCTTCAGCATGCTCCCCATGGCACACACCCAAATCCGGCTCTAGTTGATACCTGCTCCATTGCTAGATGCGGAGTTATTGCTGCTTCCTTTTCTAGTACTAGAGATTGAACCCAGACCTCTGCACTGAGCTATGTCCCTGGCCTTTTAATGACAAGACAAGGTCTGCCTAAGTCCCTAAGAGCCCAGGTTGGGCCTGAATTTGCAGTCCTCCTACCTCGGCCCCCCACAGTGCTGGGATTGTAGGTGTCCCCCCACACACACTGGTATGAACTGCCCAGGCTGTACTAGGCGGTGAGAAACTGCTTTCGGAATAGCAGCTTACCAGCTCGAGTACTGCCAGCTGATACTCACCATGTCCCATGCTCTGTATGACAGCCCTGTGCGCCTCGGCCGCAGTGACCACAGGACAGTCAGATCACTGTCTCTGCCATGTGGCCGTGTGGTAACTGGCCGTTTTTCTTCTCCCATCCTACCCAGACGCCTTTGATGCTGCCTCCGCCCTGCCTCCTGGGCTTCTTTTTTTTTTTTTTTTTTGGTACCAGAAATCGAACATAGGACCTTGCGCTTGCCAGGCAGGCACTTGTGCCACTGAGCTATATCCCTGGCCTCTCCATGGCTTCTTAGGTGACCTTTCAGCCCCCTGGACAGCTCTGAACACCTGGCCACCCCCTTTATTTCCAAAGTGCTGGAGGTGAGCCCAAGGCCAGACAAGTACGCACGGAGCTGCCCGCAGCCCGGCTCTGCTCTGAGTCAGCCGGGTGGTGCACAGATGTGAGTTTTCTAGGGACTACATATGCTTTAGCCTTTCCGACCTGCGAGACTTGAAATGCCTTCAGGCCCCTACCAGGTACTTCATCTCTGTAACTCTCAGCATGTAAGAAAACACAATGAGGTTTTGGTTGTTGGGCGCAAGTTCTTGTGAGCGCAGCTCTCTGACACACTGAGGAGGAATCAGTCTTGGTGTTTTGAAAGCATTGTAGTTGTACTACTAAGCCAGGGTGCCTGGTGAAGCAAATGCTTCCAAGGAAAACAGTGTCAACAATTTTAAAAAGTGCAAAAAAAAGAAAAGTTGACGAAGAAGTGGAGTTGTCAGAGAAACCAGGAAGCATTGGGGGAATAACTCATGCATATGAAGTATGTAGAAAACGTGCCGTCTGCGAAGTCCTCATTCAGGCTCAGAGCAGAGGAGGGGCTGCGGGCAGCTAGGGTTGCACACTGGCCTAGCCTGCACTGCAGGAATGGAGGGAGGAGGCTGGAGTTCAGAGCTGTCCTTGGAGATTGTTTCTATGTCAGGTACACAGTAAAAAGAAACAAAAATCACCTAATGTGTCTTCTGACATATTAATCTACAACATAAAAATAGATCCAAAAGCATGTGGAGAGCACTGGCAGAAGATGATGGAAGCAATCATAGTAGCGACTGCAATAACAATATTAAAGAAGAAGCACAAACTACCATCTAGCTGCCTGAGGAGAGGCTGCTACACTGCTGAAGTCCTGAAAGCCCCTCCCTAGCTGAGATATTAACCAGTGTGGCCACAGCTGAAAGTGGGCAGAGCTAACAGTGCTAACAGGGGGCAGGCCTGCACCCAGCGAGGGGGGCTACCACCTGCCTGTCACTGGTGGGGCGCTAGGTGAGTGCCCATGGCACACAGTGCAAACTGGGAGGTGAGTGCAGGCCAGGAGCAGCGGGGGCAGTGACGTGGATGCAGGTACAGTGAGCATGCCCTTTCCATAGGAATGTGGAGCTTCCGATGAGTGGTGTCCCTTGCAGGGATCCTTTTGCATGGTACAAATTGTTTGTATCTGAGAAGACACAAGTATAATTGGGGAAACAAATAGATTTGCTTCAGTATAAAAAGAAGAAAGCCTCAGCACTGCTGGGAATCTGCTACAATTAGCAAGGTGAAAGTTTTTATGGGTGTGTTATTAGCTGGGGACTGGCACCCTTAGCAGGTGTTAGATTGTGTTAGTCTGCAAATACAATAGGCATGTAAAGACTGCGCAGAGCGATTGGTTCCTGGCGATTGTGAACTGTTCACATCTCTATGATAGTGCCGTGTACAAAGTGGAGGAGCCTTTGAGTAAAGGTAGGAAAATCATGGAAGGAATTACCAGTGCACTCCAGAGCGCAGTGGACCTGGGAAAGGCGGTGACAGGCAGCAGTGTGGTTCCTGTGCCAAGGACATGTGCATTTCACCGACATGTCCGAGGGGAGGACATGAAGTGGGACAGAGTCACATACTCGTCCCCTGATGGCTGCTCCTATGATTCACATGTCTGTGAGGAAAAGTACAAACCCGGAGGTGCATGGGATTCTTACCATGGCGTATTGAAATTAACGAACAGCTTGTACTTTGAAGACCATACGTTGTAAGCAGACAGTGATTACTCTGGTACGCCTCAGCACAAGAACTTTTACAATAAGAAACGTGTGTGTACAGAACAGTACAGCCATATTGAAAATTTTTACCAGTAAAGCCAAAGGCAAAGCAAAAATGCAGCAAAATCATAAACTTTGAGGATAGTTCTCTGATGTAAAATTTGTTAAGTGGCTGATGAAAGAACGCTTTGTATGTTAATGACCTGTGAAAATCACGCATGTACGGTGAGCAAAGGAAAACCTGAAAACAAAGCCTGATCTCGTCTTTGAGTACAGTACTACAGAGAAGGGTGTTGATTTAGTAGATCAGATGCCAGCATGTTTCAGTTTCTTAAGGAAGACATTGAAATGGTATAAAGATTATAATGCAGTTAATTTAGGGGGCAGCAGCTGTAAGTGCGTTCTAGGTGTACCAGCAGGAGGGTACCGGTAAGATTTCCGTGAACATTTAAGGGGTTCATTACTGACATCTGTTAGCACATGAGGAAATGCTGCAGGTGCCAGCTACTCAAAAGATATTCCCGCTATAGAAGCTTATTTAGGACCAGCAAGAAATGCACACAGGCAGTGTGGAGAATGTTGTGGAACATCACCCGAAGAAGTGGGTGCATCCTGCAGAAACGGCAGTCATGCTGGGTGTTCTGCACACACCACACAGACCAGCTGCTTCTGTGTCTGCAACGTTCTAAAGAATTCACAAATATAAACTATTTTAATTCAGTGAAATAAAAAGTCATATAAAAGGATGTCATGAGAATGTGAGAAAACAACAAATCAGAGTGGCTTCCTGTTCACCCACAGCATCACTCAATCTACTGTGAGGTGGGGCTGGCCCCACTGGCCGACTCCAGCAGGCTTGCCTGGTGGCGGTGGGTGTCCTCGGTTCAGCTCTGACGCTGTCCCTGTGGCAGGAATGTCAGATCTCCAATCCCCAGTCCCGCAAAAAAAAGAATGTCAGATCTCATAGGTTGGGGCTCAGACCTGCCCTGCCCCCTGCTCAGAATCAGGCATAAGTGGTAGGTGTCACCTGAGCTTCTGACCCACCGCGACCCCTTCCAAGTTCCATTCGTTTGCTGGAGCATCTCTTACACTCTGAGGAGATGCTTATGTTTCTCCAGATGCTATTGAGGGTGTGACAGACAAAGGTGCCCAGGCCCAGGGAGGAGAAGGCAGGCCAAGCCCAGGGGAGGGTGCAGCACTTCGGCTGGGACCCATGTCCTAGAGGCTGGGTGGCCTCAGAAGTTCTGAGTCTCTCCTTCCCATGTAGGTTCCTGGTATCCTCCACCACCATCCTAAGACTGTCCCAAACCCCCTGGGAGTTGCCATGCTCGTAACACCCAGGAAGTGATGGAGATCTTAGGAGCTCTGCGTCAGGACCCAAGGGGCACACACCATGAGCTTCAGCAGCCGATTCTCAGCACGCTCATCGGCAGGAGTGTGGGGAGCCCCAGGCCAGGAATGGGCAGGCTTGGCCCAGCCCCCGCTCCTCATACTTCACAGCCACATGCACGGGAGAATCGAGAGACACTGGCTTTTTATTGCGGTCATGTTTACACTTTGTGTTGTTTTGTTGTAACTTGCTGTTGCCCTCCAGTGACTGCTGCTTGTCTTTCATTTTCTTCAGTTGTTACAGGTGACACTGGTGACAAGGTGGGCATCTCGAAGCAGTTGAGGGACTCATCACAGTAGTGCTCATAACCCCAGCAATTCCATTCTAATCTTACACCACGGCGCAACAGAATGGGGAAATTGTAGTGGAATGAGAATTGCCTTTGTGGGGTTTTTTAATCTTGCTGCCAAATCATGTATGAAAATGAATTTTATTTAAGATCCCGAAAAACCCAATAGCAAAACTGGTCCTTGTCCTGTGGCCACAGAGGAAGGGAAGAATCCTAGTCAGGCCTGGGAGAGGCACTGCAGTCCCGGAGGTGCAGGCCTTATGGTGACCCTGCAAGGAAGGCAGCTCCTGAGCCACAGCCAGGCTCATCACCCCGCAGACACACAAGTCATTGTGCGGTGAGCCGGAATTTGTCTCTGGCCACATCCTTTGTCTATAAATTTTTACTGTTTATTCTCATCAGTTAAAATCCAACTTAATGTGCCGTGCGCAAGGAAAACTAGAAACCGTAGATCCTGTTTCTGGTGGCCGTGCACAGAGATTTGGGAGCTATTGCACAGGGCTCCAAGGACCGGCCAGGGCGTGGGGAGGTGGGTAGCGGCGCAGCCCCACCTTTGCTGTGGACAGTTTTTCTTTCACTTCTGCCTGGAGCGGCAGCTCATCCAGACTGGTTCCTGACGAGTGGCCCTGTCCTGTCTCAGCTGGTGTGTTCAGCAGCAGCTGCCTGCTAAGCTCTGCTCTCTGTCTGGACCTGGTCATGCGCTGAGCACAACCCAGTGTGAAGCGGGTCACAGTTGCTTCGGGTGCAGCCTGCGTCTCGGGCCTGTCCGCTGTAGACAGAAGTAGAATTTGAAAACCAAAACACCGTGGAGTTACTAGCCTCACCCAGTGTCTTCCTTCTAGGCTTTGGAAAGCATCCTGGCAAGTGAGCGTTTACCGTTGTCCTGCCTTAGAAATGTCACGCAGACTGTGGTGGACGCCCTGACAAGCCAAGGTACCGGGTCTGTGCTGCAGGAGGCCGCGCCCCTGTCCTCGGAGACCTCAGAGGCATGGTACTGCTGTCACCTGGACAGACGTACTGTAGATGAGAATGAGGACACCTAGGTCACACCTTCCGTGTATGTGGCCTATGTGTGCTGATTCCTGGCGTTGATCTGCGTCTGAGCAGTCTCTGCATGTGTTGATGCTGTTTCGCATTTGAAAGTTTTTCACCATTGTGAGAAGAGATGTCGGTAATAACACTGAGAAGCGGTCATTTGCAGGCCTTAGGATGCAGTGAAAGCCATCGGCGTGAGGGGACAGCTAATGATCTGTGTGCAAAACATGCCCGGGAGCTCTTGCTGCCTTTGTCCTTACCTTCATGGGAGAGCAGCAGTTTCTGAAGGGAATGTTCTCACATGACGTCCTTCTAACTGAGATCATGACAGAAGATGTTTATGCTTTCAAATCATCATGTTTCCCTCATCAGCACAGTTAACACTTCCAGATTCAAAGACTTTAGTTAAATTATTTGTTCTGAGTTTTTTCCTAGATATTACTGTTTAAGAATTCTGTTTGAAGCCAGGTGTGGTGATGCACGCCTATAATCCCAGCACCCAGGAGGCTGAGGCAGGAGGGTTCCTGTGAGGGTGAGGCCCGCCTGGGAGGCTGAGGCAGGAGGGTTACCGTGAGGGTGAGGCCCGCCTGGCAGGCTGAGGCAGGAGGGTCACCGTGAGGGTGAGGCCCGCCTGGCAGGCTGAGGCAGGAGGGTCACCGTGAGGGTGAGGCCCGCCTGGGAGGCTGAGGCAGGAGGGTTCCCGTGAGGGTGAGGCCCGCTGGGGCTACACAGTGAGACTCTCAGAAAACAAAAACTGAAGCTATGTTAGCTCCGTACCCTATTCGGCCAGGGTGTCACACTTCACCTTACTCGTAACTCTAGCGTCAGTTAAGTTGTAGCGAACCATTAATCTAGTTTGGAGTGCTTGCTTGTCATGTTAATTACATAAAGCCAGCTGTACATTTAATTAAATTGTGCTAGTTGTCGTTAAGGCAGCCTGTGTTGATTCAGTGCATCATATGTTCTTTCAAGACTTCAGCACTGAGTTTGAGGCTTTTGTGATGACTGACTTTTCCAGCAGAGTTCAAGACTGACTTTGGTAAACAGTGAGCTCCTTACTGTGCCCAGCGTGGTAGAAGTACTTTTAAAAACACAGTCGAGCCAGGCGTGGTGGCGCACATCTGTAATCCCAACACTCAGGAGGCTGAGGCGGAAGGACTTCCCCGAGTCTGAGGCCAGCCTGAACTACAGAGCGAGACCTTGTCTTGAAAAAAATAAAAAACAAAGGAGGATAGTAGGTTCAAGGCCAGCCTAGGCAATTAGACCTGGTCTCAAAATGTTTCTTTAAAACAAAAAAAGAGTTGAGGATGTAGCCTGCCTAGCACCACGACCGCCCTGGGCTTGGTCCCCAGTGAGACACAGGACAGAGTGCGCAGTGGGGCTGGGTGCAGCGCCCCACTGCCAGGCCGAGGAGGGGTCCCAGAGGCCCTCAGCGAAGTCTGTTTTATCATCTTCTAAAGAGTAAATGAAAGCTGCGGCAGAGTGTGCTGATGGAGCGCCTCCCCCAGGGCCGTGGCGCCGGCGTGTCTAAACGACAGTCCCCGCATCGAGCCATTGAAGTGCTGTAAAAGCATCACAGGGAGCCGGGCCTGTCTGTAACCCCAGCGCTCGGGAGGCTGAGACAGGAGGATCATTGCAAGTTCAAGGCCAGCCAGAGCTACAGAGTGAGCGCAAAGCCAGCATTAGCTACATAGCTAGATCTTGTCTCGAAAAGACAAAAATAAAATAAAATCACAGGGCCCATAAGTGAGATTCCTTAAGATTTTACAGGATTTTGTGCAACAAGTGTTATTACTGGCTGTAAGTACTTAGTGAATTTTCCCTGTTACTGTACCCAAAATGAAGATTTCTCGAGGAGGTTCGCATCTGCCGTTTTGTGGAATATTATTTGTCTTAGTTAGCTATACAGTCGAAGCTACGGTACAGAAGTGTGTTGGTGATCGAGGCACTCCCTGGTGCTCATCAGCACCAAGGAAGCACGGCCCACCGCTGGGGGGCGCAGGTGCGCTCTGCTCTGTCCTTTCGACGACCGTGGGTCATGGCCACAGCCACTGGATGTACTTTAGGGTCTTCTCCCGGTGGGTGGGAGGGGGGCAGGGCGACGGCCGCTTCTGTCTGTCCTGTGTCCCGGACAGGCAGGGTCGCCTTCATAGCTGCTTCCCCATGTCACTCCGAGTATGAGACATGGACAGTTCAGCCTTCCTTTCCCCGTGTTTCTCCAACTGGAGCATCTTCATTTAAAAAGTTACACATTTACTGTAATTGAAAAATTATGTCTGCTCTCAGAATCTCTTGTAGCTTAAGCACCCTGGTCTTATTGTAACTGAGTACCAAGGAATCGTGTGAAGAGGCGGGAGGGAGGGAGGTGGACAGGTGGCGGGCAGGTGGGCTGTCTGTGGATCTGCTGACCAAGTCCCCTGCGGCGTCTCCTCTGCCTTCCAGAGCTCGAGTCTGTGGATGAAGGGCTGCTGCGGTTCTGCGCCAGTAAATTGAAACTGCTGCATCTTTATGAGTCTATTGGTCAGTTAAACTCCCCTGGTTTTCAGTCGGACACAATGTTCTGTGACAGAGTGAGTAATTTCAAGTTTCAGTGTTACATAAAATCATCTCTGTTATTATTTTTTTTAAGCTTAAATAAGGTGCATGTTCTTTTTACTTTTGTTAGTACATGTTTGCAGTACATGCTGACTACGCTGGCGGCGGGGACCAGTGTGCGCACAGCACATTTCAATTTCCTTTTCCCCCTCCCACCACCCTTCTTTTATTATTCTAACATCAGATTGATTTACCTTACAAAACCTTACAAAGTCAATTATAATATATACAAATTGAAAATCAGAGTACTAGGCCAAAGAACATGTAAAATACTTGTATTAAGTCCAAGTACACTTTCAGGTACATTATCCACACTAAATTATAATACCTTTTCCCCCCACTTTTTTCTTATCACTTATCTGTTATTCTGTAATTTATGAGTTTTCATGTGAGAATAGCTATGTGGTATGTACACTGTGTATCTGAGCAGGCTCACATAGCACTGGACTCAGGTGCGTCCATTTCCCAACAGATGACTCAAGGTTATCCTTTTCATGGCACAGCAATGCTCCATGGTATATAAATATCATATTACTTTCATACATTCATCTGTCAACAGAGATACAAGCTGTTTCTAAGATATAGCTGTTAGAAGTTACACTGCTAAGTACATGGATATGCAATACATCACTGTGGTATGATGTCTTTAGCTCTTTTGGGAAGATACCTAGCAGAGAAATAGCTGGGTAAAATCAAATTTCTAGTTTTAGTTTTTAGAAGAATCTCCATACTGATTTCCATCATGGTTCTACCAGTTTACATTCTCACCAACAGCGAAGAGTTGCTTTCTCCCACAGCCTCACCAGCATTTGTTATTGGTTGATTTCTTGATGATAGCCATTCTTTTCTGGAGTGAAATGGAATCTCAGTGTTGTTTTAATTTGCATTTTTCAAATAGCCAGCAATGTCAAACGTTTTTCATGTATTGATGAATTTCATGTATTTTTTTAATCTGTGAAGTATCTATTCATTTCAGATGCCCATTTTTTTAATAGGGTCTTTACATTTGGGAGGCCTAAGTTTTTGAGTTTTTTATGTATTGTAGATCAGTGACAGCCTTTTAGAGCTCCCAGCAATAAGAGAGCCTGCTGTGGCACACGTGCTGTAGGTCCAACACCACTCTCTAGATCCAGTATTTGTCTGAGAAACAGGTGGCAAAATTTCTTCCTATTCTGTAGGTTGTCTCTTTACTCGGTTAGTGGTTTCCTTTGCTGTGTAGCTTTTTAATTTGATGTGATCCCATTTGTTGATTCTTGGTATAATTTCTTGTGCAATCAAGGTGTTGTTCAGAAAGTCCTTGCCTACACTCATGTCTTTGAGAGTTGTGGGCATTGTGTCTGTGTGTGTGTGTGCGTGTATGTGTGTGTGTGTGTCTACTGGGGCTCTGAGTTTTGGAGATTTTCTAGCACATGCGGGGTGCCAAGCAGTTTGAAAGGCTGTTGGGTTGTCTGTGACTTTCATTTCTTTGTATCCCTGAGTGCTATACAAAGGACTTAGGTGTAGATTCAGGGAAAACTGTTTTTTGACATTTTTTTATGAAACTTATGCTACTTAATGTATAAATATTTCCTTAGTTTTGGCACAGTAAGAGTTATGGTGACATCCTTTATTATTTATTGATTATATGATAATATGTGTTTATTAAAATCTTGACAGAATAGAGGGTACTTTCAAGAAATTTTCCAAAATTTTCTTACTAGTTTATAGTTTTTCAAGATTAGCTTATTCAAATAACCTCTGTACTTATAAAAATGTAATTTGAGAGTAAAAATTTTAAGTACAGTCTAGCTGTTGTATGCATTTTAAAACGTCATCTTTTGTTTACACCCTTGAACTTCAGCCCAGATAACAGGGCTCACCTGGGTAGATTCATAGAAGGAGGCCACTCTTTTCAGAACATTTTTTCTGTTTTTAAGGACTTGGCTATGTTATTAAGGCTTGATGAAAAAGAACTGCTTAAGCTCCAGGCATTACTAGAGAAATATAAGCAAGAGAACACCAGGACTGCAGTGCAATTCTCTGATGACAGAGACGGCATGCTGCCTGTCAAGACCTTCCTGGAGTACCTGGAGTACGAGAAGGATGCGCTCAGCGTAAAGAAGATAAGCGAAGAGGAGTACGTGGCGTTAGGTGGGTAAACTGCTGACCGCTTTTCACATCCTCTTGCTTCTACAAGCATACAGTGTCTCAGTGATTTCACTGTTTTGTAGTTAAAGTAACCAGAGTTTTAACGTATATATTTTGGTGAACAAAGGATACTCTGGATGTATATGTGCTGTTATGTGTGTTGTATTGGTCAGTGTACTAAAGAGGCAGCGTTAGACATGTAATGATTTGCTCTCTCTGCTTCGTAAAAAAGATCAAACCATTCTTCTTATGCTATTTTGCCCCTGGAATTTTAGATTGCAGTGGAGGAAGATCATCAGTCCGAAGAGTAGTTGGTTTCTGGCGAATGTGTTTTGTTTTTGTCCTCTAGGCAGTTTCTTCTTTTGGAAGTGTTTGCATGGAGAAAGCTCTACCGAGAACATGTGCCACACTTTGGAGGCTGCTGGACTCAGCCCTCAGCTGCTGCTGGTAAGGGCTCCCCCGGCTACGGTTCTTCCTGTGCAGGTGTGGGGAAGCAAGCACGAGCCCCACTGGGATCTCTGCCTTTCGGCTGTCACAGAACATACATGCAGCTGTCATAGGGAAACGAGGAAGGCTGACATTCACCACATTCAGTAAAATTTTATTTATTTTATTTTTGTTCCCTGTAAATGGTAACAAGTACACTCTGTTGTTGCCTAAAATAAATTTGGAATCTGACATGAATGCATTTTCAGTGGACTTGGATCATCAGTAAAAGTTGTCATCATAGAACTATAAAAAAAAGTTAGAGAACAAAATAAGCTTTCTTTAAAGCTAACTAGAATTGTGATCTGCATTTCTGAACTCTAAGCACATGCTAGGATATAGTCCTCATGCTGCGCAAATAGAAAGCAAAAGAAGCATTCCATGGAAAAGCTACAGTGCTAAAGTTTTGCTCTTTCTGAGCAAAGCCAGCTGGGTCGCTCCAGGGGCAATAGCCACCCACCACCTGTGTGCATGCATAGGCGCTCTGTCCTGCTCCTCTCAGCTCAGCTCCGGCCGGGGCCCAGGCAGCCTACAAGCTTGGGGTCGTGGGAGTGCGTTGTTTTCATTGAATAGTTAAGTCCTATAAAACTGGATTCCGTTCCAGCTCTCCATGAAGTAAACACATGTGTCAGGAAGGAAGGCAGTTTTATGTGCATAGGATTGACATGAGTGGTATTAAGCCAAGTAGAGAAAGGCCAACCTTAAAAAGTCATGCACTGCACAATCACTGATGTGCGCTTGTGAGACAGCGAGGTCCAGGTGGTGCAGAACAGACTTGCTTGGCAAGGCTCCTCAAGCAGGAAGTGAGTGGTTGGGAAGGAAGGGGCTCTCTGATGGCTTGATGTCAAGTTGTGGTGAGGATGCAAAACTACCTGTGTGGTAAGTTGCACAGACCCACACACGCGTACACACACACGTATTGTGCGCACATTGCTGGTGAAATCCGAATGAGCACTGTGGGTTTCCAGTGTCGTGTCTTATTTTTGATCCTGAGTGCCATGTTAGTGCGAGGGGCTCATGAGACTCTGCGTTTTATACCCTCAGCGGTGAAAGTGACTCTTGAGGTGAAAAGTTACAAAGAAAGGCAGAGGGAGACGCGAGGGTACTTTGTGCTCAGTCAGTGCTGACTGAGGTGTGTGGTCTGCATTCCTATCTCGTTTCGAAAACACGTAAAAGGTTTTATTGGAGTCCACGGGGAAGTTTGGAGTTCATTCCCACAACTCCTGGCCCCAGTGGGCTTCTTTGGTTCCCTCTGCTTTAACTTTCCAAAATTATTGGAACTAAGCCATTGACTCTGGCAGTCAGCCTTCTGGTTGAGAGCTTTTTTTACGTAAATGCACTGCAGCATCATAAGCAACCCAGGCTTCCCACAGGCTCCAGTATGTCCAGATGTGACACTGAGACATCAAAGGCTTTATTTTCCCAGGGTATCTGTGAGCAGATTTTACGAACCGTAAAACATAAACTTAAGGAAATATGGGGCTGGGGATATAGCTCAGTGGAATAAGCGCCTGCCTAGCAGGCGCAGGGTCCTGAGTTCAATCCCCAGTACCGCCAAAAAAAAAAAAAAAAAAAGTTATAAACTTAAGGAAATACGCCGCTGCACCCTAAAAGTCACTTGTGTTGAGTTGGGTGTTTTGTCTAGATGGGCTTTCTCTAACTTGCTAGCCATTTATGAATGGGAGGTATCTGGATAGTTTTCATACAGGTGTTCCCCTCTGCCAGGTGCAAGGCACCTTTGTCAGGCACACAGGTCCTCCCTGTCACTCCTGTGGCTGTCCAGCAAATAGTGAAGACTCTCAGGTCACCTCCCGTGACACAACACCACCAGCTACCAACCAGAAGGCCGTGCATCTGCGTGCGCAGGGCTAGGTAGGAAAGGGCAAGGCCTCAGATAGGCCAGTTGCGCCTCTGCTCTGAAAGAGATGTCACTTTGATTTCAGTCTCTGCTGCTGAGTGTGTGGCTCTCCAAGGAGAAGGCTGTTTTGGAGAAGCCACAGTCTGTCTGCTGCCTGCACACAATGCTGTCGCTCCTGAGCAGGATGAAAGGTGGGCTGGGGCTCAGGCACGGGAGAGGAGGGGAACAGGTGGAGGCTTTCAGTGCGCAGACTTGCTTCTGTTTCAAAGGCTCCTGGTGCGTTTGAAGCATGCTTTGATTTAGGAAAGTGTAATTACACCTGTGCTGTCGTACATTATTTCATGGATGGTACGCTTTCTTAACTCAGTAAGGGGAGTTGCTCTCTGGGGGAGGGACTGCTCTTGTTTTTCACATCATCAGAATAGTCGCCTGTATTAAAACATTCAAGAGTAGTTTCCGCTAATGATGAAAACAGTCCGAAGAGGGGTTAAGGATTAAGGACTGATTGAGAAACAATATGCCTATGATAAAGAAGTGCAGTAAACATCCCCTGAATACCTAGGTTGTGAGATCTGTTTTACACTTCATTCAGAAATACACAGGTCCATCTTCACAAAATTTAATTTTAAAAACGAAAGGTCAGACAAAAATAACCAGTTGGGTTCACCTTTGCGCCTGTCCCTGCCCCTGCAGTGGCCATCGACGAGACCTGGGACTCGCAGTCTGTGTCCCCGTGGTGGCAGCAGATGCGCCTGGCCTGCATTCAGTCTGAGAACAGCGGGGCCGCGCTGCTGGCTGCACATGTGGGCCACTCAGTCGCCATGCAGGTCTCAAACCACATGACAGAGAAGAAGGTGAGTTGCAAGGCGTACTGTCGTCACACGTGTGGGGCAGCTGCTTTGGTAGCTGTTGTGTGTGCCCCTGGGGCCGGGAGAGGCTGCCACCACGTGGTCCCCATGCTGGGCCCACTGGAGTGCACAGATGGGCGTGTCCTGTTGGTACTGATGGAAAGCCGGGGCTCTCCAAGGGCCAAGCAGAGATTGCTGCTACAGGGCTCCTCCTGAGCGTCCATCCCCAGACTGCCCTCAGGCCTTACCATCCCAGTGTCACCTGGCAGACAGCGTCCTGGGGTCCCACAGCCTCATAGCAGCACAGGTCCCCTCTGGACACACCTCCGCCTGCAGCAATGGCGCCTTCTCGTAGTCCTTGCAGATAGCAGGGGCTGAGGCCGAGGCCCTCACAGACTCGTGGGAGGCGCTGTCCCTGGACACGGAGCACTGGAGGCTCCTGCTGAAGCAGCTGGAGGACTGCCTGCTCCTGCAGAGCCTGCTGCACAGTGGGCCCCGGCGGCCCCGGGGCTCCGCACTCCAGGCCGAGCCGCTGCCCCGGCTGTCTGTGAAGAAGCTGCTGGAGGCAGGAAAAGGTGAGTGGCAGCACGGGGACCTGCATCCCAGTGGTGCCATGCTGGGTTAGCCCTGGGGCCCGTGTGCCTTGGCCCTCGCCCCTGAGGCGTCCGGGTCTCCCATCCTCTCACAAGCTCCTGTGGCCAGTCCCCAGCTCTCCCCATCACCCCAGAACGCCACTCCCCAGTTTTTTCTTCCTTTTTCGATTTTTTGGGTTTTTTGTAAAATATGTTTTAATTGACACGTAACAGTTGTGCGTGTTTATGGGACACATGTGACACTGTAGTGCATGTGTGCGGTGCGTGATAAGACCCCAGCCACACCTGCCTTCTTCCTGCTTGGAGAACTGGCCCCCGCTCCTGGCCACCAGACACTGATAACTGCTGCCGACCTTGGCACAGCTGTGCTGTGCAAACAGCAAATATTACCCTCCTGCCCACTGCGCCTGCCCACCGGACAGCACCTCCACCCTCCTGGCCCAGCCTCTGCCTCTGAGGCGAGCCCTGGAGACCCCACACGCCCAAGGATACTGTGTCCTGTGCAGTCACCGCAGGCCACCGGCACACATCCAGAAGAACACAAGCACCTCATGCTGAGTTGTCTTTGGGACTCACTCTTCTCGTCAGAGGCTCTGCTAGGCAGTTCATATCACAGAACTGCATTTTAGGGTTAGCCAAGTATTTAGAGATTTTTGATTAATTAACTCATTTTCTCATTCTTTGTAAGACTTGTGGCTGTTTTTTATTTCTAAGTGTACTACCTTTCATGTTGCCTATGTCCATACTTTGTTTCTTTTGGTTCTGGAACTCCGAACCCAGTTTACAGAGTGGCCTCCCTCTTTTTACTTCGAGACAAGGTCTCTGAACTGCTCAAGTGCCGGGGCCCCTGGAGTGCTGGGAGGCAAAGGTGCGAGTCCTGCGTGCTCCTCAGCTGGCACATAGTTTCTGTCCGCCCTGTAACTGAGAGGTGGCACAGTGCCAGTGTTGGTTACTGTGGCTGACATCGCTGTAGCCACTGTGCAGGCACACGGGATGTCTGCTGTAGGGAGGTGAGACCATCCTGAGAACCCTAGCTAGGTGTTGGGCTAACGGATTGGCTTTTGCTTACAACACAGACGAGAAGCACAGTTGCTTGTTCCCTCACCTGTGTCTGGTGTGGCGCTCAGGAAGCGAGCGGTGCAAACAGCATCTGTGTGCACTGTGCTTCCCTGGTGCTTCCATGAACAGAGCCACACTGAGGAGCGGTGCCTCCCCCGAGCTCCCATGGCGTGATGGGTGGGAACAGTGCTGTGAATCTCATGGACTTTTGGGTTCCTTCAGGCTCGAGCCAGAGTGGGGCACTGTGTTTCTGCCGAGGGAGCTGCATATTGCCACTACTGGCTTTGTGCTGTGAGCTCTGTCTCTCTCGTCTCCACCCCAGGTGGCATTGCAGACAGCGTGGCCAAGTGGGTGTTTAAGCAGGACTTGAGCCCTGCAGTGTTGAAACTGGCTAATCAAGACAAAGACAGGGACAATCCGGATGAACCTGAGGAAGGTGCCCACAGAGCTCTCCTGCAGGCGGCAGAGACAGAGGCAGACGTAGGAGTCATCCCAGGTGACGGAGAAGGCATCCGGGGGGTGGGGGGGAGGCAGCAAGCAGCTATCCTTCCTGAGGAGACTGACTCCCCACTCTCCTTGCAGACCTGCTGCGCTTGGCCTGTGAGCAGTTTCCGTGCAGCCTGGAGCTGGACGTGCTACACGCGCACTGCTGCTGGGAGTATGTGGTCCAGTGGAACAAAGACCCCGAGGTGAGGGTGCTCGCCCAGGACAGTCAAGTGTCTGTGCTGACGGCTGGCCCTTCCTGTGCTCACATCTCTGTGCACTGTATGCCAGGCCTGCCCACAGGGGCCTGTGCAGCAGGCTTGCCACTGTCGTGCCTGCAGAAGGGTAGCAATTCCCCTGCCGAGCACGGAGGCTCAGTGTTGGGGAAGCACAGCCTCCTCTTCAGTTATAGCAGGCGTGTGCTCTGCACCCTGCTGGGCTGTGACACACATGTTTCCTGTCCTCTCCCAAATTTCCGCATGAAGCAGCACCTCCCCGATGGCACGTCCCCAGTGTTCCAGTCGTTTTGACGGCAGCCAGCGAAGGTGGCTGTGGGCCAGGCGCCCTCTGTCCCCGAGCTGCTTCCCTCACCTTGGCACTGTGTCCGTGGCTGACTCCCATCTGGGCTCCACCTGCTGCCCTCTCAGCTCTGCCCAGCTCTGCTTCCCAGTGTCTGTCCCCTTGGACGCGCATGGGCGGAGACAGTAGGGAGAAGGCATCGGGTTTGCGCTTGGTCCCCCATGAATTACTGGCCAGCACCTAGTCACTGAATCTGGACTTTGCTAGCCCACTTCGTGTGTTAAATGGGGATGCCAGTCCTTCAGGGGTGATGCCGGGATGGAACAAGGTTTGAATACCTCTCCTAGGGAGTCCTCTACCAGTTGGCCCTCTGGGACCTCCCTGGTTAGAGCACTGGTAAATTAGTGTTCTGTTGCAGTAGTGCGGCTAAAACCTGGCGCCCTGGTGCTCTGCCACCGAGCCGCACCCCAGCCTGTAATTATTCCTATCCAATCAAAATTGTCTCCTCATTGCTGCTGTAGCAGGTTGCACCTTTGTAGGGAAATCTCCAAGATGTGCTAACCCACCCTAATACACTAGCAGTGGTGATACCTCCAGTTGGCATCAAGGCAGTGTGTGTACAAGGCAGCCGTTTACTCAGTGTAAGGACTGACTTCAGTCAGGGACGGGCCTTAACCACTACCCTCTACCCAGCAGCAGTGTGAGCACAGGGTCCTGTGGCTCAGGTGGGACTGTCACCCGAGCGGCCGTCCTGTGGGCCTTAACCACCGCCCTCTACCCAGCAGCAGTGTGAGCACGGGATCCTGTGGCTGTGGTGGGACTGTCACCCGAGCGGCTGTTCCATGGGCTCTACTCAGATGGCGCAGGAAGATACCAGGCTGGAATGAGGATGTGGTGGTTTCTGAAATCAGAACGGGGTGCAGGAAAGTGCGAGAAGAAACGCTGTAGTGTTTCCAAGGCACAGGCTGAGGGCGAGGGACACCCTGCCCCAGGGGCTCCTCTTAGCTGGTTGTGGCCCTAGTACGCAGTTGCTACAGCTTTAGGGACATGTGAGCCCTGGGCCTGGTTTTCACTAAAGTGAAGGCTGCACACGCAGCCATCTCAGAACCACAGTGGTTTATAGAGGGACAAAGGGGCACACCATGCCCGATGTTCGCAGGAGTGCCGTCGCTGTTGGCTGGCCAGGGTCACCTGCGTTTCCATAGGTGCAGGCACTTTGTCCTGTTACATGGTCCTCTCCTTGCCCCACGGACCTCGGCCCCAAGCCCCGCACCACAGCACTTCCTGAGCGGAGAAGTAAACGGCTGCTCGCACGTGTCTGATGCGAGTCCCTCTGTCTTGTCTGCTGAAGGAGGCGCGTTTCTTTGCGAGGTCCGTGGGACACTTGAAGCACATTGTCAACGCACACGTCCAGCATGGTGAGTGAGCCCCACTGATGGGTCCTGAAGAGGCCCCTGCCCAGGAGCTTCAGCACTGGGGTGCACATTTGCCTGTCCTGTCACCCAGCATGTGACAGGTGCTGAGCACTGGCTCTTCCCACTGTGGGAAAACACCAGCAGAGATTGTTACCTTCTGCCACCCAAGCTGCAGGCTCTCGTTGATGATGCGCAGTTGCAACTGCATAGACATTTTCGCTTTCGTCTCACTTCTCAGTAATACGTAATTATAAAGCCCAGGTTTGGAGGTTTTTAAAAATACTTTAATGTTTTAATTTTTAATACCTTATTGTTTGGCACTGTAGCTGAAAACAGCAATCAACAGTGGGGCCATTCCTAGAGTTTGGATGCACTTAGGCTGTTCTCAGAGGTCGTGCATATCTTTGAACTCAGTCCCCTATGGTACAAGCTGTCATTCTTCTCACACATACTGGCCGTGGTGGCATACTCTTCCACAGCTCAGTCTAACTTTAACTAAAGACTACATTCGCTTTGCAAATATGACTTGAGATGTGAGACAGGAAGCTAGGCCGGTAGCCCGTGGGTTGAGTAGCTGAGGAGGCAGCCGCGCGCTGCATGTGGCCGGAGCGAGGCTCTGCACACCGCACACTGCCACCCGTGCACTCGCCCTGCAGGCATCGCGCTCATGCTGTGGAACACGTTCCTGGTGAAGAGGGTTTCTGCTGCCGCGTACCTGATGGATAAGGTAAGGGACACGCGGGCTTCTTAGGTAGCTCCCTCAGCGGGGACCGGGACTGGGAAGACTGTCCATTCGCGGTCTCATTAGACGTGTTTGACTCAACACCGCACTGTCACCCCTCCCCAGTTCCGTGTCACTCCCAGGACTGGTGTGGAGATGATAGGAAGCTGCCCTAAATCCTGAAGGGAGGGACACACTGCAGCAGCCTCTTGCCCAGATGGTTAGGCCGGCTGGCTGATCCCAGCAAGGATCTCATTTGATTTTCACCTGAAAGGCGTGAGTCCATGTCTGCTCACCAGGCCATGTACACAGGGCTGACGGCACCGCCTCTTCTGGTCCTCACGCGGCACCGCACTGCACTGCTGCACCAAGGGAGAGCCCGTTCTCCAGTCTGTGGTCTGATCCGAGTGCACGGTCTCCATGTGGGGTTTACCCCTGGTCGGCGGAGTTGTTTCTCCTGTACCAGGCCCTCTGGCTCAGTTGTTCTCCCTAAGTCTCTGAGCGTCGAGACCGCACTGGGGACTGAACCCCTTTTTCCTCGTTCCTCTCGGTCCCGTAAGTGCCATCATGACCCTGCCCATCGGCACCCCCCCCGGTGTAGTACGCAGGGCATGAGCCAGGTGTTGCCTTCTGAGAGGAGAAGCCACCACACACTGGGGGGCGCTGCCACCTGCAGTCACAAGCCTCTGAGCCTGCTTCAGGGCCAGCCAGGCAGGCGGTGACCCGGTACCGCTGTTGAGAGGCTCCCCGCCACGCATAGTGGCAGCATGTGACTACAGCGGGGCACCAGCCTGCAGGAGGAGTGCCATGGCCGCCTGGGAGGCTGCTCGGGGTCGCCAGTCGGTTTCCCGCTGAAACCTGACAGCTGCCTCCATGCACTGCCCCCGTTGCCACACCAGTTCTTTTTTTTTTTTTTTTTTTTTTTTTGCCACACCAGTTCTTACAAGGTGGCAGCTTGGGGCCTTTGTGGTGTGGTCCTCCCGTTGTGTGTGGCTGCTGGCCACCCTCCATGTGCTAGTAGGAAGTAACAGCTGTACTGCAATTCGTGGTTCTATAGGACAGCCCTGTCCCAGCACATGTGATTGCCTGCCTGTGACTTGGGGCTCTGTGATTACCCGTTCCAAGGTACCGTGTGTACCTTCACAGATGAAGCCTCAGCACGGCCCTCAGAGGCTCTTGGTCTGAAAGGTCAGTAGACAGTACAGTTTCGGGAGCTGAGGAAAAGCAGCAGCAAGAACAGAGAGGTCTATTTCTGTCTTGCATTCTGGAGGATAGGAGCATGCGACCCAGCAGCGAATTGATGTGAAGAAGCGATTCCAGCAAGAAGCCTGCCCGTGAGAGGCAGAGGGTGGAGCCAGAGTGCTGCAGGTGGCAGTCCATGCCGGGTGTGGCGGGCCAAAAGAAAGGGAACTGGGCTCAGAGAACTCGCCCGGCCGGCCCTCAGGCCCCACTGCTGTGCATGCTGCATAGCTCCCACAGCGAGGGCTTGGGGGACGAGCAAGTAGAAGACGCCAAGGACACAGGGTGCTGGGCAGGGAACTGTGTGCTCAGGAGTGGCCTGGTGGGGAGCATTTTAGAGCAGCTGTTTGCCCATCTGGCAGTCGTCGGGATGAGTTGGAGTCAGCATGCACAGAGGTCCCTGCCCCACAGCGATCTGCAGGTGGACCTCTGCCTCTACCCTCCTGCAGACATGGAGCTCAGCACACTGCAGCGCATCAAGGAGCTCAGGCTGCTGCCACTACCGCTGCCCCCCCACCCTTGTGTCCTCTCCTCCTGTCATTCACAGCACCATTCATCTCCCTCAGCGAGCGAGGCCCCGCACTGCTGTGACTGGCTGTCTTCAATTTGCCTCAGGGTTGTTAAGGTGACATAGTTTGACTATGCAAAGTGAAAGCCAGATTGTTGAGTTGTTCATCATAGTTCAGAGTAGTTTTTTTGTTTTGGGGTTTTTGTTTGTTTTTGAGACAGGATCTTGCTACGCAGTTCAAGCCAGCCTTGAGCTCGCTTTGTAGCCCAGGCTGGTCTCTTGCAAAGCTCCTCCTGCTTCAGCCTCCTGAGTGCTGGGATTACAGGCGTGCACCACCATTCCCAGCTTAAAATAATGGTTTATTTTTTATTGTTTCTGAGTTCATTTTTAAGTTCCACCAAAAACCTAGTTGTGTCACTATCTGTAGAAGCAAGGTGATAAAGGAAAGGTTACTACATTATGTAAAGCTGGTTCCCTTTTCTTTCCTGTGTCATAGGAGTGCCTCTTTAGATCAGAGTACTGACTGTAGCATCTTGTTTGCTTTCGTCCTAGGTTGGCAAATCACCAAAGGATAGGTTGTGCCGGAGGGTGAGTCTCTTCACTGAAACACAGCTGCTAAGCCTACACTTTTCTGTGATGCCTTGTTTACTAACTATAAGGATGAACTTTGCCTTTTACCATTTTGATGATGTCAGAAGATAAGAAAAACGGAGAGAGAATGCTGCTGGCAGGAAGCCGAGCATGAGTAACCGAGCAGAGTGCAGACAGCGCTTAGCCCGCTTGCAGAGACATGCCCTTCACCTTGGGGCAGGGCAAGAAGGCAGCGTGCTCCTGTTTCTGTGTAATGTTTTCGCGGTGTTAGATGCGGAGAGAGAAGCATCAGAGGGAGGCAGGATCCTAGGAGCAGTAACTCTTACCTCCTCTGTGCAGTAACCATTGTACAAACGCAGTGCTGGCTTCAAATAGGGCTTGCTTTTTCTCAGAACTCTGAAATGATCTGCCACAAATATCTTGAGAAATGGTGAGATACACAAATCCAGCTGACATAGGCCCTTGGACTTAAAAAAAAAAAAATCAGCCCTGAAAGTAACGATTGTTGAAGAATCAATTGTGTCATGTTTGGGGAGCACGTGGTGCCCAGACTGCGTGTGTGCACACACCTTCCCCTCAGGGTTCTGCTCCATGGAGATGGGAGGAGTATTGCTGACTGGCTTCAAAAGATCACCCAGGAGGGCAGTGGCCCCTGGGCCAGCAGGGGATCAGCAGGGCTGTCTGCTGCCCCCAGTGTTAATCCAGTCTTTAGTTCTCAGGCTGGAAATTCTTGCTTTGTGTAAGGGTTCAGCTCAGTCCCTGGAAACCAAACCAGGTTGTTTTTTTGAACTTTCAGGTCAAATGGTCATGTGTATCTGCCCGCATTCTGTGGTCCCTTGGCTAGCAAAAGCTTACAGCTAGGTGACGGTCTCTCTGCAGTGTACGAAGCATATGAATTACTGCTTGCTTTCTTTGTGGGCATGGGTGGTGCTGGGGACCGGTCCCGGGGACGTGTGCATGCAGACCACATCACTACACTGAGCTACGGTGCAAGCACACAACATTCCTTATATTTTCTTGGGTTTTCTCCCCCCTTGGGTTTTTGAAACAGGGTCTTTGCAGTTCAGGCTGGCTTTGAACTCCAGGCTAGCTTCAAGCTCATGGTGATTCTCCTGCCTCAGCCTCCCAGACTGCTGGGATTACAGGCATGTGCCACCACACCCAGTTTAGAACATTTCTTTTTAAAGTAGACAGTAGTACCACGTTTTAAAATCCTAATTTTCAACTCTATGCTAAAGGAAGGAATTCAAATGTGCAGGTACCTTGTCTCGAGACACCTGCCCATCCGTGAGCAGGAAGTCGGCTGGATGCCATGCTGCGTTCAGGTGTCCCCTGGCAGTGCTCTGGGGCTGATGTGCCCTCTTCCCAAACAGGATGTGGGCATGAGCGACACAGCAATGACACCCTTCCTGGGCTGCTGCTTGGACCTCCTGCAGACCTTGATGGAGGTGACTTTTCAGCGGGAGATGCTCAGGAGCTCTCGGGGCGTGAGAGCACTGTTGCGAGGAGATCCCCTATCGCCCACTCTCTTCCAGATGTCCACCCAGGCCTGGCCTGAGCAGTCAGCTGGGAGTCATCCCAGATGGGAGGGGGGAGGTGTGCGGCGCGGGGCTGTCCCGGGCCCTGCCAGCCCTGACACGGCCCTCTGTGGGAACTGCAGGCTGATGTGGGCAGAGACGAGATGCCGGCGCCCGTGCTGGACACTGAGGACGCATGGCTGGCGGCGGAGGGGCCCACGTGCATCGTGGAGCTGGCGCTGGAGCAGAAGCCTGTGCACTACCCGCTGGTGCAGCACCACTCAGTGCTGTGCGCCGTGCTGGCCGCTGTGGCACGCTTCACGCTGAAGGCTGTGAAGCCGCTCGCCCTCTTTGACAGCAAGGTGGGCTCCCCCCTCTGCTCCTCAGGGCGCCTGATGTGACAGTGTCCCCAGGAACACGGCCTGCATGCTGCCCGCCCCTCTCCTGGGCAGAGCAGGGCAGTACCTGCCTGGGGAAGTCAGCAGAGGTCCGCCGCAGGTGACCCAGTCATGGCTGAGTAGTGTGAGGGACAGCAGCCCACCGCGGTGGTTGCCCACCCATGGCCTCACTTGCAGGGGACACTGTGCATGGGCGTCCTCGGCCTCGTCCTCGTCCACACACCCCCTCCCCAGCTTGAGTGAGACCAGAAGCACCTGCCCCATTCTCGAACTGTCTGAAGTCTCATCTTCAATGGTGACAGCTCCCAGGCCTGCAGGCTGCTGGGCCATAGTCCTCAGCCACACGGCCACTGATTGGGTGGGATGCCAGGGCGCAGCTGCATCCCTGAGCCCAAATTGCAGGCCTCGTACATACCTGAGCCTCAGAAGTGACATCTTTCACCACTGCCTGGGTCACCACCCCTGTCAAGGGAAAGGACCTCTGGGCCCAGCCTGAAAGGCTGCCTGCCTGAGACTGGGTGATTCACCTGAGATAAGTAGATACGTTTCTAAAATCTCAGGGAGATTAAAATCAGCTGTGACCCCCTCAGGAATGAACGCTGTCTTTCAACTTTCTTTTTCTCCCTGAACCTACATTCATCACTTCTCTTTTTCCCTTTTCTTTAGGGAAAAAATGCGTTTTTCAAAGACCTAACTACAATCCAGTTACTACCTAGTGGGGAGATGGACCCAAATTTCATTTCCATCCGACAGCAGGTAAATTCTGGCTCCTGGCTTTCATCACTGCCCCCTGGAGGGCGGGGTCCTGGACACGGCTGTGGAGCTCTTGGGAGCCAGCAGCTCAGAAGCTAGGGTGGTGGTGTCTTGCTAGTGAGGACACTGAGCAACTCTGGCTGACAGGCCAGCATGCCCTTGGCTTCGGTATTTCCAGGGAAGCACTAACGAGGCCTCGTGGTGTCTTGTTTTCAAGTTCTTGCTGAAACTTGTTAGCGCCGCCGTCCAAGCCCAGCACTCAGTCCCGCAGGACAGAGCGCCCTTGGCCCAGGCAGAGGCAGCCACCACACCTTTTGAGGACCAGGACTGGCCAGCTCTGGCCATGGACTTAGCTCAGCACCTGCAGGTCAGCGAGGACGTGATCAGAAGGCACTATGTGGGTGAACTCTACAGCCATGGCGCCGATCACTTGGGGGAAGAGGTAAGGCTGACCCTGCGAGCACTCCGTGGACTCCGGCACCCTAGGAGTTAGGGAGCCAGTCGAATGTCCCCACAGAAATATAGCAGCTGAGTGGAGCCCCGGCTTGGCCGCTCAGCCTGCCCCAGGGTGGAGCTGGCGCAGCCACGTGAAGCTGCCAGTTCTGTGTCATGCTCGAGTGGACAGGAGCCAGGGTGGGGGTGGGGAAGCGAGGACTGAGCTGAGTCCGCAAGGCTGTGGAGCAGCCCGCCATAGGAACTAGAACCATGCTTGGCGCACGTAGGCCTGGGGTGGGGGCAGCTCAGCTAGGTCAGGGCCCAGGGCAGAGTGAGGCGAGGGGCTGTGGGCAGCAAGCTGAGGCCACCTCCCATGGTTACTCGGGGTTCAGCAGCTGTCCCACTGACGGTCTCCAGCCCCCATCCCTCTCACACATGGCTGGGCAGGAAGGAGATGAAAAAACCGGGCCCGGAGCCCTTCACACCCACAGTGCACTGTGGCCTGGATCTTCACCCTCCCGCCGCGAGTACGCCCCAGCCTCACTGCATTCTTGCTGTCCCCCAGGCCACCCTGCAGGTGCAGGACAAGGAGGTGCTGGCCTCACAGCTGCTGATGCTGAGCGGGCAGAGGCTGGCACACGCGCTGCTGCACACACAGAGCCGGGAGGGCATGGAGCTGCTGGCACGGCTGCCACCCACACTGTGCACGTGGCTCAAGGCCATGGTGAGGTCAGGGGCGTGGGCTGGAGGTCAGGCACACAGTGGGGAGCCCTCCACGCTGGCCCTGACCTCACCCCGGGCTGTCTGCTTGCAGAACCCCCAGGACCTGCAGAAGCCTGATGTGCCAATCGCCAAGACGGCCAAGCTGGTGCACCGAGTCATCGAGCTCCTGCCTGAGAGTCATGGGCAGTACAGCCTGGCCCTGCACCTGCTTGAAGCCATGGCTGCCGTGGCGACAGCCCCTTCGTGATAGTGTACCCCAGTGGCAGAACTGGCAGTGGCGTGGAGCTTACGTGGTCATGATAGAGTAGCAGCCGGAGCTCTGTGGAGTATGTCTTTTTGTAAGATAAATAAAAATATATATTACTTTTAAAAAGTGCAATCCCGGCCAAGCTCCACCCCTTTGGTTGACAATGAAGATGAACGGTGAACAATGTTATATACCATAATGACACAGATCATTAAGTGTTTATTTTTATTCAAACTGTAAGTAGTATTAAACTTTGCTATTTAAAACTGGCTATAATTCACCAATTACGTTTACTGTAAGATTCTCTATTTTATATCCAAACTCCTACTGCTGTAATTAAATTTAAATGCATTTGTGTACAGCCCCATGAGGTAGTTACAGAAAGCCCCTAATGTCCCTTCAGAAATATTAAGACGATGTTTCCTGCTGTGCCCGTCAAGCAAGTCTGAGCGCCAGGGTGCCCACCCCAGAGGTGATGAGCTGTTGGAGGGTGAAAAGGTTTGAGACCCGCAGGGACTCAAGCTGGGAGCTCTGATCTGTAGTACTTGCCAAAAGCGAGGTCTGAGATGCAATCAACCAGCACAGTTATAGTGTACATCTGTTTTCGCCAAGTTCCAAAGTTGTATCCACATCAGGTAATTGTAAAAATGTATTATCTTGTAAGACTATTATGTAAAAAAAAAAAAAAAAAAAAGACAAAAACGCTGAGTTTTAAGTCCAACTTTATTTTTCCTATGAGCGCATGTCTACTTCTGCTTCTGGAATTTGCTGTGTTGACCTGTCCTTGGAAAGGACAGAAGGGAGGGCTTAATGATGCTGGATCTTTGCAAACCTGGCTTGCAGCTGTGTTGAGAGGAGAAACAACTCATTGTGTACCCACAGCGCCTGACCCTCCATGTGCCCAGTTAGTGCTTTCTGCTGCAAACCAGTGCCTTCCCAGCCCGCTCCAAGTGCTCTGAGCGCTAAGGTCCAATCTTTCTCTGGAATGGAGCCCTCCTGTGCATTACGGACGGGGTCTGGAGTTTGAGCATCCAGGGTGCATTCTATTTCATGAAGATGACATCAGTAAGAACATAGCTGGCGAAAGGTACTGTTGAACTGTCAGGTTCCCGCTCAACAGAAAAGTGCTTGTGGTGTGGCACTTGGGCCTGGAGTTGGCTGGGAGGCCGTGGGGGCCCAGTCAGTGCCCCCAGCAGCCTCCTGAGCATGCCAGCATCCTGCGCAGAGGCACCATGACAGGTGTTCTAGGAATCTGGCTCTGCCTGTGGTTTTCAGATACTCGTAAAGTAGGGTGAATTTAGGAGGGTGGACAGAGAACTTGGAATTATAGGCATTTAGAGGGACTAAACCCTGCTTTACCTCCATGATCACATGGGGGCTACTTATTAAGCATTTTAGATAATGGAACTAGTTAAACACACTGAGGTACGTCACATGATCATGCACTGAGAATACGGAGCTCCAACAGCTCACAGCGTGTAACCCAAATCATGACGTCTCTAGTTCGCTGTTTTCCTAAACTCAACGTTCATAGTCTTAAAGTTCAAGAGTCTTATAGTGAAGCAGTTAAATATTTTGCTATTTCATGAAGGCCTTTTAAATGTGTAACGAGAAAAATCTGTATCTTGTCTACATTCAGGAACAAGCAGCACAGATCGACCTAATCAGGCGCTGGCTCCAGCAGGTTTCCTGGGGTCCCCGCCAGCCCCAAGGGAAGGCGGACACACTCCCACTGCGGCCCACACTAGAGGGAACAAGCGGTGGTCACAGAACCAACAGCCCCGTGTCCCCCAGGTACAAGAGGGGCGCAGAGACACAGGTGACATGGGAGGGAGGTAGCACGCTTCCAAACACTAGGCTTAGTAATAAAAACTCCTGAGATCAAAGTAAACACCATTCAGTTTAAATTGCTCTTTTAAAAAACAGTACTAACTGCAGTTTAAGGCACTGGGAACTAAGCTGCAGACACGCTGAGCTTCTGGTAGCTGTACCCACCTGCAAACTGCCCCCACTTGGCGGAGAGGGGTGCTCAGCCTGCGGCAGCGGCAACACCATGGCCCTGCCTTTCAGGAACACTCTGTACCCTCAGACCCGAAGCAGTCCCAGGGCCCCTGTGCCCTGCAGGCAGTGGGGCTGTACACACTGCTGTGCTATCCTGTGCATTACTGTCTGAGCTGCTGTGGGTTAGTGAAATAAGCACACAGCTTCCATGAGGTGAGGTGTTTCCTCAGCACCTGCTATGTGTTGATGTTTCTTCCTGCCTCCCTCAGTAAGGTGCCCAGCCACACACGACCCAATCTGACCCGGCCCAGAGCCCAGAGCCCGGACCCTGACCCCCATCCCCGCCCTCAGCTCCACACCAGCAGACAGTCACTTCCTAGAAGTCTTTATTCTCTGGATTCTTCTATAAAACAGACTCTGCTCAGTGCCCCTGGAAACACATCAGTGCCTTTGTTCTGAACCCACTGTGGGTATGCATAGATGGACCCCTATACCTAAATACCGCACATGTATTGCATGTGTATATACACATTAAATACAGAAAATGCTTCTATAATTCTGGTGTGTTTTGGTTTCTCCAGAGATAAGGTCTCATTATGTAGCCAAGGCTGGTGTTGAACTCGCCACCCTCCTGTCTCAGCCTCCTAAAGGCTGCGGTTACAGATGTGTACCTCCTCGTTTGGCTATGTAATTCTGATTCTGACCCTCATCCTTCACCTTTCCTCTTCCACTCCTTACCTAAAACTTCGCTTTCTCTGTAACACTGAATAATCATCCAAACCTCTCGGGAGTGTCGGGAGGTGGCTGCCCAGATGCAGGAAGCAGGGGACACTAGTGGGCTACTCCCCACCAACGACCTCTGCACAGCGGGGACAAAGCGTGTCTGCAGACTCCGAAGTGTACTTCCAGCAGCGAGGGCACTTCTCCTTGGTGGCTGGCGTGACAAGCACTTTATAGGCGGATTCCTCGCGAATATCACCACCTGAGAGTGGACAGGACCATCTGTGACTGGGTCCCTCGTGTGCTGCCCCGATAGGGTACCCAGGACGGGGACGTGGGGCTACACCAAGAAGACTGGGAGCAGCTGCTCTGCATCCAGCTCCACCCAGGACGGCCGTGCTCAGTGACACTGTCCCTAGATGCATGCTCAACCGCACAGGTTAGGTAGGTGGTAGCCAGCAACAACTGCGGTCTCAAGTGGACAAAGGAAACCGCTTCCCACAACACTCAGACCTCAGGCTGATTAGCAGTGCAGCCGAGAGGACGGTGGGCTGCAGCCACCACACAGTGGCCTCGGAAGGGACTGAGCCAGAGCCCATCCTACGAAGACTACTGCCACCACCTCCAAGCCTGGCTGGCACCTGGGCCCAGCCATGGTCTCAGCTCTCTAGAGAAACACAGCCTCACCCTTCCTGGGAAATGCTGCATTCTCCATCTGGCGACCCTGCTCTGTGCCTCTAGCAGCTCAGGGATGAGGGTGCGCTCAGCAAGACCCTGTGTGGCCCAAGGGCACTAAGCAGGAGGGGCTCGGGAGGCCTGGCAGCAGCCCCTACAGATGCAGGTGTGGGCGGGATGGGACCTCCAAGGTGCAGAAGCAGCCTCTCCTCTCCTTCCCCTGCTGGGGGCGGGGGACACACGACTACACACGGTGACGACACAGTGGAGCAGGCCCAGGACACCCAGCAGCTGTTTCTGCTGCTTCCATGGGAAGCTGTACCCAAGTGGCCTCCATCTGCCCACTGACCCAGCCCTCTGAGGCTGGAGAGGACCTTGAAGGGTTTGCTGCCGTGCCCTGCCTCACCTTCCAAGTTGATGAGGAAGGTCCCCCCGAGCTCAGTCACGTCTGCGGGCCTCTGCCGGGGCTCCTGGGCCAGCAGCGTGCACTGTGAGGCCATCATGAGCTCACTCAGCTGTGAGGAGCTGGATGTCTCCTCGGCCTGCAGCATCTGGAAGGAGCAAAGAATGGGGCACTGTCAGGACGTGACGTTGAGACCAGCACAGCTGGGCAGTGAGCACTTGCCTCGCAGGGAGGCCCAGCTGCAGCCCAGCGCTGCCAGAACATGGCACGTTCTCCGTGGCCTGCCGCAGGGGCTGCAAGCCTGGCTGTGGCACAGAGCGCTCTGGCTTCTCCCATTCACCTCCTGAGCGAACGCCATCTGCATAGCCCAGCCGTGTGATATCTCCATCAGCATAACTCCCAAGCACGCCACAAGTGGCCTCACCAGTGAGCTTCACAGGGCAGGGAGGTGCGGTGCAGGCCACTGCAGCTGCGAACCTTAGGCCACTTGAGACCCACATAGCAGCTAGAGAACACAGAAAAGCAGGAGGGCAGGCCATTGGGGCCAGATTCCCAACCACCCAGAAGGGATGCCGGCCCGGAGACCATATTCAGTGTCCTTCCCTGCACCTTGGGGGTGGCAGGAGGGCAGAGCATGGGGGTGGGGGCCCATGGTCTGAGCATCATACGCTGCCAAGGCCGTCTGAAAGACACTTCCGGTGTGCAGCTGCTCCATCTTCTAAGCGAGTCCTTGAGCAAATACAGAGAACCACACCTGCTGTGCTGCGCTGCTGCTGTCCTCCCATCCTAACCACTCTCACTCTGGGACCAACAGTCACACTGCGCTCATCAAAACAAGGCGGTTACTGTGTTAGAAAACTGACAGCTGGGTATGGTGGTGCACATCTGCCACCTCAGCACTCAGAAGGCTGAAGCTGGAGGATCACCTCAAGTTCAAGGCCAGACTACAAGACATATCAAGTTCAAGACCACGTTCAAAACCAGCCTGAACTATATATCAAGACCCTGTCTCAAAATACAGCAACAAAAAATTATTAATACTGTAACTTCTGCAATTTCTATAATAGTACCTTATTTCATTCATGACATAGGTAAATTTCATGCTCAATTTTGTTAGTTATCCAGTTTATTGCTCTATTATGTGTGTATTAAATTCCTCTGATTTCTGCTTTAAAAAAACAAAACTGATACCAATAAAGCTTTTAGAAAGTATACCTAGGCCAATTCTCTTCTCTGGAGAAAAATCTCAAGTCAGGGTGCTCACTGCTAATCTGGCCGAACCAGCCCAAGGCCCCAGAGAGGATTCTGTTTGCCTTTGAACTACAAATCAGATGACTATTTTTTTTTTTTTTGCGGTACTGGGGATCTAACTCAGGACCCTGCGCTTGCTAGGCAAGCGCTTATTCCACTGAGCTATATCCCCAGCCCGAAATCAGATGACTATTGTGAGATGTGTGTCCTCGCCTGCCAAAACCGATCATTTTTCTCCAGACTGCAGGGAGAAATGGCACCCTTTCTGGATCTGTTTGGGGCAAGTCTCACAGTCATTACGTGTTCTCCCGCTGCTGTGTGGCTAACTGTTACCTAAGCAGCCCCAGGCTTCTGGCTGCAGCAGAACTGCACTATGCCCTCCCTACCCCTGTAGAATGGATGCGTGTAACCTGTCTTCTCACAAGATGAAAAGGGATATAGAGATGCAGGGAACAGAATCAGAGATACATCAGGATTAGACTGAAATCCTAATTTCTAAATTAACAAGAAAGTTTACTATCTGGGGGTAGAGGTGCACGCCTATAATCCCAGAACTCCGGGAGGATCGAAAGTTCCAGTCCAGCCTGGGAAGCTTCACAACTTACCGAGACCCTGTCTCACAACTGAAAAGGGGCAGGGATGTAGCTCAGTATGAACGCCCTGGGGTTTAATACCCAGGAACTGAAAAAAGAAACTTTAGGCATTTTTATATAAAAAAATGCCTACACTCCAGGTGGAGCTGTAGAATCCTTCTAGCACATCAAAGCACAAACCTGCAAACTGCTACGTACCTCTATGATCTCAAAGAGCAGGCCAGGCTCGATCACAATGGTGACCTCGTACTCAGCTGCGTTTCTGCCTGGAATGCTTCCGAGAAATGAATCCCGCATCGCGCAAGCGCTCTCCACTGCCTCCTCCAGCCCGGGCTTTTTCCAGATAGAGCTGGTACTGATCCAGCCAGTGCGGAAGATACTCTTGGGCTCTGGAAAGTACAAGATGAACAGGCTCGCATATACCCTCGTTTCTGAAGCCCATGCCATTATGTGCTCTGTGACAATCGTGTGGAAACATCACAAAGCACCCACTCACAAGCATGTCCACAACACACAACACACACACACACAGAGGCAGACATCATCAGAGTCTCACAGGACAGAGGGAAGCGCAGAAGACGATGTCAGATAATCTGACTCACAGCGGTTGTCTAGGCGTAAGGTTATGAGTAACTCCTGACTCCTCCTCTTTCCTAACTAGTTCCCAATCTTCCATCGAGTAACATACCGGAGGGACAAGAACTGGTAAAAGCACTCACCCAAGGGCACTACATTTCAATGAACCCTAAAACATATTTTGAAACATGAACCATGTTTGAGAAAAAGTGACTTAAATCACCAAGCTGCAATACATTTCCGAAGGCACTGGAGATGCGCAAAGCCGCTGCCCTGTCTTCCCATCTGCCAGCGGGCAGAGGCATCTAGGTGACTGAGCCTCGGGTTGTGCGTGCCTCACCTGCACCGTAGGGCAGGGACTGGAAGACTTCCTCGGCCAGGTGCGGGAGGATGGGCGCAAAGGCGCGCGCCAGCACGTCCAGAATCTGCGCCAGTGCCGTCTGGCAGGATCGGCGCTTGGGGCTATCCTCCTTCTCACAGTAGAGCCTGCGGAGACAACCAGACCCCGCAGCCCCCTATGCATGGTGACAAAGACAGGACAGCCCCAGGCACTGTTCCCTCTCACCACTGCAGTAGGGGCTGGGCGCGTCTGATGGAGAAACCACACAAGAAGCAGGTGGCAGGGCACAAACGCTTCCCTCCCGCTCTAGCCTCTGACTGCACTCGCCAAATCCTCCTGAGGGCTCTGGCTGAGCCTCACGTACCGATCCTTGATGATGCTAAAATAGAAGCTGGAGAGCTCCCTAGTGTAAAATGCCTGTAGCAATCGGACAACTTTTCCAAAATCATATTGCTTGTAGGCATCAGTAACCTGGAGAAGGAAGGAAGGTAAGTGTGGAAATGAGCAGCAAGTGAAAGCAGGTTAGGCAACACGGCATGCATGCCTGAGACACTTCTGCTTTGTGTTCATTTCTGAGTAACAAATTCCACAGGAAAGACTCATCCACTCTGGGAGCTACAGCAGAGTGTGCTTCCAGAAGAGGAGCATGGTTTGGGTCTCTCAGTGCTGGGAGTGGAACCTCAGCGTGTGAGGCAGGGGCTCCACTGTCCCGCAGGGGTAATGTAGCCCTCCAGTTTATGTGGTAACAATCACACCTTTTTATTCTGGTTTTTTTTTGGGGGGGGGTTGGTTTTTCTTGAGATACGGTCTCGCTGTGTAGTGCAGGCTGGCCTCTGGGATTATAGGCATGTGCCACCACACCCAGCCCAATCACACCGATTTAACAGCAGTGAGAGTCACCAACAGTTCACGTTCTCTGACTTTTCTGAATTTGAGCAAAAACTGACGTGTGTGCCCTGACCAGTACACTGAGGCAAACACATTTCCAACATCTGGGCCACTGACTGCTGTGTCTCTGTATGCCAGGAAGAGCTGTTTCAGCTGATTCTCTACTGTGAGAACCCATCTGCAGACACTCAACCTGCAGCTTCCTTTCTTCACTGCAGAACAGCTGATCCCGGCACAGCCTGGCAAGAGAAGGCCAGGCCTCTGCTCCTTCAGCTCTAGTCTCCAGGGTGCCAAGGAGTGATACTGACGCAGTGTCAGAACACAAGCAGGCTGGATCCTGCCCAAGGCTGCTCTGAGCACTGTTACTAGTGAGAGTCATTTTATGCAGATGAAAGGAATCTATTTCCTATCAGCTTCTGACCCACACCCACCTTGCTGGCTAAGCCCTGCAGCAGGTGCAGCATGTACTGGTCGATGACATACATGCTGTCCACAGGCACGGTGTCCGTCTCAGGGTTGAAGCCAGCTATGTTTCCCAAGAGAAAGCGGAGTGTATTCCTAAGCTGTTGCCATGAGGGAAAAGGTACAGTCAAAAACAACTTAGTCAGTCTTCAAGTCTCACTAAAAAGTCATTTTATAGCTCTACAATTTCCATCCAACTTTTGTCACTCTTACGGGGCATGCTTCTTAATTCCCTCATTCCTAGATCAGATCATAAATACACAAATTCATTCTCCCAGCTGCAGAAACAAGCACTGGACTCTAGGCCTACATACTGAATTTTCATTTCACTCCTTTACAACTTTACAACAAACGTTCTCTCAATCTCACTGAGCACAGATGAGAAGATGATTTTCACCTGACTCACAGGTGAAACTAAAGATAAACGGGCTAAATGTGAAGCCCGGAATGAGTGATATCACATCAGCCTGTACCGAACGTCGGGCTAAGAAAGGCGCTCTCTAGCACCCTCAGCGGCATCGTTTCTGCGCACAAATGACGGCATCTTAAATGCCCAGCCCTTGGGCAGCCACACTGATGTGGCGGGCGCCCACTGGAAAAGGCACGGAGGTTCTGACCTTGCTGATGTCTTCTCTGGCTGCGCTCAGCGCAGATGGCCCAAGGGTCACTTCCGTGAAGACGTTGGACTCAGCTACCCACCAGCGAAGGACATCTGCCCCGTAGGGAGGCTCTGCACTCTGATCCTTCATGTTGGGAAACATAAAACAGAAGGGCTAGTGTGGGCATCAGCCGCCGGTTACAGGAGCCCCACGGAGAAGCGCCTGGGCCCTGAGACGGAGCAGCCCCCGACTTCGAGTGAGATGGCTACGATGGAGCCACTAGCCCTGAGCCGAGGACGCTCTGCCGTGCCTGCCGCACAGGCCCTGAGTTGTCTCCTCCTGGGGCACAGCGCCCCCACCTACAGTGGCACATAGTGCCAATGGCTCCTCAGCACCCACGGAGAGAGCAGCACAGGAGGGGACAGCAAAGAGCCTGGGGCGAGTGACAGGCACAGGAACTCCATGCCACCCCAAATACCAGCGCTCCACACCACAGCACCCAGGCTCTGACCACAAATGCAAGGCATAGGATTTCTGAGATCTAACAGCGCACCAAGTGTGTTAAGTGGCACCCTCAACCGCTCCTGACAAGATTCCAGCAAACCGTGCAGCACACTGCAGAGGACGCATGGAAGCAGCAGGCTTAGACCTCGCTGGAGCCTGACGGGGACGGGCCAAGGGCTGCTGTCTGGCTCCTTCCGTTCTCATTAATACATGCACTTTTAAGCCCTGAGACTTAAAGCATGGGGAAGCACATGCCATTTGTTTTTGTCTGCAGGGACAGGGTCTTGGGTGTTGCCCAAGCTGGCCTCGAGCTCCCAGGCTTGAGCATCCTGCCTCAGCCCCAAAGAAATGGCACTAGAGGTGGGTGCCACCGAGTCGAGCACATCTTCTGGGAACAGAAAAGATGAGCTGTGTTTTGTGCTTGTACTTGTATACTACAGTGACCGTATTAAGAGTTTGGGCTGCCAACACAGGAGCCTTAAAACAAGACTAAACGGGGCCGAGAGCAGCACCTACCGGTCCCCCGTTGATGACGACGTCGGGGTCGAGGGAATTACCCAGGGACTTAGACATCTTTTCCCCCTTTTCTCCAAGGGTGAAGCCATGGACCAACACGGTTCTGAGGAGACAAGTCAGCGCCCTTGGTGACCATGCAATACTCACGGCTTTAAAGACCACCTTAGCTGGGCCAGCAAGGATAGCTCTGGCCTGTCACTCGTAACAGAAGGCCCTTCCTCAGAGCCATCCAGCAGGGCAGCCGGCCAGCCAGGAGACACGGAGGCACGGTGGCCTCTCCACTCACTAAACACATCTTCCAGGCCTTCCGGTGGGTCCCGACCCTTCCACTTCTTGGTAGTGGGGTTTGGATCCAGGACCTCAGTGAGCTGAGCAAGGGCTCCCCATGGAGCTCCGCCAGCCCCAGAGAAGCACTGACACTCACCACTGAATCTGCCCCACAGAAAGCAGGCCTTGACTCGAAGGACTTGAGAAAAACAGTGCCTGCTGCTCTGATGGTTTTTAAAAGTTACCTAAGAAACCGGTGTGACAGAACATGCCTGTACATCCAGCACTCTGGGAGGCTGAGGCAGGAGGATCACAAATTTGAACCCAGCCAGGGAAATGTTAGCAACTTAGTGAGGCCCTGCCACAAAACAAAACATGTTAAAAGGCTACGTGTGGAGATCGGTGTGAAGACTCAGGGTTTAACCCCTAATACTACCCAAAAAACAAACACAAAACCCCCACATTGTGTTCTGGAAAGAGAAGCTATTTCAAGATCTAACTGAAGTCTGCCTGCCTATCTGAGTAAGGAAAGTAGCTATGTGCTTTGTACTAGAGTCCCTGGGGAGGCCACGCATGTCCCAACCTACAGCCACTGTCTCACGGTGCCTGACATCTGTACACAGGGCTACCTGGCTGCCTGGCCCAAACGCCCTGCTCCTCCTGGGTCTAATCTACACAGTATGGCGGGGGTGCCACTGCACCACCTGGCCTTTTTTTTTTGGTACTGGGAATTGAACCAAGGACCTTGCACTTGCCAGGTAGGAACTTGTGCTGCTGAACTATATATCCCCGGCCCTGTACCACCTGGTCTTTACTTTCCAAAATTATTTCTTTCTGAGGATGTGGTGGTGCATACCTGTAATCCCAACATTCAAAGGATCGCTGCAAGTTTGAGCCTGGCCTAGGTTACAAAGTGAGCTCAAGGCCAGCCTAAACTGTATAGCAGGACCCTGTTTCAAAAAAAAAAAAAAAAATTCTTTCTCTGCTGGGACAGGAGACTGCATCGCCTGATCATACTGCATGAACCTGCGTGCCTGTGTGTATCTGCATAAAAGGCAGCACAGGCCAACAGACGTCCAGCCCCTTCTAGTATGACTCACTGCGGAGAGCAGGGTCTCTTCTCCTGAAACTACATGGGATTACTTCGCCTTCCCTGCAGACCGATGCGGGGCCGCAAGTTGTACACAAAAGACTGTATGGGCATGTGCATGCATGACTGTCACTACCTCCCACCTCCTGTTTGCAAATGGTCTAATCTGAGAGAGCTCACTGGGCCAATTGAAGAGAGTGCTGGATGGCAGAGAGTTTTGTCAATTGCATCCACATTGTAAACACCGTTTCTCAGGCAGAGTAACTGGCATATAGCTATAAAATCCCATCACAGCCCACTGCCAAAAAAGACACTGAAAACCCTGTACAGCTGTATAAAAAGCAACTGAATTTTTAAGGACAAGCATTTTAAAATTAGCGTAAGCGTAGGCAAAGGTAGCGAGGTGACTCCGTGCACTCACTTAAATGGGGCCTTCTTCCTGGCTGCAACGCTTGTCAGCAAGGATGACTGGAACCACCCACCCAACTGGTCCTTGCCTTCCAGGTACAGATCTGCTCTTGAGTCAGGACCTGCAAAGAAGTATTAGAAGATACACATGGAGTTAATGAACATAGAGAAAGAGCTACAAACATACTCAAAATGTCAAAATGACTGGTAGCACACTTATTTCATGTGTCCTGCTGCTCCACTGCCTCTGCCTGGACCGTACCTCGGCCTCTGTACTAACCAGGACAGTGACCATCCCAGAGGCGCAGCTAACCGGGGCGCGAGCTCAGTGAGAGGCTGCTTTGCAACAGTTATTGCTATTTCCAGTAAATCTGTCATGAACAAATGATGGCTTCATTAATTCAACAAATGTCCACCTGCCACAAACCCACCACCTCACAGGCTTGGACCAGGCAGGCACGTTTCCCCACAGAGCCACAGGGACCGCGAGGAGAGGCCCCAGAGCCTGCCGGGCCTGCAGGTAGCACCATCAACTGCAGCCGGAACCTGGGTGACACAGACTCAGGCACGTGCCTTCCACCAGCCACTTGAATGCACCTGGCTCCATTATATTTTTTAAGAGCTTAGAAAAATCAAAGGGTCAACTTCTAACTTCACAATGACTCAGTCAAAAGACGGGCAAACTAAAAAATGTATGACCCAAGTATGTTGGGTCATACCTGCAATTCCAGCACTGAGAGGCTGAGCAGGAGGGTCAAGAGTTCCAAGTCAGCCTGGGCAATTACATGAGACCCCCACCTCAAACTGAAAAATTTTTTAAAAAGGGATGGGGATACAGCTCAGGGCAAAGGCCCCCACTTTGATCCCTAGTACAGTACATTAAAATGAGTAAATAAATGTTAATTAATTTAAAAATCCTTTCCAGAAGATGGTGCATGTACAATGGGGAGGAATGGTGTCGACTTTTTTTCTGCTTCTTTTCATTTTTTATTTTTATCCTTTTTCCGTTCTGAATACTTTTTGATGAAAGAACAATGTACAGATTACGTATGAATCGGCTGTTATATCTGCAGTGCAATTCCAGGAAACTAGCGCTTCACCATTTGTAAAAACTGTATTTTTACACAGCAACCTTAAATCTTAACAAAACTACAAAGACTCATAAACTGTTCAATACCTGTAAGATTACAAGAAGATAAGGAAGTAATTGAAAGAATAAGCCAATGTTTGATTGACTTATAACTGAATTTATTTAACCCAGATGAACTAATGAATTCTAAGCAAGGTTACTATACTAAGACAAATTATACACTCAGCAGAAGCAAATACAGCAAAGCTACGCAGCTTAACCAATGTATGCCTGAAAATAAGTTAAGCCAAAAACCACTAAAACTAATAAAATGTAGTGTTTAAAATTACTGTTTCTGATGTCCTATTGTGTATGTCATTAAATATCAAGAAAAACTATTTACAAACCGGAGTTGTAAGTCTAATTTTCTTTTAAAAATGACCTGTTTCCTCTATTTCTTCAATTTTTTGTAAAAACAAGAAAACTAGAAAGGAAGTAGAAGGAAGCATTCTGCAACAGTAACCAGCACCCCGACACAGTGTTGCAGGTCAGTGCGCCCTGCCAAGGTCAGGAGCAGGCTCCACCCGGAGCCCCAGGGCCAAAGGGCTCTCCGTAGGCCACGGCTCGAGGTGCTCCACACGTGAGGCACCAGAGGGCTGCACGAGGCAAGGTCTAATAGCACGACGCTCACAGAGCAGCAATGTCACGGCCACCCTGAGGGGCGGGGGTCCCCAGAAGCCGGAGAGGCGGGGAGGCCTGGGCAGCATCGCCGAGAGCGACCCCCGCTGTAAGGTCTCTGCAGGGCTGGTTTACCACGGGCATGGTTTCTAGGGCAGGCGTGCACTGACGGGGGGGGGCTCCACTTGAAACTATACTTAAACACGCTATACTTTCGTCACACCCTGAGGGTGTGCCTCTTTACCTACAAAATGATCTACTTAAAAATGCTATTCTACCTTCACAAAACTTCATCTTTCAACTGCTTGGGGTTTGTGGAACCTGAATTTGCAATGCAACAGATACTTTGACCTGATGTCAGAATGTGTAAACCAAACCCGCCTCACTGCTGTGAAGTCTGCAGCAGGTAAAACTGGCTCTCTTCTGCATGCCATACGCCAAATCCACCTGACCGGACATCGGCCAAGCTCATGAGCTCAGGAGTGTGCCCACGATACGTCCGAGTGACACAGACAGGCAAGGAAGACAAGCACAGCTGGATGCCAAGAAAGGCAGGAATACCAAAAATTATAGCTTAGAGCACTGCGACAATCGTGGCCAGGTAAGGCTCGGGCTGAGCCTCACCTAGCACAGGCACGGCCCAGGGACCCGTCCTCAGCACTACAGAGACATAAACCAGAAAGCACTGTGAAGGTTCCACGGAATAATGTGGCCCGACGGATCCTTATGCACGTGTTAGCTGTAACAGAGAATAAGCACGGATTTATGTGCATTTGGTTTCTCAAATGTCCTACTCTAGAAGGGCCAAATGCAGCAAGGCCACACCCTGCTGGGAACCACACTTTGCGCTCTGCCTCGGGGACCAGGGTGCACACCAGCAGCTCCCACACATCCGAGGCTCTGTCAGTCACAGGTAGCATCTGCAGGTGCATGAGGAGCTGTGGATATCCCAGCTCCTGTCCCCCACTCTGCGCTGAGCCAGGCCAGCCCTTCCTTCCACACCCCCTGAAGATCCTGGGGACCTTCCCTAAGCAGTGACCACATCTCTGCTCACTTCCTCCACTCTTCCCTCTTGAATCCTGGACCAGGACCGTCCCATCTCTGCAGTTAAAGTGCAATGCTTCTTCGGGCTCAGCCTGCCTTGCTGAGAGCGAGACAGGCACCAACCGGCCCGTAAGTGACCATCACCTACTTCCGCTCTAACCAAAACTCCTTTCTCCCCTGGAGAATGATGAGGCAGAACCTTTCAGTGCCTCCCAGGGTTTGTTTTACAAAACTGGGTGCCGTGCAGCTGATGAGTGGGGCAAGGAAAACGAGACAGTAAAAGGAAGGGAGAGAATCTCCATTTTTATCTATTTAGATTATATATTATGGCTCTACATAAAATTTCACTTTGAAAGACGCAAGTTTGGAACTCACTGGGTTAAATGACCTCCTAGGGGCCTTCCATGTCTAAATTATAGTACGAGAACTACTTCCAAATAAACCAGAACTATCTTTTGTTTTTTGCTTATAGATCTCTTCTAAGTAACACTCTATCTTCTGCATATAACCAATTTTAGGAATCACCTGGAAGAACACAAGACCATGAGGTTCCACTGTCGAACCAGATGTCCAGGATGTCTTGGCCAGGCAGGTACTCCAAGCCATCGGGACCGCCAACCTAGGAGACAGGGAGAAGTACTTCACTTACACCACGCCCGGATACACACAACAGCACCCCAAAAGTCTGATGACCATGAAGCACAAGCACTCAAAGCCACTCAGCCACACTCCCAAATACAACTCTGAGGGCTTCCAGGTGGGTCCAGCTCAGCGCAGTGCCCCGGAGCATCAGCAGCCATAGCCCTGACCTCGCGCTCACCGATGGGAAGGGCGGCTGAGCACTCTCCATGCCGGCGCCCGGCCTGGGGTATGATGTCAGATGCCATCGGTTCACTCCACACACCTTACACAGTCCTAACTGCCTACGCTAAGCATGGTGCTCTCTCGATCACAAGCCAGTTACAGTCCACCCCAGCCCCACAGAGGCAAGGGATGCTAGCACTGCTGATAAATAACTTGCTTGTTACCTAAGCAAAACATGCACTCTGAGACCGTGTCAGCTACTAACCCACACCGAATGAAATCACCAACTTCACCTGCTGGTAGAGCCTCCCACTGCCCCAGCCTTGTGGCACACGCAGGGCCGTCACACACCACACCATGCACCTGGGACAGGACGTCCTGCGGGAGCAGCTGTTCGGGGGGCAGCGTCCACCAGACGTCACTGCCGTGCTGCTCCACCAGCGTGGCGATGTGCTCCACAGTCTGGCTAGGGTAGAGAAGGCAAATTACTTGACTCAGCTGTGAGGGACGGCAAGCAGCGTCACAGTAAAAACTGCGGCTCTCCCCTCTTCTCCTCAGCTGCAGCAGCACCTTCAGTCACTTTGTGGCTGCTGCTGTCATCTTTGACTCCACCCATAAGGAACACAGCACCGATCAAGCACACACCTCACCTTTGAAAGGAAAAGGGCTGGGCAGCTCAGCATCGGAGCACTGGGCTGGTTCCACCCCAGAATGAAAAATAAAAAGACAGAAAGAGAAAATAAAACGCTTCTCCTAATCACCTGCATCCATAGCTGTTCTACCCAGGTACTGTACCTAAACTCAAAGCTTCCTAACTACCTTCCTTCTCCAATTTCTGCCCAATTCCATCATCCCGTTCTATCAGTTCTACCCGAGATCTGTCACTGTCCTTGCTGACACTGTACTACTCCCATCTGCCTGCCTCCCTCCGTGCTAGTGATATAAGGGTCTGACTGCCCCAACTCCCCTCTGCAACCTACATGGCCCATCCTGCAAGATGCTTTCCTAAAGCAGTTTTTATTTATCATAGGCTCTTCGCTCAAAAACAAGGCAGCCAGGGGTGATGGCACACACCTATAACTCTAGCACTTTGGAGGCTGAGGCAGGAAGATTGCAAATTCAAGGCCAGCCTGGGCTACTTAATAAGACCTTGTCTCAAAAACATTTTAATAGGAAAGAAAAGCTCATTCACTCCTTCAAGACCAAATCCAAACCTATACGATGGAAGGCCATCCTAGAGTGTGGGATTGGACCGTGGACATCCAGCACACATTCTGAGTCTCTATTTACACAACCACGCACATGTACTAGAGCTACTCTGAGACCCAGCCAACCCCTCTGTTGAGATTCTAGGCTCCTGTTCAAACCCCACTGCACCCCTCCAGGGTCTGGGCCCTCTTCTAGGCCCTGGATGAAGCACAGACAAGATCCCTGCCCTGAGGGAACGTGCACCTGAGTGCCCATCCCTGAACACTCGAGTGATGGAGGAAGCATGTGGCACAGTGCCTGACAAGCTGCCTGACATCAGGGTGGCCCAGCAGCCTTAGACCAGGATTGGGCATGACTTGGGGAAAGATAAACAGGGGCCAAAACAGCAACATGAAAATTCAGCTCAAGGACTGACCTGAGGAGACCCACACTTCTCCTTGTAAACAATAGGGAACAGTAGCCTGCCCCTGGTAAACAGGAAGTAAGGGCAACGGAGAAAGCCAACATCAGACTTGCTTTCAGCCTCAGTGGCCAGGTCTGTGTACCAACCCGCACCTAGTGGAATCATCCTTACAGATCTGAGCTAAAGCATTCCGTCCACATGGCCCTGAATCAAGGCCAGCAGTTTTCTGAAGCTGTTGGTTTCAAGCAGGAGCCTAAAGTGGTTGGTATCTTTCTATAGTCTGCCGGCCATTTTAGAACTTTAGAAATGTAATGGTCAATTCATTAAAAAGAAACAGTGCAGCTTCAGCTTCGGAGACTCACACTCAAGGAAGCCTCCCGACTTGGCCAGGGGAGAGCAGGGTTTCCAGAGCTGGTCCAGGGCTGGAGAGGGGAGGGCGCAGCCAGGAAACGAGGCAATGGCGGTTGGGAGCAGTTGTTGAACCCAATGTGAGGATCAGAAGTTACGACAGCCACTGGGGCAGAGTCCCCACCCTGGGGCAACCTTCCTAATCTGCGCCTGGAGAGAATCAATGCAACTAGTACACAGCCCACCACGCCTGGCTCTGCGCCTGCCTCGAGGTGGTGGCCCCCTGCCTCTCTGCTGGGTGAGCCGCTACCTGTGGACAGCAGCGGGGAATCTGGGCGGCGAGCCTCGGCAGCTCCCAGGGATCCGGCCGAGGAGCGGACGGGGGCTCCAGCACCGCAACGGAAGGGAGATGCAGATGGAGGTGGATTGCGTGGCTCCACGCCCTTCTCACTCCAACATCAGGCAGGAGGCATGAACTGGGTTGCCGGGACTCAGCTCCCACCCTGAACTCTCTCTGGGAGCACCTTGAGTCTCGGCGGCTTGGGCAAGCTCTGCCACTTAGAGCCACGGCACCTAGCGAGGCCCTGGCCTCTGTACCTTGCTCTCCTCATATGTAAGATGCTAATCCTAGCAGATTCATTACGAAACAGACTTAGAGTGGTAACTGAGCTCACACACACAAAACATCCATGACACGTGGCGGGTTCAACACACAAGCAGGCAGACTGGTTCTTTGAAATTAGGCAAATGGAAAGTTTTAGGCTGACCAATTACCAAAACATACACCTGTTTTTATATTTAAAGACTGAAATACACATACTAAAGTCAACTTTTGAATTGTCATTTTTACCACACTCCACAATCCAAATTACGAAGGCTTCACTACAGGTCCGAGAGAGAGTGGCAAGCCCTGGTCAGCCTAGGTCTCACCAAGCAAGACTGCATAGGGAAGATCACCTTGCCCGGGCTGAGAGTGCACAGATAAGGGAGGTGCTCACCACAGCCACGCAGGGAGCAAAATTCAAATGGGTGCACTGAATGTGCTCTACAAATTGAGACATCTTAAAGACAGCACTAAGTTCATATTCCACAAAGGACAGAATGAAAACTTTGCATGGGGAAGCGCTTACAACTGGTGAGAACGTAACCTGGGCACAAATCCACAATTCTGAGAGTCTGGCTTCAGACACACTTTTAACAATAAAGATAAACTTATGTCACAAGGCCATAAAATCTTCATGCAGCAACTACTTAGTTGTATAACAGTAATATTTAGTACACATTAGTATTTTATATAGCTGGCACAGAACATTTTATTATTTAAGAAAATATGAATATCCTATAACTGAAAAATCTGAATATCCTATAACTGAAAAATCTGAATACATCTAGTGCTTGAAGGAACACATCTAGTACTTGAAAGAACAAAAAGAGAAAGACTAGGAAAACACATTTATACACACACAATGAATTACAGCATTTAAGAAATTTTCATCAAAAACAATGACTCCAAAGTGGGTGTCATTTTACCCTTTGTTACTTGATAGTGTCATCACTGAACAGTGTATCAGAAAAAAACAGACAAAAAGAAACTAGCAGTGAAGTGGCTCGCATTTCACACCAACTCCCAAGCAAGGCCGGATGTGGGGACATGGCCACCTTTAGAAGCCTGTGTGCATGCTAGCATTCTAGTTGCTACAGAAAAACTACGTGGGCTGGGGATTTAGCTCTGCGGCGTAAGTGCCTGCCTGGCAGGCGCAAGGTCCTGAGTTCGATTCCTAGTAACACCACACGGCACTGGTGGTGTTACTTAAAGCATAGGCTGGCTGCACAGGTGACAGTCAGAGCCGGCCCTGCTATGTTCGTCCCCACGTGTGGCTCCCCTCCCGGCCCGCCTCTCCACCTCCCAGAAGGGTGCTGGGCCACAGAGAGCACACTCAGTGGCAGCAAAGGCTCTCCCCACCCATGCCTGACATGTACCATGAAGCAGGGGCAGAGCTGGGGACAGGGAGTCACAGCTTAGCAGGTTGCAATTGCCCTGGGGCTTCCCGCAAGGGGCACAGGCTAAAGCCCGCCCCCACACTTCTCTAAGCTTCGGCGTCTACAACACTGGGAGAGCAGTGACCAAGAAGGCTGTGTGAAAAAAGGCCCTAATAACTAAAGTGAGCCAGGCTGGGCGGCACACACCTTTAACTCCAGCATCAAGAGACTGAGGCAGGAGCATCTCAAGATCAAGGCCAGCCTGGACTAATCCAGATATCCTCCCTTAAAACAAGAAACAGGAAGAAAAAAAAGGAGAAGCGAGTAAGTAATCCAATCTTTATAGATGAACACTTTCACGACCGCTTTAGAATGCGAACTCAACCTTAAGGAAGCGAGGCTTTCGTACTCTTAAACATCAGGAAACTCAATGAAATTTTAAAATGGTATTTTAAGTATGACTTAGTTATATCGAAGCCTGTGCTGAGTGTATGAAAATGCCAAAGAAGATTCTAATTTTGCTCTTGGCACATTATTAAAGCAAGTGCAAAGTCCTATCAAATCAATAAATCATGTCACTAAAATTTGTTTTAATCACATTTTCTTATAAAGATGAATCCACTTATTATGTATTACAGAAAGAAATGTAATCTTCCTTCTTTACTGTTTCTTTTGAGTGCTATAGACAGAACCCTGAGCTTCACAAGTACTGGGCAACACTCACTGTGCTACAATCCTGCCATTCCCAGTCTTTCTCCCCTGCCCTCCCCTGCCCTCCCCTCCCCTCCCCTCCCCTCTTTTCTCTTTCTCTCTATCTCAATCCTATTCTAACCTATTCTATTCTGAGACAGGATCTCTTGCCCAAATGGGCTCAAACCTGCAATCTTGCTGCCTCATGCTCTCAGGTAGCTGGGATTACAAGTAAGCACCACCATGCCTGGCTCATACCTATTTGATTTGCAAACTCAAAAGAAATTGTTTTGGTTTTTGGGTTTTTTTTGGTTTGGGGGGGTCTTTTTGAGACAGGGTCTCACTACGCAGTTCAGGCTGGCCTTGAGCTCACTTTGTAGCCCAGGCTGGTCTCCAACTCAAAACGATCCTCCTACCTCAGCCTCCCAACTGCTGGGATTACAGGCGTGCACCACCACACCTGGCTTAAAAAAGTTTTTTAATAAAAGCTAGAAAAGGGAAGAGTCTACGGCCATACCACCATGAACGTGCCCGATCTCGTCTGATCTCGGAAGCTAAGCAGGGTCGGGCCTGGTTAATACTTGGATGGGAGAAAGTGAGGAAGAAAGTTTGCTTGGTTTTGTTTTCTTTTAGAATAATAAACGTAGGGCTGGGGATATAGCTCAGTGGAATAAGCGCTTGCCTAGCAAGCGCAGGGTCCTGAGTTCAATCCCCAGTACCGCAAAAAAAAAAAAAAAAAGAATAATAAACGTTTCAGAAATGACAAAAATACACATTATTCATACCAGTGAAAAACAATCCTGTAGTTTTTTGTTTTTGTCGTTGTGAGACAGGGTCTCACGATGCAGTTCAGGCCGGCCTTGAGCTCACTTTGTAGCTCAGGCTGGTCTCAAACTCACAATGATCCTCCTGCCTCAGTCTCTCGAGTGCTGGGATGACAGGTGTGCGCCACCACCCCCAGCTTTCCTGCAGTGATTTTTTTTAATCAAATTTCAAAAAAGTTATGGTAATTGAAGCTGCATACTTCATTTGCCAAGAAAATAGCCCAATATTTTTCTGTTACATAGGCAAATAGAGCTAGAAAAAGGTTTTCAATCTGTCCAAAAAGAAACATTTTGTAAAAGAAGGCCTTAGCTGGACATAGTGACACACACCTGTTATCCCAGCACTCAGCTGCACAACTCTGGAATTACAGGGCAAAGAAAACCAAATGAGCAGATGTTAAAATTCAATTTAGCCCCTGTCCATGTATATGCATACTGTACACAATGTTATATTCAATTTTTTCAGTTAAAAAAATTAAAGTAAACAAAAAAACAATATTATGATAAGTAACAATGCAGAGCTCAAAGATAAAAACACCCACATAATCCAAACTAATTCAAATTCAACTTTACAGGTTTTGTATCACAAAGAGGAAACCTTCTCTTGACTGTACTCTGGCAGACTGAGTGTCTCCAAAAAATTACAGAATTTCAAAAACAAAATTTGCAATAAAAATAGACATCTAACATAGAAACCTGAGGTAACTGTAATGGATTACAAAATAAAAATACCTGTTCAAACAAAATCTACAAAGATTTAAGTTAAGCCAAGTGGTGGTGCACACTTGTAATCCCAGCACTGGGGAAGCTGAAACAGGACTGCTGTTTGAGGCCAGCCTAAACTGCATGGTGAGACCTTGTCTCAAAAAAACCAAGTTAATGCTGCAAGTGGTCAAGAGATACAGATTACTGAGCTAAAGGGAAAACCTAGAAAGAGCCAGAAGTCAATGGTTCTCTCAGTGTATTTTAACATTGGGGACATGGCAGCAGTAAGAGCCAAGCTCTGTGCACAGTACCTCCCCATACTCCTCTACAAACAGCTACGTAAGACAGCTTACAGGTGTCTGTGCAACAGACTTGGGCCCGCTGGGCCCACTGATTTCCTTACCCTGCTTACAAGGAATTTTTTAAACAAGGAATCATGCTTTACGTCTGTGCGCGGGGGTGGGTGGATGGGTGGGTGTGTGTGTGTGTGTGTGTGTGTGTGTGTGTGTGTGTGTGAGAGAGAGAGAGAGAGAGAGAGAGAGAGAGAGACTACTCTTAAAACTGTTTAAAACCAACTTTCTAAGCATTTCTCTGTGATAACTACATACCATCCAGCGAAGAAAAAAAAAAAAGGAAGAACTCTAAATTTAAATAGGCCTTTGGAAATTTAAGGGTTCTCCCTTGTATTCTGTGAGTAACATCCTACCCATACACAAACACAGCTAACTTGTAACTTAAAGGTGGGTTTGACCCACTGGTGATAAAGGTGGTGAAACCACTTGTATCGCGACCTCACCCACTTGCCTCCTTCCCAAGGCTGCACTTTCACAAAGCAATTAAGTGGTCATAAAACTCTGTTTTACTCAGAGGGCTTCCTGAGCACACACATTCTGTGGCCCTCCTCCGTGTTGGAGGCCGGGATCCCGCCAATCACCCTGAGCCGGCTCCAGGCTGTGCCCCGGGCTTATTTAGGGCAAATCAAAACTCTAGCCTCAGAGCACCAGCTGGTGAGCAAGTTGCTGCAGTTGCTCCATGGGGTCTGCACTTTGTCTTAGGCAAAAATATTAAGGGCACAAGACAATTCTCCAGTGCAAGTTACTGTAGTGAGAATGAGATAAAAACGTACATGTTAACTTATTTTTCACTAAATTTAATTCAAGAACACAAATGAATTTGCAAGGAGAGAATTATATTTTTAATTTAATCCTACACTGATATTCTGCAGGTAACAGGAACAATTTTCAAAAAAAATTTTATTTAATAAACTTTTTCCATGAAAACCTTACTGTTATTAACATAAGCAAAAATTCAAAGTAGCTAAAGTTCGCACTCAAATTGAACTGGAACTTTCTTGCCCAATGGTACTAAATTCCTCATAATTTCCAGGGGTCTAAGTATAAATTTCCTAATGCAAATATTAACTACTGCCCTACTGCCATTAACAGTGTTGAACTGATTATAATCACCTGAAACAATGACGGAAATTTAGTCAATAACTTCATTTCCTTCCTAGGTCACCAATATTCCTGAATTTTCTTTTTTAATTCTATAAATTATTCATTTTGTTTTATTTAACTAGGAATAGATTTTAGACTCAGAAAATGCCCAGTGTTTTGGGGTTTTTTTCTTTTTTTTGTCTTTTTGAGACAGGGTCTCGCTATGCAACTCAGTCTGGCCTTGGGCTCACTTTGCAGCCCAGGCTGGTCACAAACTTACAATGATCCTCCTGCCTCAGCCTCCAGAGTGCTGGGATTATAGGTATGCGCCACCACGCCTGGCTCTGAAAATGCCCAATGATATTAAGTTCAAAAATAGAATTATTTTTTGGGAAAATACAAACAAATCTAAAATGCAAATAAAACTGTTAATTCAAACCAGAATTCAGTATCAGAGGTTTAAATTCTCCAGCCCCTAAACTTACTTAGAAGATGAATAAACCAAGACTTTCTTCTGGGAAACAAACATTCTAGAGATGCCACACAGATTTAATGAGAAAGGAAGAGGTGGCGGGGTGCAGCAGCCTGCCGAGTATGACACCTGCCCAGCACGTAGGCCAGGCCCTGGGTCTGACCTCGGGTGCCACAGACGCACACACTTAGGAGAGTGAGCAGGAGTTCTGGGATGCACTCTGTGGCACCACCATGTATGAGAGCAATTCCATGTGGACCAAACAGCCAAGCCCAGTGGGGCCACCATCACCTTTAGTGCCCGGCAACTCACCGCCACGCCAGGGCTGAAAACCACAGGGAATCAGGCCACTGCTCATTTGGTTAAGAATGGAAAAGAAGCCAGCACGGTCTCATAAAACTGACAACGAAGAATGAGCATCAGCTCAAGAGTTACATCTCGGAAACGCACAATTACCACGTGGGGTGCAGGAATATGACCTACAAATTGACAGACAATCTGGCTGAGTTTCTCTGTCACTTCTATAGGGCAACATCCTATACACTGCTGTGAGTTCAAAGGCAGGAACCTGGTACCACATACGCCACACATAGACAGCTCACACAGCAACATGGGCCTCAGAACCATGGAAAGCCAGACCCTGGATATAGCGCACTCAATACCTAGGCTCAGCCTGCTGTGCTCTCCCAACAAAGCCGCCTCTCTTGGGCTGGGGATGTAGCTCAGTGGCATAAGTGCATGCCTGGCAAGCACAAGGTCCTGCATTCAATCCCCAGTACCACCACCAAAAAACACAAAACTGCCTCTCTGTCACCTACAATAGCAGCCACGGGCGTTTTAATTTACATCACAGCCACTTGTGTGTAAGCCAGTTCGAGGGGCTGGGGCGCACACGCTCACCACACAGGGCTCCCGCCAAACCCAGGCCACTCCGCTCATCAGCACTGCACCTGGGGCGGGCAAACCCCAGTCACTTCCAGAGAACTCCCTGAAATCCTCGCTCTTTGCTAAAAGGGGAAGGGAAAAGAGTGAGACGGGCTCCGGGCATGCGTGACTCCCCACAGTGAGTGCAACCGTCGTGCACTGCAAACGTGCTAATAAAAACCTGAGGAAAACTCGCCAGTGTGAATACTTGAGTAAATTTACCTCAACTGTAATCATTTTAATTCTTAAGGGAAGTGTAGAGCTGCTACCAGTTTAAATCTAACCAATGTTAAGGAAACAACAACATTTAGACCAGGAGTCTATAGCTGTAAGTTGTGACAACACTGAAGTATCCTTTGATACTTCCTGGTTTCTGGCCTCTGTTTCCTTTTTGCAAAATATCCCCACTTCTCGGGCCTGCTTAAGTTTGAGGCTTACTTCCATCTCCAAGGATCCCTGCAGTCCACCTGGCCTGCCCCTCTCTAGTTTTATTTAACTAGGAATAGATAAATGGGGCTGTCCTCCCAGCCCCACCCCATGCGCACCTCTGCACACCTTCCCATGGGTCTCAGCTGCAGCCCTCTTGCAGCCCCACACCTGTCCGCGTCCCCAGCCGGTCCTCAGGGCCACCTGAATGCCATCTCCGCTCTGAAGGAGCCCATGAACTACACTTGCCCACAAAGCCTCTCTCATCCAAACCACAGGCAGGAGTCAAAAAGCAAGCCGGGCAGCAATCAACCTAACAGGGAAGAAGCCCTACACCAAGCATGTCAAGAACTGCCCAGCAAGCCAAAAAAACACAACAAAAGAAAAGAAAAAGTGTAGGCGCTGAGGGCTATGGAAGCAGAGTAGAGTGCGTACTTAGTGTATGGGACGCACTGGACTTGGTCCCCAGCACTATGTTAAAATAAAAATGAGCCGCTACAGTGGTGCACACCTGCAATCCCAGCTACTCAGGAGGCTGAGGAAGAAAGATCAGGAGCCTAAGTACAGCTTGAACAACTTAGCGAATGCCTGGTTTCAAAAAAAGGAAGTGTAGCTTAGTAGAATGTATATTCAGCACATGGAAAGCCCTGGGTTTGACCCTTACCATCAGGGAAAGAAAAGGAAGGAAAGGAAATAAGCCAGCAGCACCCTCAGGTTGCTACAGGCCGCCTAATGTTCCA